>JZKD02S0320507.1:37786-91389 GCA_000966675.3 Picea glauca
AAAAAATGAAATGGATTAAGTACTTACCCAGGTTAACAAGAGAAGAAGGAAGGAATAAACCCTAGAACATCTCCTCTCCAAGTAGTTAAGTAACTCCTTGAATGGATCAATCTTGGTAGTTTTGTAGTAGACTTGAACATTCACAATAATATATTTGATGAACCAAGAAAGAGGGAGATCCAAGAACACTGAAAAACTTGAAGAAATATATTCTATTAAAAGTCTTGTAAAATGATCTCAAACAATTCATAACCATTTGGACTGAGAAGAGAGCCTCTATTTATAGAGGAGGATTCTACACCCTTCTCATTCATTATTAATTATTCTCTTTAAATTTTTCCTATGAGACTAATAAAGGAGAACTGCCATCCACACAAAGAAGGAGACTAAGTCAATAAAAAATCAAATGATGCCACATGTGCACAAAACTGTCATGCAAGAGTAATATCTCACAAAAAATGGGGTTGATTTTCTCTCCAATGACAAAGTTCCATCAAAATATTGATGTGGAGTCCTCAAAACAAGCCGGGGTAGCATACCAAGAATGAAAGGCTCCAACATTCATCTCCTCCAAGTGGAACAAACTCATGAAAACATGGAGAATGACCTCTAAAGTGGACGAACTCCTCATAATGTGCTTAAGTAATCATCAAGAGTAGTCTCCAAGGAAAGATCAATCAATCAAATCAAGAAAAGGTGCTCCAAAAGGCAAGGAAGATGAATCTCTAAGTCAAATAATCACCCTAATCAGCCCCATGACTATCATAAACCCCACACATGTGGGTCGACCCTCAAATCAAGTGGAGAACACCTCAAAAATGGAAAAACAAGAGTAAATTTCTAGGATCTACCCTGTGGCATGTGTAGAGGATGTTGATGTGTGCAAAAGTAACCCAAATGTGCATCGAAGGATGTGGCCAATGCCTCAAAATATGTGTACTACCTCGAGAATTGTGACACTATCTTAAGGGATGTGAAACTGAGTGAACATATGAAAAGTCTTCTCAGATAATAGATAGCCAATGTGTGATGAATACATAAGAGAGGGATTGAGGCTTAGGAATGCAATAAGTGTGATATACATAGGTGTGACAAACTTTACAATGAGAAACACTTTTACATCATAAACAAAGGGCTAAGAGACCATGCATCTCTCCTAGGGCATGTGTCCTAGTAGATCCACCCCAATATGGTTGCATACCTAGCCCAGATCATAAATTACAGACATGGTGAGAGTTACCAATGCCAAGGGGCAGTGGACTATAGCCGTAAAATGAGATTAAAAGGACGAACCATGACCAACTGCATGGGGTCTAGAGATACCACATAAGCCCCCTACCAATACATAATACATCTAAACATGGTCCAATACAATACATGATTGGAAATACAACCACACTTTTGGCACATCATGGTATAATAAGACACATAATCTACTCATATGATGGTCCACATCAAATAAAGAAAATGTGAAGTACAATGTAGTGAATATGAAGTATAACAAAAACAATTTATAGTGAATATGAAGTGTAACAAGAAGCATTTTATAGATTTGAAGGCTTCGTAGATCTTGTTCTACGAATACCTGGTTGTATATTCCAATAATAAAGGGTGAAAATAATGTTGATTCAAGAGTCCACTTAAATAATTCTATTCACATTTTCCAATATATTAACATTAATTCGTGAGCATATCAAAAGTGAATACTCTGTAACAAAAGTAAACCTATGTTATTTCGTGCTCCACAAAATGGAATCTAAAAGAAAGATTTCATAAACAAACTTCAGGTTGAAAGCATAGGGGAGTGTTTGATATGCTTTAATGGAGATGTGACTAGTCCTTAACGGCTTTTCAACTTTACGTCTACATATATGCCCTCCCTCTCTTAAATAATGGAGACATTTACTAAAAATTTCGGCATTAGAATGTCCTCTATAGAAACTTGTCTAATAAAGCTATGACTAGTGGTATTTTCTTAATTGATTTATGTCCAAATTCTACCAAGACAGTTTACTGGTTGAAAATAGATTAAGCCTGTCTTTCACATTGTTAAAAGTGATGCGGCTTTTCTCATAACAAATTTTCATGGCTCGAGTATCAAATTATGCGACCCTCGTTGTATTCGGGAAACTAATAATGTAAACTTTGTCATTTCGAGAGGGCCAAAAACTATCCTAATGAGAACTGGCTTGTATTAAGGGAACAAAAAACACCAAAACACTCCAAAATTGCCCAAATATTTGAAACATCAAAAGTTGTAATACTACGACGGAGAATAAATCATGTATGTTCTGTGGGCTCGTGCAATTCCGTTGTATGTGTGATGCCGAACTAAAATTGCGGAAACGATTAAAAAAATCCCTTGGGCATGTTAACTTTTATTCTCCCGTCTTGCAAAATTTGATCCTGGTTGGACAGTAAACCATACACTCGTAGATTCGTGCCGAGGAAGGGAACTTGGAAGTAAACATGGAAGTCAAAAAGAGAAGTCAGGTATTGTTTTGGCATGGGAATCGGAATGTGGGGCAGGCCAAAATACCGATGAAAATAAAATAAAAAATGAATTGGAAAGCGAGATGGGCGTCATCATCGAAACAAATTGTACGAAGTTTATGAGAAAGTTGCAGGTCCACCGTCTCTGCATTGATTAAACAACACACTAACCGATACTTTCTTCACACTATTTATTCGTATCGTGTTTACCCTTCAGTCGTACCCCTTCTCTGCTCTCCAAGCGTAATAATAGTTCCATGTTGCCCTCTGCGTGTATAGGAGATTCCGCCCATGTCTTTCTGCGAGTTTTTTTCCCTATGAGTACTGCGCATATTTGGTCGACAGTTTCCGGCTTTTGGTTGTATTTTTGTTGATCAAGGAAGGAGGATGCCCTCGTTGGGGAAGGTGCTGACAGAAGAGAGTGGGCACAGATAGCCCTAACATTGCTTATGTCTGGAGCGATGCGTGCCCGCCATCTCTATCTGTCAGCTCTCAAAGACGGACGGACGGGCACGGGGACAAACCCCATCAGTACGGTGATTGTAACTTGTACCTGTGAGCTCCATTTTTCATTTATTTTGTAAACTTTCTTTTTGTTATATGTGTTTTGAAGGCGGATACCAAGGAAATTCTTAACCACCTCAAATCCCGAGATTTGTCGGATTGCCGCTAGATCTCCTCTTATTTCTAGCCACGGAGATTTTCCCTTTTTTTGCTGTTTTTGTTTTTGTTTTAGTTTATTATTTGACAACTTTGACTGTTGGATCAGGATTCAGGAAGAGCTAGAGATGTGTTTTAGTGCTCTTGCCGGATGTGGTGTTTCCAAATACTAACTCCGGCAGAAGGGTTCTTTCTGGTCTTCATCGACATTTTAAAATTTGTTTACAAATGTTTCCGTATTCGTTGCAGCAGAAAAAAGCATCCTCAAATGTCACGGTCCCGAAATCAAGGAAGGAAGTTGGGAATGGTCGCATAAAAAGGCGTGTGCTGACATGCCCGGTAACATGGGAGGCGGATGGGTTTAGGGTGTATGTTTCTTTGTAACCGATCCGGCTCTAGTCAACTCAACCAAATTGGCTGTGTATTTTGGGCATTTTCAGGATTTTGAAGAGATCTTGTCACAAATACGTCCTTGGATACTGTTAAGTGCCTTGTGAGCAGTTTCTGCATTGTGTTAACTTCTATAATCTAAAACTTGAAGCCCTTCATATTGTTTTTACAATTGCTTGTTTCGATGCAGACCAGTCCATGGATAACCTTTTGCGAACGAAGACCTCCTTTTGCGAAGACTTCAAGGGATGCTGTAAATGACGACGTTAATTTACAATTATAAACTGTGTTTGAATAAATGGGTAGACGTAAGGCAGCTCTGAAATGATAATCTCCATTTTAGATTTTGTTCATACGTCTGTTTGTTGATTGTAGATTTGCACTTGATTGAATGAAAGACGTTTTCTCCTTCATGCGATTCTTATGTTGATTTACTGTGATCATACAGCTTGATTTGCGGGTCAGAGAAGAAGATTCAGGCATTTCTTTGGTTGATTAATGCCAGATATGAGCGCATTCAAGGTTAGGACACCTATCCAACTCCTTTAGGTCATTATTCTATGTTTAGGTTAAAGTGATAAAGAGACCGTATGCAACATCTCATGATTTTTTTTCAGAAAACTCAATATCCATGCTTCTAGTCGAAATTTTCCATGTGAAAAACATCTTTATCTCTGCAATTTATGAAGAGTGCCCATAGACATGTGCTATAGAACGATTTTCTACATATTCTATTTTACTTTAAATCATATGACAGCAATGTGCCCCTTTTAAACCACGAAAAATTTAAAATTTTAAAATAGCGAACAAGAGAGACTATGGATATGTAACTTTCAGGGTTCTTTGCCGATCGTTTGTCATAAAATTCTGTGAACCTGTGAGTATGATTTTGGTTATTGGAGCATCGGTCTAGCTGTAGAAGCAGATGGAGTATTCCGTTATATGTTTCTGAAAAGGTCAATGAGATATCCATTAGGTCATTAATGGTGCAAATATGTTGGAGGGATCTTGAATCTTTAGGCGCTATACCGTTGCCTTTCACAAGTTACGACCTTTTACCGTAATATATTATAGGTGTTATGATCTGTCTCAGGGCGTCCGGGTGGCTTAAGATATTGGTGTTACGCCTCGAGAATATGGATATTAGAATGAGTAAATGATAATAGTAGATAGGAACTGTTTTCTTCAGACGTGCATATATTTATTGGATATTAAAAATCTAGTTTGAAGTATTTGAAATAGTGTGGTCCATCAGCATGACCTTCAGAAATGATATGTAACATTAAGATGAGATTAGGTATCATCTCTGATTTTCTTCAGCAAGTTTCAAATTCGAGCTATCAATGTAGAGTTGTCGGTTGGATGAGTGGGAAGAATCATTGTTATCTACTTATAAATGCAGCTTATGGAGACAACCCCGGGCCTACAAATGTTCAGCTAATGAACAGATATAAACTAAAACTTTTGTAACTCTTTTTTCATATTTATTTGTTTTCTTGGAGGGATGTTTTTCTCCTCATTTTAGGTTTTAGGTTTGCTCACGTTCTACACTTTATTGATTTTAGGGCTTTCTATACCTTATCAACTGAGACTAAGTTTGGAGGCATATTTTTGTCCCCAGTCTAGGGTTTTCAAGACTGCACAATTTACAGGGTCTTATTTTCCACCGAGTGGAGTGGAGTTATCATTGATTGCAAGAGAGTTGATTAAAATTGGCCATATAGGATTTCTCCGCTTGGCGTTCCAAAGCGTCTTCATAGAATTAACGCACATTTTATCGCGAAGGTGTTATTGTTTTGGAGGACCTTCCCTAATTTCCGCAGGTTAACACGTCTATTTCTTCAGCAGGCGAGTTGTGTTGCAGAGAGTGCTGAGCGGGAGCGTGACGAAGAGTAGCGGGTGTTTTCGCAGCTGGATGGACGGTTGGGCTGGGCTGCGCGGGAAAACAGAGAAGACGGAGCCTGACTTTCGGTTAATTAATTTTCAAACCCTATTTCGCACAGCTCTGTAGCGGATATCTTAAATTTGGCTGAAGCCCTAATTGAAGAGCTAAACGTGCATCTGATCCGCTTCTGCAAACTAATATGGTATTTATATAGTCTTCTCAATCTGTATCAATGAGTTAATGGAGTTGTGTTCTCTAAGATTCTTTGGGTCATTCGTGAATATAAAAAAAGTCATCGGGTACCATCATTGCTAGTGTTCACCATCCACTACCATATTAAAAGGGCTGATCGTTGAACAAGCGGATCTAATGAACAATCGGATCTCTCATCCGGTCGGATCAAGATTATCTATCTAAGCTGCAGATCTATCTAGTAATCTAATGATTGAGCAAAAAATATACTTCCCGGATACAAAAACTATCAGTGCCCTGCTCCCGAGCCATAAGGAGCAAACATGGTAGCGACAGTTAGATTGAAAGCCTCGTGTAACGGAAACATTCACTTCATATTCAAGCACAAACAACACTTCATACTCAAAGCAGCAACATTCCGTTGCATGGGTTGTGTAACAACCAACTGTTGTCCATGAGTGAACCAAAAATATTTGTGCAAGAAAGTGAGGATGACCACTTGGTCAAATCCATGATTGAAGATCTAGACGAAATAGAGAAAAATAAGACTTGGGATCTTGTTCCAAGACCCAATAACAAAAATGTAATTGGAACTAAATGGGTATACAGAAACAAGTTGAATGAAGATGGAAAGATAGTAAAAAAATAGGCCAGACTAGTATGCAAAGGGTATGTTCAAGTATAAGGACTATAATTTGAAGAAACATTTTCTCTTGTTGCAATAATTGAAGCTATCACTATTTTTTTGGCTTTTGGGATGCTAAAAAAAAGTTTATCAGATGGATGTCAAATCATTTTTAAATGGTTATGTAGAGGAATATGTTTATGTGGAGTAACCAAAGGTAAATTGATTGAAAAGAAAGATTATATCTATCGATTATGGGATCAAATAGGTTCCAAGAGCTTGGTACTAGAGGCTGGACAAGTATTTGCACCAATAAGGTTTTCAAAAGGGAACAATTGATAGCAACTTTTACATCAAGTTTGAAGGTACTAACTTGTTAGTTATTGTATTATATGTTGATGGTATTATTTTTGGCAGTAACATTGAATTAATGAGTAAGTGAAATGCAACAAGACTTTGCAATGTCTAGGGGGAACTCTCCTTCTTTATTCATCTAAAAATTCCTCAACAAGAAAGAGGGATTTTCATTTCTCAAAGTAAATATCTCAAGGAAATATTGAAGAAATTTGGCATGGAAAACTGTGCATGAGTAAGAAATTGTATGACTACCATTTGCAAACTCAACAAAGATGATGGTGCTCCATAAATAAATAAAACGATGTACAAGTGTATGATAGTAATTTTACTCTATTTAATAGCTTCAAGGACTAACATCATACAAGAAGTAGGTTTGGTAGGAATGTTTCAATCCAATCCTAAGGAAAATCGTGTCCTTGTGGTTAAAAGAATATTTAGATACTTGCAAGGCAATGTTGATTATCACTAGTGGTATTGAAAAGACACAAACCTAGTTCTCAAAGATTATATATGCTTATACATATGCATACTTCGTAGGGATTATTGATGATAGAAAAATCACTAGTGGAGGTGCATTGATCCGGATTATTTTCGGCACGAAATGAGATCGGAGATATAATAAAGAAATCCACAGAGATATCGCAAATATTCAATAATATAACATAAATGTATCAGAGACGTAACCATAAACACAGATACAGTAATACACAATTTTTATTAATGAAATAAATGTATAGAGACTATAAAATACAGAGTGAAAGATTCAATAGAATGGTGGCAGCTTATCTCTCAGAAGAGATGTGACGACTACTCGCATTTGCAAGAAGATGATTACAATGAGGCTCTGAAGGTATTTTTACAATAAACATGAATTCCAAAAACCCTAGACATCCAAAAACCTAACCCTAGGAGATGAAGCGCCAAAATTCATGTGGGCCTCGTTTCGGTAAGTTAGTACATCAACTTCCCGGGGTCTTAACTTTTGCATACGATCTTCGTTTTAGGTGTATGATAACTTGTTGGAAAGTTATCGTCGAGGAGATTCATTTTGAGGGATCAATAATGACTTTGACTATCATTGAGAACCTCGATCTTGAAAAACCTTCATTTAGGCCCTCAAAATGGCGTAGGAAGTTAAAACCTGCTAAAAATAGTAAATTGCCAAAATTGCCAAAAACCTATTTTCAGCCAGTCAGAAAAGGCGGATGGCCACCGATATCCACCTAGATCAATCCTCCCTCCTTAGGAAGCAATGGTCTCCATTGCATTGATTTCCCGGGGGAGAGGGAAAAGCGTTTGCTGAATCTGCATCTTGGTGAGCTGCTTGCCTTGCTGGAGACGTCGCACTGCTCAGTTTGTGGAAGTCTGTCAAGAACCTATTGAGGTTGAGGTTGTTCAACAAGTCAGGCTACATGAGAGGACGATGTGAAAAAATAATCTTTGTGCTTTGTTGCAACCTTGTCGACCTGCTTTTGTTGGATAGAAGGTGCTTGGGGCGAAGCTGTAGTGGTTGCAGTGTCCTTTTGTTCCCCTTTTGAATAGATTGTGAAGAAGCTGAATTTTGAAGTATGAGATACTACCTTGCGACACTTTTTAGGTGGAACAGTAGTCATAACTACCTCTTGTATTCTGTAGAGATGGACCACCAGAGAAACAATGACACTACGGGGTCGAGACTCATAAACAGGGTGGCGCTTCCACATATATGGTTGGCTCAAGAGAACATCACAAAGATCTAGTGGGGCAACATCACATAATACCTCATCCTTGAAGGGTTGGATTCGATATGACAATCGACATTTGTGTCTGACACAAAGATATCATTCTTGGAAAAGCCACTTGATCTTGTATGGTTGCCGGTGTAGTGTTGTCGACAATCCCAACTGTTTAACGACCTCTAGTGAGATGAGGTTCTTCTGGCTTCCGCTATCAACAATAAAATGTAGCGGGGTCCCCTTAACCCACATATGCGAATGAAAAAGGCACTCCCCCTCTTCAATATATGTTGGTTCTTCTGGTTGAATTGCTGCGGTCACGACAATAGCAGTGGGGTCTACGTCAATGATCTATCCTTTACCAGTATTTTTAGAATCAGATTCTGAATCAGGGTTCAACTCCTTGTCTTTGATCTTGGCCACCAATGACTATTTTGAGAAACATTCATCAGTGTTGTGCCAGGGGATTTTGTGGAAATGGCACCATTTTTTGGTGTCCTTCTTTTTCTTCCCGTGACCCTTCTTTTCATGTGGCTTGGACTGGCTTTCAGGAGACTGTCTGTTAGGGACGTCTTTGTCATACTTTGGTAGTTGTGTATTTGCAGAACCAAAATCCCGTTTGTTCTGGTGCTTAAATTTTTTCTCGATTTTAACAACATATCGATAGGCATCATCGAGTGATGAGATGCCCAGAAAATCCATTTCAGTTTAGATGTATCTGTGTAGAGACCCATGATATTTCAGAACCAAATGTCATTCAGAGTCTTTGATACCTAGCTTGGTTCGTAAGGTATGGAAGGTATTGGTGAACTCTGGAACTTCTTGGCCCCTCTCTTGCCGCAGTGTGGTCCATCTCATGTATTGGTCCTCATAGTTGTCAATGGGGTAATATTGTTCCTTTACCGAATCCAAAAAAAAATCCCAAGTGGGATCGGGCCCATATATTTCAGACTCCTTTGTGGAAATCTACTCCTAATAAGTTTCCCACCAATGTTTGATAGGGGAGAGAGATTTAAGGAGTGTGAAGGTGATCTTTTCTTTGTCGAAAAATTTGTGTACAGGGAAATAACCTTCTAGCAGATTTAACCATTTGTCTAGGGCTTCTGCATCTATCTGTCCTTCAAATACAAGAATATTAAAATTAACTTGTACCTTGAAAGGCGAGGTGCCTCCAAAGTGGTCGGTTGATGAAGGTGTGCATGTTGCTATCGACAGGCGTTGAAGGATGTGGGAAAAATTCTCCATCATTTCGTCCCACTGTCGTGTGAGAGCTTGCTCAAGCAACAGACTGATATGATCGTTTGCTCCATCATTTTTATTTTATTCTGCCATTGAGGGTTTCTTGGGTGTGTGAGAGTGATTGTCCTCAAGAGAGACAAGCTTGAAACCCAACTTGCTATGCTCAGACCTCGTTGGGGACATGCACTGAAAAAAATGACCAAGAACAACCTGCTCTGATACCACTGATCCAAATTATTTTCAGGACGAAATGAGATCAGTGATATAATAAAGAAATGCACATAGATATCACAGATATTCAATAATATAATAGAAATGTATCAGATATGCAACCATAAACACATATATATAGTAATACATGATTTCTATTAAAGAAATAAATGTACAGAGACTATAAAATACAGAGTGAAAGACTCGATAGAATGGTGGCAGCTTATCTCTGAGAAGAGATGTGACGACTACTCGCATTCGTAAGAAGATGATTACAATGAGGCTCTGAAGACATTTTTACAATAAACAGGAATACCAAAAACCCTAGACATCCAAAAACCTAACCCTAGGAGATGAAGTGCCTAAAGTCATGTGGGCCCCATTTGGATAAGTTAGTACATCAACTTCCCGAGGTCGTAACTTTTGCATACGATCTCCGTTTTAGGAGTATGATATCTCGTTGGAAATGTATCATCAAGGAGATTCATTTTCAAGGCTCAATCATGCCTTTAGTTATCATCAAGAGCCTCGATCTGGAAAAACCTTCATTTAGGTGCTCAAAATAGCTTTGGAAGTTAAAACCTATTAAAAATAATAAATTGGCAAAATTGCTAGAAAACTGTTTTGAGCCAGTCAAAAAAGGTGAATGGCCATCGATATCCACCTGGATCAATCCTCCCTCCTTAAGAAGCAATTGTCTCCATTGCGCTGAGTTATCGTGGCAGAGTGAAAAGCGTTTGTTGAATCTGTATCTTGGTGAGTTGCTTGCCTTGCTAGAGACGTTGTGATACTCAGTTTGTGGAAGTCTGTCACGAGCCTGTTGAGGCTAAGGCTGTTCAACAAGTCGGGATACATGAGAAGACGGTGTGCAAAAGGAATCATTGTGCTTTGTTGCAACCTTTTCGACTTGCTTTTGTTGGATAGAAGGTGCTTGGGGTAAAGCTGTAGTGGTTGCAGTGTCCTTTTGTTCCCCTTTTGAACAGATTGTGAAGAAGCTGAATTTTGTAGTATGAGATACTACCTTGTGGTACTTTTTAGGTCGAACAGTAGTCGAAACTATCTCTGGTACTCTGTAGAGATGACGCCCTAGAGAAACATTGACAATGCGGGGTCGAGACTCATAAACAGCGTGGCGCTTCGACATATATGGTTGGCCGAAGAGAACTTCACAGAAATCTAGTGGGGGAACATCACATAATACCTCATCCTTGAAGGGTTGGATTCCATATGACAATCAACATTGTTGGCTAACATGAATATCTCATCCTTGGAAAAGCCACCCGATGTTGTATAGCTGCGGGTGTGGTGTTGTTGACAATCCCAACTGTTTGACGACCTTCCGCTATCAAAAATAAAATGCAGCGGGGTCCCCTTCACCCACATCTGTGAATGAAAATGGTGCTCCCTTTTCAAGATCTGTTGGTTCTTCTGGTTGAATTGTTGTAGTCGCGAAAATAACAGTGGGGTCTACGTCAATGATTTGTCCTTTACCAGTATTTTTGAATCATATTCTAAATCAGGGTTCATATGCTTGTCTTTGATCTCGGCCACCAATGACTATTTTGAGAGACATTCATCGGTGTTGTTCCATGGGATTTTGTGGAAATCGCACCATTTTCCGGTGTCCTTTGTCTTCCTGTGAACCATCTTTTCATGTGGCTTGGATTGGTTTTCGGGAGATTGTTTGTTAGGGACATCTTTGTCATACTTTGGTTGTTGTTGATTTGCAAAACCAAAATCCCATTTTTTCTAGTGCTTAAATTTCTTCTCGATTTTAACAACATATCAATAGGCAACATCGAGTGATCAGATGTCCAGAAAATCCATTTTACTTTGGATGTGTCTGTGTAGAGCCCCACGGTATTTGAGAACCAAATTTCGTTCGGAGTCTTTGATACCCAACTTGGTGCGCATGGTATGGAAGGTATTGGTGAACTTCATAACTTCTTGGTCCCTCTCTTGTTGCAGTGTGGTCCATCTCATGTACTGGTCCTCATAGTTTCCAATAGGGTAATATTATTCCTTTACCGCATCCACAAAAAAATCCCAAGTCGGATCAACCCCATATATTTCAAACTCCTCTGTGGAACTCTGATCGCAATAAGTTTCCCACCAATGTTTGACATGGGGGAGAGATTTAAGGAGTGCGAAGGTGATCTTTTCTTTGTCGAAAAATTTGTGAACAGAGAAATAACCATCTAGCAGATTTAACCATTTGTCTAGGGCTTCTACATCTATCTGTCCTTAAAATATAGGAATATCAAAATTAACTTGTACCTTGAAAGGCGAGGTGACTCCAAAGTGGTCACTTGATGAAGATGTGTTTGTTGCTATTGGTAGGCATTGAAGGATGTGGGAAAATTTTTCCATCATTTCATCCCGCTGTCACGTGAGAGCTTGCTCAAACAACAGACTGATAGAATCGTATGCTCCGTTTTTTTTTTCTTCCGCCATTGAGGGTTTCTTGGGTGTGAGAAAGCGATTTTCCTCAAGAGAGACAAGATCGAGACCCAACTTGCTATACTCAGACCTCGTTAGGGACATGCACTGAAAAAAACGACCAAGAACAACCTGCTCTGATACCACTGATCCAAATTATTTTCGGCATGAAATGAGATCAGAGATATAATAAATAATGCACAGAGATATCGCATATATTCAATAATATAATAGAAATGTATCAGAGATACAACCATAAACAAATATATATAGTAATGCATGATTTCTATTAATGAAATAAATGTACATAGACTGTAAAATACAAAGTGAAAGACTCGATAGAATGGTGGTAGCTTATCTCTGAGAAGAGACGTGACAACTACTCACATTCGCAAGAAGATGATTAGAATGAGGCTCTGAAGGACTTTTTACAACAAACAGGAATTCCAAAAACCCTAGACATCCAAAAACCTAACCCTAGGAGATGAAGTGTCAAAAGTCATGTGTGTTTCGTTTGGGTAAGTTAGTACATCAACTTTCCGGGGTCGTAACTTTTGCATAGGATCTTCATTTTAGGCATATGATAGCTCGTTGGAAAGGTATCATCGAGGAGATTCAATTTGGGGGATAAATCATTCCTTCATATATCACTGAGAACCTTGATCTCGAAAAACCTTCATGTACGCCTTCAAAATGGCCCCGAAAGTTAAAACCTGCTAAAAGTAGTAAATTTTCAAAATTGTCAGAAAACTATTTTGAGCCAGCCGGAAAAGGTGGATGTCCACCTATATCCACCTAGATCAATCCTCCCTCATTAGGAAGAAATGGTCTCCATTGCATTGATTTCCCAGGGGAGAGGGAAAAGCGTTTGTTGAATCTGCATATTGGTGAGCTACTTGCCTTGTTGGAGATGTCGTGCTACTCAGTTTGTGGAAGTGTGTCACAAACCTGTTGAGGTTGAGGTTTTTCAACAAGTCAGGTTACATGAGAGGATGGTGTGCAAAATGAATCTTTGTGCTTTGTTGTAGCCTTGTCGACCTTCTTCTATTGGATAGAAGGTGCTTGGGGTGAAGTTGTAGTTGTTGCAGTGTCCTTCTGTTCCCCTTTTGAATAGATTGTGAAGAAGATGAATTTTGCAGTATGAGATACTACCTTCGACACTTTTTAGGTGGAACAGTAGTTGGAACTACCTCTGGTATTCTGTAGAGATGACCCCCCAGAGAAACAATGACACTACGAGGTTGAGACTCATAAACAACGTGGTGCTTCCACATATATGGTTGGACCAAGAGAACATCAAAGACATATAGTGGGGAAACATCACATAATACCTCATCCTTGAAGGGTTGGATGCCATATGACAATCGACATTGTTGGATAACACGAAGATCTCATCCTTGGTGAAGCCACTCGATGTTATATGGTTGCAGGTGTGGTGTTGTCGACAATCCCAGTTGTTTGATGACCTCTGCTGAGATGAGGTTCTTCTGGCTTCCACTATCAACAATAAAATGCAGCGAGGTCCCCTTCACCCACATCTATGAATGAAAAAGGCGCTCCCCCTCTTCAGGATCTGTTGGTTCTTCTGGTTGAATTGTTGTAGTCGCGACAATAGCAGTGGGGTCTGCGTCAATGATCTGTCCTTTACCAGTGTTTTCAGAATCAGATTCAGAATCAGGGTTCATCTCCTTATCTTTGATCTCGGCCACCAATGAATGTTTTAAGCGACATTCATCGATGTTGTGCTAGGGTATTTTGTGGAAATCGCACCATTTTTTGGTGTCCTTCTCTGTCTTCTCGTGACCCTTCTTTTCATGTGGCTTGGACTGGTTTTCAGGAGACTGTTTGTTAGGGATGTCTTTGTGATACTTTGGTTGTTGTGGATTTGTAGAACCAAAATCCCATTTGTTCTAGTACTTAAATTTCTGCTCAATTTTAACAGAATATCGATAGGAAGCACCGAGTGATGAGATGTCCAGAAAATCCATTTCAGTTTGGATGTATCTGTGTAGAGCCCCACAGTATTTCAGAACCAAATGTCGTTCAGAGTCTTTGATACCCATCTTGGTGCACAAGGTATGGAAGGTATTGGTGAACTCCGGAACTGCTTGGCCCCTCTCTTGCCACAGTGTGGTCAATCTCATGTACTTGTCCTCATAGTTGTCAATAGGGTAATATTGTTCCTTTACGGCATCCACAAAAAAATCCCAAGTGGGATTGGCCCCATATATTTTAGACTCCTCTGTGGAACTCTGCTCCCAATAAGTTTCCCACCATTGTTTGACATGGGGGAGATATTTAAGGAGTGCAAATGTGATCTTTTCTTTGTCAAAAAATTTGTGAACAGAGAAATAAGCTTCTAGTAGATTTAACCATTTATCTATGGCTTGTGCATCTATCTTTACTTAAAATATAGGAATATCAAAATTAACTTGTAACTTGAAAGGTGAGGTGCCTCCAAAGTAGCCACTTGATGAAGATGCGGTTGTTTCTATCGACAAGCGTTTACGGATGTGGGAAAAATTCTCCATCATTTGATCCCGTTGTCGCGCGAGAGATTTCTCAAGCAACAGACTGATAGGATCCTCTGCTCTGTCGTTTTTATTTTCTTCCTCCATTGATGGTTTCTTGGGTGTGCGAAAGCGATTGTCCTCAAGAGAGACAAGTTCGAGACCTAACTTGTTATACTCAGACCTCGTCGAATACATGCACTGAAAAAAATGAACAAGAACAACCTACTCTGATACCACTGATCTGGATTATTTTCGGCACGAAATGAGATCAGAGATATAATAAAGAAATGCACAAAGATATCACAGATATTCAATAATATAATAGAAATGTATCAGATATGCAACTATAAACACATATATATAGTAATACATGATTTCTATTAATGAAATAAATGTACATAGACTGTAAAATACAAAGTGAAAGACTCGATAGAATGGTGGCAGCTTATCTCTCAGAAGAGATGTGATAGCTACTCGCATTCCCAAGAAGATTATTACAATGAGGCTCTGAAGGGATTTTTACAATAAAAAGGATTGTCAAAAACCCTAGACATCCAAAAACCTAACCCTAGGAGATGCAGTGCCAAGAGTCATGTGGGCCCTGTTTGGGTAAGTTAGTACATCAACTTCTCGGGGTTGTAACGTTTCCATACTATCTTCGTTTTAGGCATATGATAGCTCGTTGGAAAGGTATCATTGAGGAGATTCATTTTGGGTGTTCAACAATGTCTTTGGTGATCATTTAGAGCATCTATCTTGAAAAAATTTCATTTCGGCCCTCAAAATGGCCCCGAAAGTTAAAACTTGCTAAAAATAGTAGATTGACAAAATTGCCAGAAAAATGTTTTGAGCTAGTCGGAAAAGGTGGATGGCCATTGATATCCACCTAGATCAATCCTCCCTCATTAGGAAGTAATTTTATCCATTGCATTGATTTCCCTATGGAGAGTGAAAAGCATTTGTTGAATCTGCATCTTGGTGAGTTGATTGCCTTGTTGGAGACGTCGTGTTGCTCAGTTTGTGGAGGTCTGTCACAAACCTGTTGAGGCTGAGGTTGTTCAAAAAGATGGGATACATGAGAGGATGGTGTGAAAAATGAATCTTTTTTCTTTGTTGCAAACTTGTCGTCCTGCTTCTGTTGGATAGAAGGTGCTTGGGATGAAGCTGTAGTGGTTGCAGTGTCCTTCTTTTCCCCTTTTGAATAGATTGTGAAGAAGTTGAATTTTGCAGTATGAGATACTACCGTGTGACACTTTTTAGGTGGAACAGTAATCGGAACTACCTCTGGTATTCTGTAGAGATGACCCCCTAGAGAAACAATGACACTGCAGGGTCTAGACTCATAAACAACGTGGCGCTTCCACAAATATGGTTGTCCCAAGAGAACATCATAGAAATCTAGTGGAGAAACATCACATAATACCTCATTGTTGAAGGGTTGGATTCCATATTACAATCAACATTGTTGGGTGACACGAATATCTCATCCTTGGCGAAGCCACCCTATGTTGTATGGATGCGGGTGTGGTGTTTTCAACAATCCCAACTGTTTGACGACCTCTGTTGAGATGATATTCTTCTGGCTTCCACTATCAACAATAAAATGCAGTGGTATCCCTTTCACCCACATCTGTGAATGAAAAATGCACTCCCCTTCTTCAGGATCTGTTGGTTCTTATGGTTGAATTGTTGCGGTCGCGACAATAACAATGGGGTCTACGTCAATGTTCTATCCTTTACCAGTATTTTTAGAATCAGATTCTGAATCAGGGTTCATCTCCTTGTCTTTGATCTTGGCTACCAATGAATGTTTTGAGAAACATTCATCAGTGTTGTGCCAGGGGATTTTGTGGAATTCACACCATTTTTCGGTGTCCTTCTTTGTCTTCCCGTGACCCTTCTTTTCATGTGGCTTGGACTAGTTTTTGGGAGACTCTTTGTTAGGGACGTCTTTGTCATACTTTGGTTGTTGTGGATTTGCAAAACCGAAATCCTGTTTGTTCTGGTCCTTAAATTTCTTCTCGATTTTAACAACATATCGATAAGCAACACCAAGTGATGAGATGTCCAGAAAATCCATTTCCGTTTGGATGTATCTGTGTAGAGCCCCACAGTATTTCAGAACCAAATGTCATTTGGAGTCTTTGATACCCATCTTGGTGCGCAAGGTATGGAAGGTATTGCTGAACTCTGGAACTGCTTGGCCCTTGTCTTGTCGCAGTGTGGTCCATCTCATGTAATGGTCCTCATAGTTTCCAATAGGGTAATATTGTTCCTTTACCGCATCCACAAAAAAATCCCAAGTGGGATCATCCCCATATATTTCAGACTCCTCTGTGGAACTATGCTCCCAATAAGTTTCCCACCAATGTTTGACATGGGGGAGAGCTTTAAGGAGTGCAAAGGTGATATTTTTTTTATCGAAAAATTTGTGAACAGAGAAATAACCTTATAGAAGATTTAACCATTTGTCTAGGGCTTTTGCATCTAACTATCCTTCAAATATAGGAATATAAAAATTAAATTGTACCTTGAAAGGAAAGGTGCCTCCAAAGTGGTTGCTTGATGAAGAAACACCTCTTTCTATCGGCAAGTGTTGAAGGATGTGGGAAAAATTCTCCATCATTTCATCTTGTTGTCGCGTGAGAGCTTGCTCAAGAAATAGACTGATAGGATCCTCTGCTCCATCATTTTTATTTTCTTCCACCATTAAGGGTTTTTTGGGTGTGTGAGAGAGATTTTCCTTAAGAGAGACAAGCTAGAGACCCAACTTGCTATACCCAGACCTCGTCGGGGACATGCACTGAAAAAAATGATGAAGAACAACTTGCTCTGATACCACTGATCCGAATTATTTTTGGCACAAAATGAGATTGGAGATATAATAAAGAAATGTGCAGAGATATTGCAGATATTCAATAATATATAAAAAAATGTATCAGAGATGCAACCATAAACACAGATATACAGTAATACATGATTTCTATTAATGAAATAAATGTACAGAGACTGTAAAATACAGAGTGAAAGACTCGATAGAATGGTGGCAACTTATCTCTGAGAAGAGATTTGACGACTACTCACATTCACAAGAAGATGATTACAATGAGGCTCTAAAGGCCTTTTTACAATAAATAGGAATGACAAAAATCCTATACATCCAAAAACCTAACCGTAGGAGATGAAGCGCCAAAATTCATGTGGGCCCCTTTTGGGTAAGTTAGTACATCAACTTCCCGGGGTCGTAACTTTTGCACACGATCTCCGTTTTGGGCATATGATAGCTCGTTGGAAAGGTATCGTCAAGGAGATTCATTTTGGGGGATCAATCATGCCCTTGGATATAATTGAGAACCTCTATATTGAAAAACCTTCATTTAGTCCCTTAAAATGGCCCCGGAAGTTAAAACCTGCTAAAAATAGTAAATTGCCAAAATTGCCAGAAAACTATTTTGAGCCAGTAATAAAAGGTGGATGGCCACCGATATCCAGTTGGATCAATCCTCCCAACTTATTAAGCAATGGTATCCATTGCGTTGAGTTCCTGGGGGAGAGGGAAAAACGTTTGCTGAATCTGCATCTTGGTGAGCTACTTGCCTTGTTCGAGACGTCGCGCTGCTCAATTTGTGGAAGTCAGTCACTAACCTGTTGAGGTTGAGGCTGTTCAAAAAGTTGGGCTACATGAGAGGACGGTGTGCAAAAGGAATCTTTTCACTTTTCTGCAACCTTTTTGACCTACTTTTTTTGGATAGAAGGTGCTTGGGGTGAAGATGTAGTGGTTGCAGTGTCCTTATGTTCCCCTTTTGAACAAATTGTGAAGAAGCTAAATTTTGCAGTATCAAATACTACCTTGCGGAACTTTTTAGATGGAACAATAGTCGGAACTACCTTTAGTATTCTGTAGGGATGAACCCCCAGAGAAACAATGACACTACAGGTTCGATACTTATAAACAACGTGGCGCTTCCACATATATGGTTCGCCCAAGAGAACATCACAGACATCTAGTGGGGAAACATCACATAATACCTCACCCTTGAAGGGTTGGATGCCATATGAAAATCGACATTGTTGGCTGACACGAAGATCTCGTCCTTGGCGAAGCCACCTGATGTTGTATGGCTACAAGTGTGGTGATGTCGAGAATCCCAACTGTTTGATGACCTCTGTTGAGATGAGGTTCTTTTAGATTCCGCTATCGATAATAAAATGCATTAGGGTCCCCTTCACCCAGATCTGTGAATGAAAAAGGTGCTCCCCCTCTACAGGATCTGTTGGTTCTTCTGGTTGAATTGTTGCGATCACGACAATAGCAGTGGGGTATGCATCAATGATCTTTCCTTTACCAGTATTTTCATAATCAGATTCTAAATCAAGGTTCAACTTCTTGTCATTGATGTCAGCCACCAATCACTGTTTTGAGCGACATTCATTAGTGTTGTTCCAGGAGATTTTGTGGAAATCACACCATTTTCAGGTGTCCTTCTTTGTCTTCCTGTGACCCTTCTTTTCATGTGGCTTAGACTGGTTTTCGGGAGACTGTTTGTTAGGGACGTCTTTGTCATACTTTGGCTGTTGTGGATTTGCAGAACTAAAATACTGTTTGTTTTGGTGCTTAAGTTTCTTCTCGATTTTAACAACATATCGACAGGCAACACCGAGTGATGAGATGTACAGAAAATCCATTTCAGTTTGGATGTATCTGTGTAGAGCCCCACGGTATTTCAAAACCAAATTCCATTCAGAGTCTTTGATACCCATCTTGGTGCTGAAGGTATGGAAGGTATTGGTGAACTCCAGAACTTCTTGGCCCATCTCTTTTCGCAGTGTGGTCCATCTCATGTACTGTTCCTCATAGTTTCCAATAGGGTAATATTGTTCCTTTACCACATCCAAAAAAAAATCCCAAGAGAGATCAACCCCATATATTTGAGACTCCTCTGTGGAACTCTGCTCCCAATAAGTTTCCCACCAATGTTTTACATCAGAGAGAGATTTAAGGTGAGGTGCCTCCAAAGTTGTCGCTTTATGAAGATGCGTTTGTTATACTCAGACCTCGTCCGGGATATACACAGAAAAAAATGACCAAGAACAACCTGCTTTGATACCACTGATCCAGATTATTTTCGGCACGAAATGAGACTAGAGATATAATAAATAAATGCATAGAGATATCACAGATATTCAATAACATAACAGAAATGTATCAAAGATGCAACCATAAACAAAGATATATAGTAATACATGATTTCTATTAATGAAATAAATGTATAGAGATTGTAAAATACACAATGAAAGACTCGATAGAATGGTGACAGCTTATCTCTGAGAAGAGATGTGATGGATACTTACATTCACAAGAAGATGATTACAATGAGGCTCTGAAGGCATTTTTACAATAAACAGGAATACCCAAAACCCTAGACATCCAAAAACCTAACCCTGGGATATGAAGCGCCAAAAGTCATGTGGGCCCTGTTTGGGTAAGTTAGTACATTAACATCCCGGGGTCGTATCATTTGCATACGATCTCCATTTTAGGAGTATGATATCCCGCTAGAAAGGTATCATCGACGAGATTCATTTTGGGGGCTCAGTCATGCATTTATCTATCATTGAGAACATCGATCTGGGAAAACCTTCATTTACGCCCTCAAAATGGCCTCATAAATTAAAACCTACTAAAAATAGTAAATTGTCAAAATTGCTAGAAACCTGTTTTAAGTCAGTCAGAAAGGGTGGATGGCCACTGATATCCACCTGGATCAATCCTGCATCCTTAGGAAGCAACAGTATACATCACGTTGAGTTCCCGGGGGAGAGGGAAAAGCGTTTGTTGAATCTGCATCTTGGTGTGTTGCTTGCCTTGTTGGAGACCTCGCACTGCTCAGTTTGTGGAAGTCTGTCATGAACCTGTTGAGGTTGAGGCTATTCAACAAGTCAAGATACATGAGAGGACTATGTGAAAAATGAATCTTTACTCTTTGTTGCAACCTTTTCAACCTGCTTCTATTGGATAGAAGGTGCTTGGGGTGAAGCTGTAGTGGTTGTAGTGTCCTTCTGTTCCCCTTTTGAACAGATTGTCAAGAATATGAATTTTGCAGTATGAGATACTACCTTGCAGTACTTTTTAGGTGTAACAATAGTAAAAACTACCTCTGGTATTCTGTAGAGATGACGCCCCATAGAAACAATGACACTGCGGGGTTGAGACTCATAAACAACGTGGTGTTTCCACATATATGGTTGGCCCAAGAGAACCTCAAAGACATCTAGTGGGGAAACATAACATAATACCTCATCCTTGAAGGGTTGTATTCCATATGACAATCGACATTGTTGGTTGACACCAATACTCGTCCTTGGTGAAGCCACCCATTTTTGTATGGATATGATTGTCGTGTTGTCGACAATCCCAACTATTTGACGACCTCTGCTGAGATGAGGTTCTTCTGGATTCCACTATCAACAATAAAATGCAGCAGGGTCCCCTTCACCCACATCTGTGAATGAAAAAGATACTCCCCCTCTTCAATATCTCTTGGTTCTTCTAGTTGAATTGTTGCAGTCGTGACAATAGCAGTGGGATCTGAGTCAAGGAGATCTATCCTTTTCTAGTATTTTTAGAATCAGATTCTGAATCAGGGTTCATCTGCTTGTCTTTTATCTCAACCACCAATGAATGTTTTGAGCGACATTCATCGGTATTGTGCCAGTGGATTTTGTGGAAGTCACACCATTTTCCGGTGTCCTTCTTTGTCTTCCCGTGATCCTTCTTTTCATGTGGCTTGGACTCGTTTTCGAGAGATTGTTTGTTAGGGACATCTTTGTCATACTTTGGTTGTTGTGGATTTGCAAAACTAAAATCCCGTTTGTTTTTGTGCTTAAATTTCTTCTCGATTTTAACAACATATCGATAGGTAGCACTGAGTGATGAGATGTCCAAAAAATCCATTTCAGTTTGGAAGTATCTGTGTAGAGCCCCACGATATTTCAGAACCAAATGTCGTTCAAAGTCTTTAATACCCATCTTGGTGCAAAAGGTACGGAAGGTATTGGTGAACTCGGGAACTGCTTGGCCCCTCTCTTGCCACAGTGTGGTCCATCTCATGTACTGGTCCTCATAGTTGCCAATAGGTTAATATTGTTCCTTTACCGCATCCACAAAAAAATCCCAAGTGGGATCGGCCCCGTATATTTCAGACTCCTGTATGGAACTCTGCTCCCAATAAGTTCCCCACCAATGTTTGACATCAGGGAGAGCTTTAAGGAGTGCGAAGGTGATATTTTCTTTTTCGAAAAATTTGTGAACAAAGAAATAACCTTCTAGCAGATTTAACCATTTGTCTAGGGCTTCTGCATCTATCTGTCCTTCAAATACAGGAATATCAAAATTAACTGGTACCTTGAAAAGCAAGGTGCCTCCAAAGTGGCTTCTTGATGAATATGCACATGTTTCTATCAACAGTTGTTGAAGGATGTCGGAAAAATTCTCCATCATTTCGTCCCACTGTCGCGTGAGAGCTTGCTCAAGCAACAGACTAATAGGATTGTTTGCTTCGTTGTTTTTCTTTTCTTTCACCATTGAGGGTTTCTTGGTTGTGTGAGAGTGATTTTCCTCAAGAGAGACAAGCTTGAGACCCAACTTCCTATACTTAGACCTCATCGGGGACATGCACTAAAAAAAACGACCAAGAACAACCTTCTTTGATACCACTGATCTGGATTATTTTCGACACGAAATGAGATCGAAGATATAATAAAGAAATGAATAGAGATATCACAAATATTCAATAATATAACAGAAATGTATCATATATGAAACCATAAACACAGATATACAGTAATACATGATTTCTATTAATTAAATAAATGTACAAAGACTGTAAAATACAGAGTGAAAGACTTGATAGAATGGTGGCAACTTATCTCTGAGAAGAGATGTGACGGCTACTCACATTCCCAAGAAGATGATGACAATGAGGATCTGAAGGAATTTTTACAATAAACAGTAATGCAAAAAATCCTAGACATCCAAAAACCTAACCCTAGGAGATGAAGCGCCAAAAGTCATGTGGGCCCCGTTTGGGTAAGTTAGTACATCAACTTCCCGGGGTCGTAGCTTTTGCATACAATCTTTGTCTTTGGCGTATGCTATCTCGTTGGAAAGGTATCGTCAAGGAGATTCATTTTTGTGTATCTATCATGTATTCTACTATCGTTGAGAACCTCTATCTCGAAAAAAACTTCATTTAGGCCCTTAAAATGGCCCTGGAAGTTAAAACCTGCTAAAAATAGAAAATTGCCAAAATTGCTAGAAACCTATTTTGAGCTAGTTGAAAAAGGTGGATGGCCACCGTTATCCACCTAGATCTTCCAGTATTCCTTGGGACTTGTTTAGTGTCCTAGATCAGCAAGAAATAAACTTGCATTGCCCTTTCTATAGTTGAAGGCAAATATATAGCTGCAAAATCCTTCCATACTCAAGTATTGTGGATAATAAACAATCTCAAGGATAGTCAAGTTCCTTGTCATCAACCTGTCACCATCATGTGTGACAATACAAGTGCTATCAAGATATCTGAAAAACCTTTTTCAACACTCAAGTCAAATATCATTTTGTCAGAGAACATGTTCAGGATAAGGTGATCCAATTAATATATGTTCCTTGCAAAGAGAATATTGCATATATTTTTACGAATCGATTAATAAGAGAAAAATTTGAGTATCTTAGATAGAGGATGTTCCCTAGTTGATATTGTGTGAGGGGCAAGTGATATTGTTGTTAATATTTACACTAATCATAAAAAAAAAAATTGTAGAAATGCACATAGACGAGGTTTGTAATGGTTCTCAATGGTACTGTATAGAGTCCAAGAGAATTTTTTAGAATATGATTCGATAGGTCCTTCTTCCGAGGTGAAGAATATACAAAGTCTCTATCTTTCATTGTTGTTAAAAGGAGAGAGTAAAACACAAAACCAACAAACCCAAATGTTGATATACATTGAAAGGGGGAGTTTGTGGTCAACATTGAAATTGGGAGAAACTTAGCATAAAGGCCATTAATTTTGTAGTTGGGCTCTTTTGGTTACCATCAATGACAAAGGGGGAGTTTGTTGCACTATTAGAGAAAGATTTGTCTCACCCTATGAAATCTTGCAGAGAGGGCCTTATTCCATCTCCCTATGAAGACTTACTTTCCCTGATTGATGAATCCAAAGACAAAAATCAATATTTTTCCACTTGTACGCACCTTGCAAGCTATACAACAAGCCTATACGCTGGCTACTCTACTACAATTTGTGTACATTGGGATTTGTGCTAGAAAATCAAGATTAAATGTCAAGTTTCTAGGTCACAACAAAAGATCTCTGATCCTTGGCCTTCCACATACTGGAAATGTTTCGACTCGACCCTACATTTGCATTTTTAAGGCTATAAAGAAGCCAATTCTGAGATATGGAAAAGGAGAGAGAGTTCAACTTTGAGAGCAAAGTTACTCTTGAGAAATTATTACTTCATTTTCAGTCTGCATCCCTTTTTCCTTTAAGTCTGAACACAATGTTCAGGTCCCAAGCTCTTCCCTTATTGATGGAGAACCTCTTTGTCTCCCTTATATGATCTTACCTCTGGTGGAGGATTGAAGTGGTGGAAGGAACTTCGTTTCTTGGTTCCAAACCGTGTCGAAATGGAAGTCTATAATGTTTCACTTCTGTTGATCATTTATTAATAGAAATTCTCCATTTCCATCCAATTGATATCTTGCAAATATATGTGTTATGATCCATGGGCATGTTTGTTTTGTATATTGATGGATTATGTTATCTAATGTGCTAACCTGTTATATCATCATTGTATTCTTTCTTTACTTGTTTGTTGAGAATTTGTTGTAGGTATAAATATTTGGGTCAAAGTGCTCAATGATGGACATCATTGAACGTTTGGATGAGGTAGGCATATTTATTATCTCTCTTCCACATTAGTTTATATATCATATGTTGGAATTGAGTAGATTTATGTATTCATACATGTCTGTCGTGGTTCACCCTAGCCATAGAGAGATTTTCCTCATAACATGCACATATGTTGTCATTGATTTCAAAGTGGTTATGGACATGGTCAGTTATAGAACAATAACATACAATAATGAAAATAGAAGCATGTGCAATAACATACAGTATGGAACAAAGCATAACACACATGGAGAGGAAGTCATGAAAGGATGAAAACAACAATGCATAGAAGGATAAAAGGATGAAAGGATCAATGGAACCAAAGAAGATCAATGGCTAGGAATTTATCGCATATATGATCGTTCGGTGAAGAAATTATTGGCTATAGGAGATAACTATAGCTGGATCGACAAGGGATAACCTACGACATAGTTCAGAATTGAAGTGCGAAAAAGAAAAATGAAACGAAGTAGATTGCGACAGATTCTCATGTTTGTGATAGCGATGTGGAGCGATGGATGTTAGTGTTGCAGTACGATGTCGAATGTGCAATGACTATAGGGTTCCTTTTGATAATGTGATGAATGACACAGTGGAGTGTAACAAAATGAAGTCTATCTCTTATCAATGGTGCAAAAGAAATTTACAGGGTGCCTTGAGCTACTACGATGAACGACATAGTGGATTACGATGAAACAAGTGGAAGTTCAACAATGAAGTAAGTGAGTCACCAAGGCACACTCATAGTCTGGTGGGGCGACTAGGCGTGCACAATACATGGCAAGTGCAACAAGTTGAAGGCTTGTGAATTGAATTTTTCACTCTTATTCTATCTGCGCATTAGGCACTCTATAAACCAGAATGTACATGGCTACATCAATTTTGATGAGATGAAAGATTTGGTCATAGATTCAATTTTTCATTAGTCATTGAAAGGATCGATGATCATCCTTGAACATTTTCATAAAATAAGGAAGATTTGGTTCATTTGATTTAGTTAAAGAATGTCCAATTGTAACTGAACAAGAAATATTCTTAATTTAGACATAACTATGTACATATATAACTAACTAGACTTTGATGTGGTCAAGATATGTAAACAATATAATTGTTATGCACCCACATACTTAATTTAGACATAAGTGTGTTCATATATAATTAACTGGACTTTGATCTGGTCACTATATGTCCACAATATAATTGTTATGCGTCCGCATACAATTAGTTGAACTCAAGAAATGATATTATAATAGGGATGTGCATTGATCGAGTATGTAGTTGATGTGGAGCAAGGGAAAAGGTTATTTGACTATTAAAAGGAACTCAACCGGAGACATATAAGATTATTTTTTAAAGGTATAAGGTATAGTTATGTAAGGAACTTTATAGAAACTTCATTAGAGAAACTTCATTATAAGTTTTCTAAAAATAAGTTTCTCTAATGAAAGGTATAGTTATGTAAGGAACTTTTCATTAGAGAAACTTGAATATAGGAAGGAAGAGTGGTGCAGGTGAGAGGGTTGGTGTCCTTACTCTATAGGTTGGTTCCTGAGAGGATTGGAGTCCTTGTTAATCCCTAAATAATGGCTCATTACCCATTAATTGGGGCATATTACATTAGTAATATTATTTTATCTATGTTGGCTTTAGTCCATTAGTTGTAATTATACCTCCTAGTCTCCTATATATACCAAGGATACATTTTCATTTGGAATCATCTTTTAATTGTACATTTATGTGGGCATGAGGAGGTTTCCCCCTTGAAGAGGCCTATTATATGAATTTCTCTCTTTCTCAAGGCCTTGAGTACTTAGTCAGAGGTTTTTCTATGCTATATTGATATTTGGTTCTTAACATATGGTATCAGAGCTCAAGGTCTTGGGGTTCCACTGATACATCTAAGACACCTTGGCATTTTCACTATAATGTTTTGTCTACAATGTTTCAAAAGGAACAACTTGGAGGATATTTAGTAGACAGATCAAGGTACGTTGGGTTAACATTTTAGATCCCGAGGCATTATACTTTTAGAGATACATCCTGTGCAAGATAGGGTTCTGGAATCATCCAGAATTGAGTCATTGCAGAATTGTTGCTATAATGTTTTTTTTTGTAATGTTTCAGACCCCAAAATTTGGAGGCTATTCACATAAATTAGTAAGGTATCTGTGGTAAAAATTTAAGCTTATGATTCATCTTACATTTGTAGATACACCCTGTGGAAGATAGGGTATCTGACTAGTCCTATTGACTAGTCTCAAGAAGTTGTTCCAGGTAAAAAAATCATAAATTCTTCCTAGAGTATCCAAATTGAGTGACACTAGTTGCATTGGATAGTGGACAGTCTATAGTATATATGGTATGTGTTTCATAATTTTATATAAATTATTTTGTGTGGGGAACGCTATACAAGTGAGATCGCCTGGAAAGGCCAAATATCAACAAGTTGTGGGGAATTTACTATAAATTCCACTTGGCACATCCAATTTTGATCAGACCCATGGAATTATAGAGAAGAAATATCATAGAATTACAAAAAAAAAAAATTCATACCCAGAAGGACCGAAACTTTGGAGATACAACATAAGAAATATTGTCTAGTAGAACCACCTCAAAATCAAGGTTTAAAAGTGATACTTGGCCAACATGACACCCAAAAAGGGAAATTCTATGCCAAATAATCCTCCAGAAATTCCTACTTGGACTCTTGATGAAGGTGAAGAAATGTGTAGGGACATAAATGAATTACAAAAGAAGACAATGAAAAAAGATGAACTACAAGGGATGTTGGATTCAATTAAAGCTAAATTGGAGGCAATAATGGATACTAAGATGGATGGTTTAAAAAGGGAGATCATGGAAGGAATGAAAAATTTAATAGAGAGGACACCTGGAAGTGAAAATTTGTCCCATGAAATTCATGATGAGGACACAATGAAGACGAATCAAGAATGGAGAAAATCCAACTTTGGGTTGAAGTCCAACCACGTTCGTAAGATCGATATGAGGAAGTTTGATGGAAAGGACCCAATCACATGGATACTTCATATGCAACAATTCTTTGATCTACATAATGTGCCACACACACAAAAGGTACAAATTGTTTCTTTATATTTAGAACCCAATCAATTTTTATGGTATCGATGGCTTTTTTCTCGCAAATCACTCTCCACTTGGACAATTTTCATAGAAGAAATGATAGAACACTATGATGATATAAGGAGAAATGCCTTGTTTAGCCAATTGATAAATCTCAAACAAAAGGGTTCAGTTACATGGAAAATTGAGAACTTCCAAAGATTGAATATAAAGGTAACAGATATTCCAAATGAGCCCTTGATTGATGTATTCATAAGAACTTTAAAGGATAACATTCAACATGAGGTTCACCTTTGGGAACCCAAGTCATTGGAGAATGCATTTAGGGTGGAAAGAAATGTTGAAAGTAAAAATATGGCTATAGCTACTAGAATGACCAATCCTAACAATAATAGAGAGAATAATGCTCCCTCTTCTAAAACACCTCAACCTACAAGGTTGACACCTAAACAATTGGAGGAAGGTAAAAAAAAAGGTTTATGATCTAATTGTGACATCAAGTACAATAAGGGACATAAGTGTGGTGAGAAGAAATTATTCTACATAGATTGTGAAGAAGAAGAAGAAGAAGAACACGAACCATCTCAAGATGAAAACATAGAAGAAATTTCTTCTGAAGAGATGACTCCCATGATATCGTGTAATGCATTCGCTAGAATTAACACTCCTCAAACCCTCAATATCGAAGGATATATCAAAAAGAAAAAGGTAATATTCCTAATTGATTCTGGTAGTACTCCTAATTTCATTCACTATAAATTGGCCAAAGCTCTCAATTGCTTTGTATATCTAACACCAGAGTTTCATGTAATGATTCCAGACGGAGGAACTATCAATTTATCAGGAAAATGAAATAAGATCAATCTTACCATGGGGGAATATGTAATGAATAGTCAAATTATGTCTATACCCATGGGTGGTGCTGATGTTGTACTAGTAATCCAATGGTTACAATCATTAGGAATGGTGGATTTTAATTTTCAAGAACTTTTCATGACATTTTCATTAGAAGGAAAATAAATTGAGTTAAGAGGTATCATAGGGAAACCTTGTAAGGTGATAATCTCTAATGACATGATAAAATTATTGAAAAAGGGGCATCAAGGTGTTATTTCACAACTATGCTCACTAGATGTTCAAACATCTAAGCCATCTATTCCTCTAGATCTCCAAGGGATCATTGATAATCATTCCAAAGTATTTGAAGATATTCCCAAAGGTCTTCCACCNTGGAACAAAGACTATCTTTAGAAGAACAACAAAAATGGGTAACCAAGATATTGGGTTATGATTTTGAAATCGTTTATAAAAAAGGGAAGAAAAATGTTGTGGAAGATGCACTCTCAAGAATGGATGAATATGTTGAGGCCTTTCTCTGTGCTATCTCGGTCATCCAACCTGATTGGATAATAGAAGCAAGGGATGAATGGAATAATGAAGAAAAAGTGTGGACTCTGATTCAAAGGTTACAACAGGATTCTAGTGCATCATATACATTTACATGGAAAAATGATTCACTATGGTACACATATCACTTATATTTATGTAAGAACTCTTAACTTAAACAAAAGGTACTATTGGAATTGAACACCTCTCCAGTAGGAGGGCACTTAGGATTTTTGAAAACCTACCATAGGGTCAAGAAGGAATTTTTTTGGGATGCCCTTAAAACTGATGTTCAAAGGTTTGTGGCAGAATGTTTGGTTTGCCAACAAAACAAGGTGGAAAAAATTAAGGCCCCAGGTCTTTTACAATCATTATCCATCCCAAGTTAGCGCTAGGAGGAGGTTTCCATGGATTTCATCATAGGGTTACCGAAGTCTGAACAAAAGAGTGTCATCATGGTGATTATTGATAAAATGACTAAGTATGCACACTTTTGTGCACTCTGTCATCCCTTCAAATCCATTACAGTTGCCACCACATTCATGGAGATAGTTCAAAAGCTACATGAAATCCCAAAGATTATTGTAAGTGACACAGATCCCATCTTCACTAGACATTTTTGGATAGAATTATTTTCTTGTTTGGGTACTCAATTGGCTCATAGCTCATCCTATCATCCTCAATCTAATGGACAAACTGAGATAGTGAACACATGTCTAGAAGGCTACCTTCGTTTCTTTGTCTCTGATAAACAATTATAATGGTTCAAATGGTTGCCCTTGGCATAATCCTGGTATAACACTTACTTTAATACTACAACAAAAATGACACCATTTATGGCACTCTATGGATACCACCCTCCTTCCATCACTTCTTATCTAAAATAAAAATCTAAGGTTCAAGAAGTGGAAGATCACATTGAGCATCAGCAACAATTTTTCCAAATATTAAAGGACAACCTAACCATGGCACAAGATTGCATGAAACAACAAGCAAATCAACATCGTAGTGAAAGAAGTTTTGAAGTAAGAGATTGGGTGTTTTTAAGACTACAACCATCTAAACAGATGTCCCTCAAAAAAGCCAAGAAGGATAATAAATTATCACCAAAGTACTATGGCCCTTATAAGGTGTTTCAAAAGATTGTTACTATGGCATACAAATTGGAGTTGCCTGCATCTTCACGAGTACACCCAGTTTTCCATGTTTCATGCTTAAAGAAGGTTATAGGTGACAAGATCCCAATTCAAACTATATTGCCAGAACTTGATAAGGACGGAAAAATCATATTGGATCCTGAAGCCATCACTGACACAATAATTCTCCATCTGAGGAATAGATCCCTTTTAGAGTATCTCATTAAATTGAGGAAACTACCGGCTAGAGATTCCACTTGGGAAGATGAGTATTTTATATAGAAGCATCCAGATTTACTCAAGCATTGCGGAAAACACTTGTCTCAAGGGGAGGGGCATGTTAAGCCCTAAATAATGGCCCATTACCCCTTAATTGGGGCATATTACATTAGTAATGTTATTTTATTTATGTCAGCTTTAGTCCATTAGTTGTAATTATACCTCCTAGTCTCCTATATATACCAAAAAGACATTTTCATTTGGAATCATCTTGTAATTGTACATTTATGTGGGCATAAAGAGGTTTTCCCCTTGAAGATGATTATTATCTTAATGTCTCTCTTTTTCAAGGCGTTGAGTACTTATTCTAAGGTTTTTCTATGCTATATTGGTATTTGGTTCTTAACAGTCCTCATCATTTGTAACAAGTTGTTTCCTACGAGGATTGATGTCCTCATCATTTGTAATAGGATGGTTCCTGAGAGGATTGGTTTCCACATCATTTGCAGCAGGTGGGTGTCTTTTGAGATGAAATATTATGAATTGTAAGTTGGTTCTTGCAAAAGAACATGTAAAGAAATATGTTGTATGGTTTTCTCCCGCATTGGTTTTCCATGTAAAAGTTATGTTGTACTATTTTTTTTTGTTGTTGTTTTGATTTATGTATGCATTGGTGATTAAGGAAGCACTTCAAAATAATATTAAGTCATTGAAAGAAAATAAAATTGAGAAAATTGATACAATACCAATTCACCCCCATGTCAATATTATTGTGAGTCTCAACAATAATAGAGTATGATAGTGGATTGGATCAACTTCAAGGATCTCAACTTATTCTAGAAAATATTGGAAATATTAGAAATAGATGCAGCTTCATCTATAATGAATTAATGAATAATAAAAAAATTGATCATGATAGGGATATAGAATGTGACAAATGGAGGATGTCTAGACTCTTTTTCATTGAAGTTGATTTCTCTCAACTCAAAGTCAAAGGGAATGAAGGATCGAAGAGTTACCAACAAAGATTTTCATTGGGAAGGAAATGTCTACAATACCTATAATGATAACATCGAAAAATAATATTGGGAATATTCATTAATGATTCTATAACTATGGGTATCCCATCCCTTCCATGTGGATTATACACCATTAAACATAAGGGAAGGATATGCACAAGGGAAGTGGTTTTGGTGTTAGGTTAAGGTATTTGCAAGGAGATACTTTACATCAATAGGGCATCATTTCGAGTGGTATATTCAATTTTTGGCATAACATACATTCATATTCCTGTTTAAAGTTGTATGTCAATAGAGCGTATGTGGATGTTTAAAAAAACAAGCTCTAGCTAAAGAGGGGATGAAATAAAATGAGGATGTTGGGTTATACTTAGTGTTGGAAACTAAGCTCTATTGGGGGGAGGGTTGCAGAAGGCCATGAGTTGTATGGGTTGAGGGCCTCCTTACAGAGGGCTAGAAACATCAATGTGGGATTATGGATAGATTATATGCTCTTGATTCCCTGAATATTAAGTATTTCAAGATAGTGGTGGCTACAATATAATATAGCTCACCAATAATGCATGAATTATTCTTTTTTTAGTTGACTATTTTTAGTACCGTTGATAGGTGGATCATATTACTTTTATAGTTTTGGTTGTGGTTTGAATTGTTATTGTTTCCTCCAATGTTATTGGATTGGTTTTATTAGTTTCCACCTTGGCCAAATTTTAGGTTCTAGTTTTATATATTATTGTTGTTGTTTCATTTCTTATTATTTCCCTTACTTTGTTGTTGATTAGGTGGGTTAGGAGGATTTTGTTGTGAAACAAAAACACCCTCAATACGAAGGAGAGGGTTGGACTAGATTGCTATTATGTGATGGAAAGAGTGGGGGAGGAAAACTATGTTTATGGAGGTCCTAGAAATGGGTAATATGGGTTTTATCTTGGGAGTGGTAAATAGGAGTTGTTGGGCTCTATTTGTTTTCATATTTCTCTGCCCAATAAAGTCATTATTCCTAAACCATTTCCTACATTTCACTAATAATACATGTCCATCTACACCATAAACCTTCATTAAATACCTTTATTCATGACCTATGGTTAATACATCATTTTTCTATGCTTTTAGTGATTAAATATGATTATATCATAGTTTTACTAGTGAGGGTTTATGAAGTAGCAATAGTTCAGTTCAGAGTAGTTCAATTTTTGTGCCAGTAGTTTAGTACATGTACCTGAAAAAAAAATTTGAGATACTTCCACCTCTCCAACTGGGACTTGGCCACATGAGTTTGAACATATAGATACCATCATGGTGTGTGTCATTTGGTTTGCACCCACGTCACACATCTGATCCTCCATCTCTTGATCAAACTTTGGGTAAAAAATGTGTTATAATTAGCAACAACAATACTTATAAGTGATTTGTGGGAAGATGAATACATATCTAAAAATTATGGAACATGATTTTTGTGCCAAAGGATGCAATTTAGTTGGCTTTGGAGTGGATATTCAAAAACATGCACTGTTTGGGAGATAGATTCAATTTTTTAATATGGGTTTGCTTAAGAGCAAATTGGCAATGGTTTTGAAACAACCAACTTCCGCCTTGATTTTCGAGAAGATGAAGATTATTTTGAAACATCTAGGACATGGTTTTTATTCTAAGAATAATAAATTAAGTATAGGAGCGAGACAATTTCCATAATAAGGCACGGTTTGAGAGTTATGGTAAGTTCTTCAACATGGATTTGCCCAAAATTACAAGTTGCACCCACACAAATGCAATTTCCATATTTGCAAAGAAGACAGATTTGTTTGCAGATATGTGATGATTAGAAAGTAGTTTGTATATGATTATTGTGTCATGTTTTTCACCTAGATTAAGAAAATGCTTGTTTTGTGAGTTTTTCCCAATTCCAAAATTGAGAAAATTAGTTCAATTTTCTCTATGTATGAATGCAAAGGTACAGATAGAAAGGGATATGGTATAAATTATTGTACCATATCCTTGATTAGAAATCATACGATGAGAAATATTTTATCACTCCAACATTCATCTTTGTAATAAATAAGTTCATGCAATTCTTTGTGTGATCAAACTCCTTGCTACAATATTCACCTCCATTTTCTTATCTGAGAGACTTCATCCTTTTTCCTGTCTCATTCTCAACTAAATATTTCCATCTCTTAAAAGTATAAAAAACATCATATTTTTGTCGAATGCAATAAAGCCAAGTTTTTCTAGTTGCATCATCAATAAAAGTAACATAATAATGAGAGCCACCAAGAGATGATACCTGAGTTGTTCCCCATACATATGTATCCACAAGCTCTAACATTTCTCTCTTCTTTTCTTTTCCGACTCTAAGAAATCCGACTCTCTTTTGTTTTCCATAAACCAAATGCTCACATAAATCCAAATCAATTTGTTTAAGATATCGCAAAACATTTCTTTTGTGAAGTATTTGCATCCCCTTCTCACTCATGTGTCCAAGCCTATGATTCCATAGTGTTGTATCCATTGTTGTAGAAGCTAAAGAGATAGAAGAGTCAATATTACTAGTACATAAATACAATGCACCTACCTTCTCTCCTTTTGTTATCACCAGTGATCCTTTGGTGACCTTCCACACCTTATCTGTAAATATGGATATACAACCTTGAATTTCCAGTTTCCATGTTGAAATTATATTTTTCCTTAGATCTGGAATGTGTCTTACCTCTTTCAATAACCTTGGTTTCCATTCCTTTACTTTATTTTTAGCTTTCCCATTCGAACAATTTTTCAGGGTGCATCATCACCCAAATGAACCTGTCCAAAATCAACTTGAACATAATATATAAAATGTTTCCTATGGGCTGTGGCATGAAATGAAACCCATGAATCTAGTACCCAAGACTCATAAATATTATCTATGGAAAGAATCAAAGAATCTTATAACACATCACCTGTTACATTTGCTTCCTGATTTTTCTCCTACTGTCCATCTCTTTTCTTCTTTGAAGCTCTGCATTCTTTCTTCAAATGTCCTTTCTTCCCACAATTCCATCACTCTATATTTCCCATTCTAGATTTGTATCTTCCCTTCCTAGAATTTTTGCGGTTCCTTGAGCCCTTTCCTCTATCATTTTTTCTTCCCCCATTCTCCATGTTTATTGCATTACCTGATGTATCACCTGTTCTTTTCCGTCACATTTCCTCGCTCAGGATAACACCAACAACATCATCAAATTTTAAAGTGTTTGAACCAGAGACAAAGTTACTTACATCCATGACCAAGTCGTTCCAGCTTTCTAGCAATGGGAACAATATTAAAAGATCTCTAAATTCGTCATGAAAGTCAAATTTGATAGAACTTAGCTGATTAGTAACAATTTTAAATTCAATTAAATGATCTGCAACAAACCCACCTTTGCATATCTTCATATTAAATAATCTCTTCATTATAAATACCTTATTGGACACCGAGGATTTTTCATACAGTTTATCCAATGTGTCCATCAACTCCTTCATGGTCTTTTCTTTTGAAATGTTGAAATCCACCTATGTTGCTAGACTCATTCGTATCGTTCCTAGTTCCTTTCTATCAAGAACCTCCCATTATCTGTCCTTCATGGATGTTGGATTTTTTTTATTCCACCCAATGGTAGGAATAGATCCATCTGATATAAATAATCTTCCATCTGCATCTTCCATAATTGGTAGTTTTGGTCATAAAATTTCTCGACCCTAAACTTTCCATCTTCCTCCATTTCTCCCACTCGAACCAGGAACCCTCTTTTCCTGGGAGTTTCCTTTCACTTCGATACTACTTGTTAGAAAAATAGGATCATGGAGCGATAAAATAAAAAAATGATTAAGTAAAACACATAAGATACACAACACAATAAAGACACAGATATATGTGGTTCACCCAGTGTGGGTTACGTCCACTAGAGAAATTGTCAGGTCTATCCTTTTTATTATCCAACAAATGAAGGGATACAATCTACCACACCTATTGTAACTTCCTCTTCTTTCTCTCATAGTCTCCTCACTCAGAATACAATATTCTCAATGATACATGGACACAATACATTTCCCTCATAAAAGAGGGTTTCCTTTTAGGGAGAAAAACCCTAACATAAATTCAACCATCATATGTGCAACCTTATAATGAATGATACACATTTACTATGAAATTACAATATACATTGACAAGGGAATTTTTCCTTCTGGGGGATTCTCCCCTGAACCCCCATCGAGGCACTTTGTCCCCGCAACACCCGTCGAGGGTCGGCTTGCCCACAAATCCTGTAGGAGGGACAATCCCCCCTTTGCACTCCCCTACTTGGAGGAGTGTACATTATTCCAGGGTGTAAAGTTTTCATGGGGTATAAACACGGCTAAAAACAAAGACTTCTTAATCAGGAAGATAATTGGGCTCCAGAATCAACATGTTGATCCTGAACACATCTCACCACCATTTCATACTCTCCTATCACACAATTATGTGATTTTCAAACACCACCAATATATTATTTAAAAGATAGTATTAATGTATTGAAATTCTATTTGTGTTGTTTAGATATAACACTAACAAGAACCAAACCTCTTCTATTATCTATTCTCTATAATCTGATCTTTTCCCTCTTTTAGATAAGTTCATTCATATATTTATATGGTTGATTGCATATTAAAAACCATCATAGTAATCCCCACATCATTACATTTCTCATTATTTGTTTAAGGTTGATTACTTATATGTATGAGATTTACACATAGAGGTAACCCATTCTTTCAATCCATAAGAACATTTCTCTCATTTTTGTTTTTTTAATTAAAGGATTGTCACTCTATTAAAATAATGATCAATTACATGGAGTCAATTAAAAATAGAAAGCATTCTCTTTATTTCATTAATTATATTGGAATATTCACCAATATTGAGAGGGGGGGTGAATTAGTAATGAGCACTTTTTACCACTTTTAATCAGAACGTGTAATCATCACTTTATCTTCCCTATGAAATTTTCTTGATATCTCCTTGGTTACCTCATATAAAAATCATTTGATTTGATGTCACAAATGAATTCCTAGGTTCCTTATTTATACTATATATAGCACCTTATTTTTATGACCGACTTGACCCAAATAAAATTCAATTTAATTTTTAATTATTATTCCATTTGGGTCGACTTTACCAACAATATCCTTAATATTTATTTTAATATTCATTGCAATGGGGCCGACTTGTAACTTTTTGTTTGAAACAATTTTTAGGGGCTGACTTGTAACTTTTTCTCCTTAGATCGAGGCTTCTTCATTTCCTTTCATGGATTCATATTTAAGAGGGAAAATATCTTCAACCATGATTAACCACATGAAATACCATCTATCATTGGAAATGGCATGACGAGGACTATACATCTATGAGTGTGTTATATGCATTTGTAATTTCCCTCATGGTATTCTTCTTTAATCAAATTCAGGCTTCATGATCACACATTGGATATTCTTAACTACTTAACCACTTCGACATATTTCTAGATCTTCTTGTAAACTTTTTCAAAGCATATTCATGTGAGGGACATGCTTAGAGATACATCATAATGGGACCAATCTGGATACTTCTTAAACTACACCCATTACCTGGACTTATTCTAGAGTTGACATCTATGGTTGAAATCAATGATAACTAAATTTCCAACAATATCCCCCTTTGGAATTGATGGAAACACTCATACTCCCCCTATGACATTGCTTCTAATATTTCTCACCTCAAGTTTATCTCCCCCTTTGAAATCAATGGAAAAGGGTAACTCTTTTTGGGGCTGCCCCTATCTTCATGCTTCTGATATTTCTCTCTCGATCTTTCTATTCCCCTTTGATATCAATGGAAAAGGGTAACTCCTCATAATAGTACACCTTCTATGATATTTATCTCCTTCTTTTGTTCTATATCTTCCCTTTTTACATTGAGGGTGACTCCCTCTGATGATTTCTATCCCCTTGTATTATTTTGTAAGATGTCGTGTAGATCAATTTGGGGCTTCTTATGTACATTTTCTTTCCTCTCTTATAGTATTATTTGTCCATTGGTTCTTCCTATTACTGTAATCTACTGACGTATATGGAAAACATTCATGTTAATGTTTCTCCGTCACTTGACTTCAAGTCTTCATGGCTTGTCATTTTCACTGAACTGACATCAATGAAATAATCACCCAATAATATTCTCTTGATAGTATAACTCTTCATGATGGTTTCTCTCTGTCTTGTTGTGCCTTTTAAGGCTTTCCTTCCTACCTAGGTTCACCTATCAATACACTTTACTTATGATTCATATACTTTACAATGATTCCATCTTCCTGTCTATAATTCCTTTTATGCTCATATTTTTCATCCACTGTCATGTATCATCTATGGTTCATGTCAAGTATTGTCTTCTAGAACTGAAAAATATCTCATGAAATCATCTTTTTCCATATGTTATAATAATTGTCCATGTCTCTGCTACAAAACTACACATACTGCTAACTAATATGCCACTTCATTATTTTGATAGATACTTTGAATCTGTTGCAACTGATCATTGTGTATTCCTTCTTTTCAAGATGAATCAAATATGTCTACTAGTCTTCTCTATATTCAAATGAAACTATGGAAGTATGCATGGGGATAAAAAAAAAATTGTTAATAAACCAATCTATCACGAGACATTCTACACTTTTGTCATTTTGAATCTTCTTTCTCAAAAACTGCAAACACTTCAGACTTCCCGAAAGATAGTTCTTCAAGCTATAACTACTACTTAGACTCCCCCTATTCAATATTCATATTGTTGGAATTCTCCAAGCATGATGGATTAGAACAATAGATGAAGCCACTGTAATGTGGAGTCATCATTCAAATGTTCCTCTTTACTTATAGATTCATCATGCTCACGCACTACTGCAAATCCCGAGAGTATGATTTCTAGGAGTTCTTCATTCACCTCTTCTTCTTCCTTTTTTATTTATTCTCCAAACTGGCTTGTATCTGATATCAATGTTTTATTTCATGGAAGTATCCATCATGCTTCTGCAATCACGAGATATGTTTCCATAGTTGTGGAATTTGTAACGTTCAATATTCTATGGAATCACATAAACATTTCTTTCGTGAACATTTCTTCCATAAGCTCTACAGTATACAACTTTGTGTCCAAAGTTATTACAAGTAAAACAATATCTAGAAAAGAAATTTTGATACGTGGAAGTAAGAGATCTTCTTTATGATGTATTCCTTATGAATTCATGCTCGTGTTGATCTTTTCTTATTTTTTTTCCTTCACAATGATTGAAGCTTATTTGGTACCTGTGGATAAAAGGTCTTCTCTGGGATATGTTTCTTTTGAATTCATTCCTCTTTGACTCTTTCTAACCATGATTCCTTCCTTTGATAATTTCTGCATAATTTTTATCCTTCTCTTCATTCTTATTTTCGATCAACTTGGAACACTTCTCTTTAACTTTCATTGTTTCCCATGTGTCGCTTCATCTCTCTTCGACATTCTTGTTGAGATTGGTATTTGCATATTCTTTACATGAGCCCTTACCCATGTATCCAAGACTTGTTTTATTGAATGGTGACCTTTGACATAAGATAATATCTTCTAGTACTTGAGAGCTCCTCAATTTCTTGTGGATGTTGTCAAATTCTACCCTCAATGAGACAACTTCTTCTTCAAGTGTTGCACAATATTCTTTTTTCTTCATCATCTGGTTATGAATTACTTCTTCAATTCTTCTTGCTTATTCAAGTTTGGTTTTTAACGAGATGATTTCTTCTTCAACTATTATTTCGTGTTTACTAAATTATGCCTCAATATTGTTTAAGTCCTCATTTCTTTCCTTATGGTGACTTGTCAAAATTTATTCTCTCTTCTTTGCTTCTTCTTTTAGTGACACTATTTTGGCTTCCAAACATTGCTTCTCTTTGAACTAATTTTTTAGTGTTTCTTCAATCACTTTGGCTTCTTCCAACTAACATTTGAGACTTATAATAATCTACGAGACTTCTTTAGAGTTTTTGTTCAAATTATGAGAACCCTCCTTTAGCTTGATCAATTCTTCCTTGAGAGACTTGTTTTCCTTCCTTTCTTTTCTTAACTCACTTAAAACATTGATTAGTTTAGCTTCAAGATTTAATTCACCTTTTTCTTCTTCTTAATATTTTTGCAATGATGAGCTTATTTTTTCTTGTTCTATCTCAACATCTTCTTTATATTGATCAACATGTTTTGGATTTGTGATAAGAAAAGATTTCTTAAATTATGTAGCTTATCCAAAAGATATTTGGTTGATGAACATTGTCCCACTTTGTCTTTTACGGAATGCGATAATCCTTCCAGGATGAAATCCATTTCTATTTTGTTTTTCATTTTTAATTCCTTCTTGGCTGCAGTCTTCAAAGGTTTCTTTGAAGTGGTGTATCATGTCACAACTAAGTACCAAACATCGTATGCTTGTTCCTGTAAAAATGATTTCATTCGTGTGCTTGATATCTCATATTTCAAACCATCTTGACCATCAAACATTTGTGTTCCATTTTGACTATTCGTTATCCATGATCTATATTCTAGTTGTTAGACTAATTATAAAGGACCTTCTCTAATACCAATTGTTGGAATATTCACCAATACTAAGAAGGGGGAGTGAATCAGTATTCATCACTTTTTAGAGCTTTTAATCAGAACATGTAATCATCACTTTATCTTACCTCTACAATTCACCTCATGTCTCATTGGTTACCTCAGATAAAAATCACTTGAGTTGATGTCACAAATGAACTTTTGGGTTTCTTATTTATACTAGATCTGGAACCCTCTTTTTATGGACGAATTGACCCAAAGAAAATTCAATTTTATTTTTAATGATTACTCCATTGGGGCCAAATTTATCAACAATATCCTTAGTATTTATTTTAATATTCATTGCAATGGGGTGGACATGTAACTTCTTATTTTCAACACGTTTTAGGGGATGAATTGTAACTTTTTGTCCTTAGATCTAGGTCTTCTTCATTTTCGTTCGGGGCTTCATTTTTAAAAGGAAACATCCGCTCAAACATGACGAATCAAATGACATACCACCTACTATTGGAAACAACATCATGAGGAATGTCCATCTATGAGTGTGTTATATGCATTTGTAATTTTCTTTCATCGACTTCCTCTTTAATCAACTTTGGGATTCATGACCACACGTCAGGGCTGCTTCACTACTTGACCAATTGGCCATATTTCTAGGGCTTCTTGTATAATTATTCAAAGCGTCTTCCCGTGAGGGCCATGCTTAGATCTATGAAATAAGGGAACCACTTTGGATACTTAATAAAATACACCCATTACTTGGACTTCTTCTAGAGTTGACATCTAGGGTTGATATTAATGACAACTAACTTTGCAACCAATTCTTCAAAAATGTTCATTGTGCATATTTGTAAATGAATTTATAAGTCATAGTTTAGGACACATCACTTGTCCCTCTTATGATCCATTTTCATTTATATATTATCATAAATATTCCATTGATTTTCATTATTCTTGGATGTACTCATTTGAAGGATGATTTCTAAATTTATATTTTGTTGTATTGGAGATGATTGTATTGCTTAGTCATTTGCAGATTGATTTTTGTTGTGTGAGCCTTTATTCCATTTTATCATCACATTGTTTTGATCGCAAGATTTAGTTTTCTTGTAGCATAAGAACTTTGTAAAGTGTTGTTTATTTCAGATCCACTACAAGAATATCATTGAAGGTTAAGGACATTGATGAGCTACTCATGCAAAGTTGAATCCAATGAAGAACATAAATTTTGTTGGAACATAAAGAATTGATGGTTCATCACACATCGTTTGGGTTCAGTCAGTTGAGATATCAACCTACATTTGGATAGAGTAGGTCGAGTAGTTGACATACCTATCGGTTGGACAGTCGACTGACAATCAAAGATATTTAGGTGATAGATTGAATAGCCCTATGTTCGAATATGATTTCGATGGATATTCGGTCGGGTCTAGTTCCAATGAGCAGACTTGCAAGATCAAATGTTTTTAGACCAACTGTAATTGTCGACCATTGTATGTGGACAAGATCTTCTGGATTCTTTGGGAATCAGTTGAATATTGAGACTACAAAAGAAGACCCCTTGGGTCATTATTGATATGAAGTGATTTGATATTGCATATGATCATGCATATCCAGATGTGCAATATGAACTGCAATGTTCTAATCATAGTGTACTGTGTTTAAGTTTTGTAATGATGTCTTTAGATGCAACCTCTCTTCCTTCAATTTTTTTTTTCTCTTCTATATGCAACATTGTGTTCTTTGTTTCATATTGAGTTCTACCCCATTGTACAAGACAATGGAGCTGAAAATCAAAGAATTCCTTGCATCTTTTTCACTAGATCCAGATCCAATGTACACTCAAGTGATTGATGAAACTTATGAATAACTTGATGACATGACAACCAAAGGACAGATCCAATATTATAAATAATACATTGAGACTTGGTTCCAAATAGTCATCATGCCCTCACATTCCATTCTCTAACATTTCTTGACACCATCCCCATGAAAGAAGCTAGTCGCTCATATTCTGGTATCTTTCAAAGTATATCTTTCATACTTGAATATGGGTACAATTGTAATCCTTTTATGCAAATGGATCCATTTGAAATATTCCTACACTTGAATGGAATTTGTTCAAGCAAAGTAGGATAGTGTAAAGAAATGAATAAAATAGTAAAGAGAAAAATAAGTCCAGTTGTGAAAACCAGTTTACTAGCGCAGTTGGACATGCATTTTTCTTGAAAACTAGGAAACTCGGGAGAAAAACTCTCAATAAAGTTGTGGAAATTAATGTTCATTCAAATTTTATGATCTACTTCAAATACTTTTGGTTTTATGCTCATGCATTAACTCCCTCTTGACCCATTGACCTCAACACATTATCTAGGTTCATGGGTAGAGAAATATATTAGTACCTTGATGCCTGCGTGCCTTAATGGAAGGTTCTCTCGCTATCAACAAAGGGAATACATCAATGTCCCTTGATTGATGGGTTTATAGGTTTTCAACTCGACCACATTCATTCACACCAACTAGAATGTACTTTGGTACCTTGATGCCCATTGACATTAATGGTTGATCATCTCGCATTGGTTAATGATTTACATTATTGATGGATAATCTATTGATTTCTTTCTATGTTGGAATCTAAGTAAATTTACTAGAATATATTTGATTGCACAACTAGGGAATAAGGATGAAGATTCTATGGTTTTATGGTATGAACAAAAGATTGCAACAATTTGTTTTCTTGTAGTTGGATGTTCCAATAAAAGACTTACACTCAATCTTAAACAGTTTCCATGAGGACGTGAAAACCCTTGGGTTTGGGGGAGATATTCAGATCCTTTCCAGATATTACGTTCCTTCTCAACATATCCAACATCTATAGCTCATCTTAGGCATTTTTTCCTTCCCTCAGCATCATTCACTTCTTTCTCTTTCAGTAGATTCATCTCTCATTAACTTCATTTCTCTCTCATATTCTGAGTAGTTCTCAACCTTTCTCATTCTCATGTTCATAATTTAGGCATGATGAATTAGATCCTTCCTTCCAATCAGTAGCATATCATAATTCAAGGTAAAGGTAAATTGAGGTAAAACAGGTATAAATATCTTCAATTTACTAATAATTTGGAAAACATGATGGATAGCCACTTCACACTCCACTACGCATCATCACCACTTGCAACGCACTATCACTGTTATCAGCATTCCCTCCCATTTCGAGTTTTTTATTCATAATAAATACTCTGATCGCAAGACCAATAAATAAAACAAAATATGTGGTATACAATTACAAATACAAAGAAACATTCATAGTGTTTTATCCTTGTACATCATAAAACATTTGTAAGTCGTGTGAATGTTCTAAATAAGAGGATAAAGTCATTTTTAACTATCCAAGCAAAGAAACATAAGTAAATATTGGTCTCAAAATGAAAGAAGAACAGAAAGAATCAAAACAACCAAGCTCATACAAGTACACCATATCCATCATTTTACAAACCACTTTTTCATACCATACACCATCACTTTATTTTACTCAATTTTCATGACAATTTTGTTGCTCTGTTTTAAAATCAATTTGTGACAATATAATCAATTTCCAGAGTGTTGCACCGCAAGAAAAAACACTTGCATAAAGGGATAATATCACAAATATATAATCATGTGAGATAATTAAACAAAGTGTACAATGAGTATCAAACAAGGATTTACAAGTTATTGTTTGCACGAGGACATTAAAACCCTTGGGTTTGGGGGACTTTTGGGATCCTCTTTTGTCATATTTATCCACCCAATAATGTCATTATTCTTAAACTACTCCTTTGTTTCACTAATAATACATGTCCATATACATGATAAAGATTCATTAAATACCTTTATTCATGACATGTGGTTAATACCTCATTTTTCTATGCTTTTAGTGATTAAAGATGATTATATCATAGTTTTACTAATGACGGTTTGTGAAGTAGCCACAGTTCTGTTCAAGTACCAACAATTTTGTCCCTGTACCATAAAACATTTGTTAGAATACTTCCACCTCTCAAATTGTGATTTTTCCACATTGCATTTGAAGATATATATACCAACATGTTTTGTGTCCTTTGGTTCGCACCCACGTCACACATATGACAAACTAGCTCTTGGTCAAAGTTCGGGTATAAAATGCACCAAAATTAGCAGGAACAACACTTAGACACAATTTTTTGGCATATGAAGACAAACCTCAAAATTTTGGAACAAGGGTTTTGTGTAGAAGAATGTCATTTAGTTGATTTTCAACCGGATTTTCAAAATCAAGCACAATTTGGGAGATATTTGCGAGTTTATAATGTGGGTTTTCTTCATCCCAAATTGACAATGATTTTGAATGTAAAAATAAATATTAATTCTCAAGTGGTACATAATAAGGTTTTCCAATGTACTCTAATGATGATAAATGTGGCTTCAATAATAGTTTTCTATGATAACGAAAAACAACATACTCCTAAGAATATAACAAGGTCAAAAAAATTAAAAGGATCAAAAAGGGCCTTCCAAATGTCTCACTTGATAGTAATGAAATCCACCATGTAAATAATGTGAAGATACACATTATTAGTTATAGTGGAAATATTGAGGTGGTTAAATCCAAGGGGCTAGCCATTATCTATCTTAGGTGTCATCACAATCCCATCAAATCCCCTTGGTGAAAAACCTATGGTTTTTTCATTAAGTTACCCGTTCATATATCTTAGAAACGATATTTTTTTCTTCAAGTAGTAAATCAGTAACATGAAAATTCAAAGATTTGGGAGACTCCATCAAACTACAAGACCTGACCTAAGCATTAACACCTAAAAGAGTAAGTGCCTGTTATATTAGTAAATAACATCTATTAGAAAGGATTTTGTGTTCCTTATAATAACATCAATGTTTATGAGAAAATTTATGGAGTTCTATTTGGATTCCTACCTTCATAATCCTAACCTAGACTATAAATTATTTTTTTGTCCTCTTGCGAGGACTTAATTGATTTCATTAATTACTTTCTTCATACTAAAAGTAACTTAGCAACGTGAGCCAACCCTATTGTTCAACTAGGTATTTTAAACTTATAATCATTTTAATTGTCTTATATCACTTAAAAGTGCAAGGTGAATAATGTGATATGACATGAAAGACTTTTTAGGTCCTTCGTTGTGTGCACAAGTGATGTGATAACCTAAAGTTTACATTGTGAAAAGCTTTAATATTGGATACAAAATTATTGAAAAGAAAATAATTGAAGTAAAAAAGACTTAAAATAAAATTATTTCATTCTTAATCCAATCAATTCCATATCATTTCGTTCTTAATCGAGTAAATTCCATATTTGTTTTAGCATTTTAGGTTAAAGTAACAATGTTGAAGTGGCTAATAAATCATGAAATTTTTTACATGCCGCAATAACCTTTAAGAAAATAAAAACATCGCTAAAAAAATAATCTTTAACGTGTAATGTGCATCAGGCAAGTTGTAGAAGCACAAATTGCACAATTGATTAAGAAAATAAAAGCATCCCTAAAAAATTAATCTATTATGTGCATAGGCAAGTTGTAGATGCACAAATTGAAAAATTGCACAACTAGGACAAAGCTTGCTTGCATGCATATGTAAGAGTTTTAATCACATGAGACTCGAACAAAATTTTGGATAACAATGAAAAACAATGTAAGCTTATGAGAAATGATTTTTTTTAAGTAAGGACCACAAAATTATGATAGGTTCCAGGGGTAGCCTCTTGGAACCTACAAACTGCCATAGGTTTAGAGAAAACACTAGAACAAGATGAATATTATATTGTGTTTTTTTCCATGTATTTATTTACCAAACACTAATGTCAACCATTTTTAGTAGTCAAAGTAGATAGATGTGAAGGACAAATAAAGCAAAGGGAATTATTTTAGGACTTATGTATAAATAAAAGGAATCCAACCATTCAAAACATGGATTTAAATAGTTTGCATCCCATATTGGGGGAATCAAGGTAGTTATTTATTATCCACTGAAAAGGAAATACAAACTAATTAAATATCATTTAAGTAGTGGCCTGGAGATGTGGTCTCTAGTCCAGATTCATAGGAGGGTTCTTTTGTTTCTCCAATAAAACTATTGTTGAAGTAGTAATCCTACAACACTTACATTTTTGCAAGCTACACTTGGAAGGGGTATTTTTGTATCATGAGGTTAAGGTAAGATAAATAAATGTGAACTAATTAAAGAAAGAAACTGTCATTCTTTAACAAAATATCAACAACATTACATAGGCATTGACAAAAATCCAAGAAAATATGGAAAAGGCTAGTATTATAGGTCAAAGAGGATCTTGAAAGTGAACCAATTCTATTTTGAACATGTCAAATTCAAGTATGAACAGCTACTTGATTGAAATCACCCAATTAAGACTAAGTTCCCTCCTATTGAGTAGATAACGGTGACTAGCATGATCCTGAGATTATCCACCAAGTTTTTTAAGCAACTTATGGTATCATTAGATTGTATAATTACTCAATTCACACTACCATGAAGATCATGTATTAATCGATAAAATTATTGCATGGTTACATGGATACTAAAGGTGTGGTTCCCCTTTATAATTGAAATAAGAGTTTGAATTATATTTGAGGTGGGAAACTGGATTGAATTTCATGTTTCTTAGAGTAATAGGTGTAGTTACTAACTATTTGGGGTTTCTCTAACTAAATTGACATAAGTTTTGTAAAGGGTGAAATTTGTGTGATAATAGTAATTTTTTCATATTTAATTTATAAAAATATTAAATAACATATTTTAAGTATTCACATTCTTGAATGTGAAATATTATAATGGCCACACTAGTGAGGGACCATAAGAAGAAAAGACTTACAAAGGGTATAAATAATAATAAATTAATCCTTGGTTCATCTATATAGGTGTTTAAATCTCATGAACGGGAGAAAGGATTTGATAAGAATATGATGCAATTGGTTGAAAAAGGTATATATTTACTTTTCACTTAAATTAAATAAATAAATAATCAATTTTGTGAATCCAAAAACTATAATATTGCATGTCTACACGAGATGTATTTTGAGCAATATTGGAGTAAATTGTTTTTTATAAGTGAAACCCCCAAAGGTGATGATTGATGTTATGTGATTATTTTTTATAGTTTGAATCCCACTTATTGATCCCCATGAGCATCACTCCATGTAATGAATGCTAAGTGGTCTACTCAAAATCATGGAAAAATCACTTAATTACAACTAATACTCATGAATATGGATCATTTACCAATGTCTTACTCTACATAGATAATTAAAAAAATATATCTTATATGTTGGACTCTAAAATCCCCTCAATATTTAAATAAAAGATTATAGGGACCTTTAACTAAATATTTAATAAGGAAAAAAAATTGATAAGGTTTTGCAAATGGGGTAGCAAGCTAAGTGGGACTCATTACGGGGAATAATACACATTTACACATGCTTAAGCTCAAGGAATCTTGAGATGGGTTAATTGTTGGGAAATCCCAGTTACCAATTACAAACCTTGGAAGAGATGATTTATGCTATGTGATTAATAATTTCAATCTTATTTCTTCACCCCTATGAGCGTCACTCAATCCAATGGGAGCTAAGTGGACTATTTAAAATCATGAGAAGTTGTTCAATTGTGACTAATACACACGGATATAGGTCATAGATTAATAAATTAATCTATGAAAGTAATTCCAAAAATTATAGATGATGTGTTCGACTATCAAATCCCCTGAATAATTAAATAAAATATTCTAGGGAGCTCTAACTAAATTTTTCATAAGGAACATCCTTGATAAGTTTTTTCAAATGGGGTAGCAAGATAAACATGCTTCATTATTGGGAAAAATATAGAGCTAAGCACACTTAAGCTATAAGAGTCCTGGGATGGGTTACCTATCGGGAAGTCTTGGTTACCGAGTGCAAGCCTAAAAGGTGATGATGTTTGCTATGAAAATCAGTTTACTAGTTTCAATCTCACATATTCATCCCTTTGCGAATCACCTAATGTAATGGGTGCTAAGTGGACTATTTGAAATCACGAGAAATCGAGATTATTCAAAATCATGAGAAATCATTCAATTCGAACTAATACACATGGATATGGTCATATAATAATTAATGACTTAATCTATGTATATAATCCAAAACAATATATCTCATATGTTGGACTATGAAATCCGCTCAATACTTAAATATATTTGAGTTTTGTTATGACATATAACATTGATAGGAAATAAAGTATGGAGTGGAGCCAACATAAAATTTATTATCAACAAGCATGAGGAAAGACATTGAAACAATATGTATTATTTATGAAGAAATTAATGTTGTGCTAAGTTTAGAATTTTCCTCAATTAACTATATCTAAACTAATATATATTACTAAAAACATACAGATCTTTGTAATTAGGTATAACTTATTGTGAACGTTGATATACTCATAGTTAGTAAGTTGATTCCTATGTTTCTATGTTTAGAATGAAGATAATAAAAAAAACATTTTAATTTAAGACATCCCCAAGTGATGAAAAAATGAGTTGTGGAAAAATATCTAGCAATCAACGATGAATACAAATAAATGTTACAATTTGTTTTGTTTTAGAATCGTTGTCAAAGAAGAATTGCATTTTTTTTAGAATCTCTGTCAAAGAAGAATTGCATTTTTTTTGAAATTTTTTATATTGTTTTTATTATGGATATCTTGTTCTATTTAGTATGAAAAGGTTACCAAATATTATGAGAAATATATTTTGACTAATTATTCTCCATTGATATGATGAGGCTTAATATTCTTAAATAATAAGACAAGGGTTCTTAAACTATTGATATGATGAGGCTTCTTGTTCTTAAATAATAAGACAACGGTTCTTAATCTATTACATTGTTTTTCTAACATGTTATGTTTTCGATTAAATATATACCTTATTTATATTATTATAATGGAAATATATTAGATGTTATATACTGATGCAGGAGCATCGCTCCATGTCAGCAGCGTGCTATCCAACCATCACATTCAACGCACATTTAATGGAGAAAGGGAGAGGTGCAACCCTTTCAATTTTGAAATTCGAAATTTCAATAAATGTTGTAAGGATTTTAATGCCAGACCACATCTTTGTATAGGTAGTCGTTGATGTTTCCTTTAATGGTTGTCTATGACAAGCCCAAGACATATCCAGGATTGTGTATCCATTTATATAATGTAGTTGTAGGATACGCTTTGTGATAGTGATAGCTCAAAGACGGTGGTTGAGGATAAGCTCATGGGAGCCCTCATTTTGTAATTAAGAAGTTAGAGAATAATAGGACTCAAAGAAGAGAGTTAGAATAGAAGAGATCTTAGGTAGAGAGATATTGAGAGAGAGTTGAGACTTGTTACAGTCCAGCCTTTGTAAACACCTTGTACAGACATACAGATTAATAGAAAAGCATTTTTTCCTGCATATTGTGTGTTTGATGTTTACATGTTTTTATGCATTTCATGTTTTAAATGTATAACTGGTGAAGCATTGCATAAGTTTCAATTTCTTCTTGTCTTGGAGTTTCTGAGTGCAAGGAGTGCACATAGTCCACAAGGTGTGCGTTGACAGAGGTCAGACAACCTCAGGAAAGCTCAAGAGGAATAACATTGAACCTTCATCGAGCGAGTGCATAGAGTGCACTAGGGAACTCTATTTCGAGTTCTGAGAAAAGATAAGTGTCGAAGATAAGACACTCATAGGGTTGTTGAATACTTTGTAGGCTATGTAAGGTGTGCATCAAGAAGGAGAATGCCAGGTGGGTGTAAGGAGTTTTATTTTCAAGAAAACTTCTCGAATCTGAGTTATTCGAGATCCTCGAACGCAAGGTGTGCTCATGAGTAAATTTTTAAGAGGATGAAGCTTAGAAGGGACACCCTTTCTATAATGGAGATGAGACCCAAAGGAACCTGTCTCACAAGAGGAAGAGTCAAAGGTTGAGACCTTTGAGACTTAGAAAATATTCTAAGTCAAGAAGCTAAGAAAGCTCAGGAGGAAGTGCACAACTGTCATTGGATCAACACTGGGAAGAAAGATCTGGACCGTTGAATATACGTCCAAGAAGCAGGTGGAGAGTGCACAAGGAGGACATATCTGAACCGTTAGATCCAGTGCCAATACCCAACAACTGTTGGATCAGGCGAAGGCACACGGGGTTTAAACCCTTGGATATCCACACAGTCAGGAATCAGAGGTTGGAGGAGCAGAGGAGGTTGCACCCCATAATTGCAATCATCGAGATCGTGAAATTGCGCCAGCCATTGGATCTGGAGCACAGTGGCCTGAGAGCTGCTGGATCAAGGATACGTGCATGGGGTTTAGTCCCTGGGAGGTGCATAGGAAAGAGGATCTGGGTCGTCAGATCTAGCACCAAGGACCGATAGCCGTCGGATCTGGAAGAAGGTGCGAGGGGTTTAATCCCTAGGAAGCTACACAAAAGGGTAGAATGTATGACACAAACTTCGAGGGGCAAGTCTCGATTTTTCATGAGCCGTCAGATCTAGAAGAGGTGCACAAGGTTTAACCCTCATATAAGAAAAGGAGAGAGGGCCTGTCAAAGTCCCAAAATCATCGAGACCGTTTATTTGAGAGGACATTTGGTGGAGATCCACACAAATCAGGAATCAAGGAATGGAAGAGCAGAGGAGACTGCACTCCATATCCACGATATGAAAAATCCCAAAATCGTAAGGAGGACCATCCAACCATCCATAAAGGAGGACATGTGGTGAGTGGTCAAGATTCAGGGAAAACCCCGAAAGGTTGTGGGTCGTCGATCTAGTTGGATCGTGGTCGTCGGTTCAAGAGGAATCTGGACCATTGATCTCTCAAGGGGGAGATTTCGACATTTTGTCATCGGGGAAAATAGAGGGGAGAGTTAGTTGGCACTCATCTTAGAAATTACAAAAGGAGGAATCGCGATTGAACAAGGACTGTCCATTCAGCAGCAGATCTGGACCGTTGATTGTCCAAAGGAAAAATTTCAGAATTCGGAGATTCGTAAAGGAGGAGCATGAGGGCTCAACACTCCAACTCGTGAAGTCGCAAGTTGCGAGTAGTGCTAAAGGAGTCAAACCATCGTTGACTTATCGTGCTTCAGGGATTCACAAGGGAGGAGCACAAGCATTCGACACTCCAACTCACGAAGTTGCGAGTAGTACTAGTGTTTAGCCTAGCCTACGATTATATGTAGCAGTCTCTAGGAAGGAGGGAGCCATACGCGTATCACATCTTAGGTATCAACGTTTAGAGAAAGAGGAGTTGAGGGTATTTGACTCACAAAATTGCGAGTTGCGAAAGGCACTTGCGCTAAGGCCAGGTTGTGGTCGCATGAAAATGTAGGGCTCGCGCCTGGTGTTATGTTGCGCAGGGTGGGTTTTCAAAAAGGGACTTGTGTATTCATTCAAAGGGTTCCAGCAGGAGCCCGAGGAGCCATTTTATCTCAGAAGAAGATCGATCCAAAGATTGGGAAGTCGCAGAACCCTATTGAGGTAGGGGGACCGCATCAAGTGGTATCAAAGCCACTTTCTATCTGTAGATTGTAGGCAGAGGCAGGCGGAGTAGATAAAGAAAATACTCTAATACACACCATCAAGTGGTATCAGAGCCAACAGATTTTATGTTTGCATATCACAGACAAGAGGTGGACTATGAAGGGAGACAATCTGATACCATCAAGTGGTATCAAAGCTAATTTTTGTTTGTAGATTTCAGACAAAAGTGAAAGAGGAGATCGTTACTTTCTTCACAGACAACGGATAGATGGTGGGAGAAATTATGGTGACATCAAGTATATCAGAAGAAGAGATTCATTTGTATACAACAGGTAAAAGAAGTAGTGTGTTAAATCTCTGTGGTGATTGTTGCAAGGTGATGTGTAGCAGTCATTAGATAGTCAGGTGGACTATAGGAAATGTTGAAGATACTCTCGGTTGCAGAGTAAACAACAGTCTTCCCAGGAGGGAAGGAAGGAGGAATAAAATGGTTACTGAAGGCCATGAACATGGTGGAAGAGAAGACCACCAACATATGAGTAAAGAAGATATTGAAAAAGAACTCACTGAGATAAGTGAAAGAATGGAACATATGACATTGAAGATGTAGCAAGAGGCAAAAGCACACTAGAGGTAAGAATGACCTCTGAACAAGAAATCCAATTGGCATGTTCAAAAGTTGTTGGCCAGGAAACAACAACAAGAGTTGAGGAAGTGGTTGAGGTATGCTGAAAGCCTCAGTGACACAGAGTTGGTTTTCATCTATGAGCCAAAAGTTGGAGAAACCCTCAGTGATGAGGAAGAGAGATCAGTTTCAGGTCTCATAAACTGCGAGGAGGGCAGAGATGAATTTTCCAATTTTCAGGTGGGCAATGAAATGAGATCATTGGAGGATCTCATAGGCTGTCAAGAGGACAACAATAGAAATTCATATTGCCAGGAGAGAAATGGTATGAGATTAGTTTAAGATCTCGTAAACTGCCAGGTGGGTAGAAGTGAACTTTTGAGTTTCCAGGTGGGCAATGGGAAGAGATCGGCAGAAGGTATCGCATACTGCCAAGGGGGAAGTGGTGAGATTTTAGATTGACAAGTGGACAATGAGATGGGATCACTAAATCTCATAGACTGCCAAGTGGGCAACAGAAAATTCCCAAATTTCCAGGTGGGCAGGGGAAAAGAAGTGAGACTGTCTGAAAGTATCAGGGACTCAGGAGTGAGTTCAGGTCAGCAAGGAGTGTTGATAAGTGAATATTCATGTGGTTTTGTAGACCATGTGAATGAATATGATGACAAGTTAAAAACTTGCACCATCCAGAAGGAGGATCAGAAGAGCATTATGATGATTGGGGGAATTTGGGTATTCCTACCAGATAGACCAATTGAGGCAAGAGAATGTGTTGTATATGCAACAATAGAAGGAGGATGACCAACAAAGACTTTCAAAGAAGAGGAAGAAGTGGAGAAAACACTGATGTTTTCCCAAGGAGAAGAAGAAGAGCATTCAGTCGAGTTGCTCAAAATTTTCAGCCAGGAAGATGAAACATAAATGACTATAGGAATGGAGTCTTCAATAGAAGAGGAAGCACACATCATGGATTTTGCTGATCTATATGAAGAATTGGAAGCCCTAGAGAAGAGGGTGATGGTGCAAAGTTTGCACATCCGACAAGCCAAGCTAGAAGAAGCTGGAAGTATGCCAGTAGGAGAAATGGTAGCAGCAGAACTGCCACAGGAAGAAGTTGAGCAATAGTTCTGTGAGAAGACTATAGAGTTGGAGTCTACAGCAGAGTGTCCACTTTGTTGGAAATACTAAAACAACTGAGAGGGGGGGGTGAATCAGTTGTTTATAAGCTTAAACAATTTTATGCCTTTTAAACAATTATTAAGATTTATTCATGTGTCATCAACCAAC
>JZKD02S0320507.1:98439-109078 GCA_000966675.3 Picea glauca
TGGAAGCACCAACTTCCTGATTATTCCAGCACCAACTGGATGGAAGCACCAACTTCCAGTTACACAGGCTACAACCTGCATAACAGAGAACATCTGTTCTCCCTAGCACCACCCTACCACCCTAGTTTATGTGGCTGCAACCAGATGGAAGATACAACTTCCTGTGTTCAAGCTCCCACTTGAACCTCTGAGGACAACAGTCCTCCCGAGCACCTCCCAACCACCCTCAAATAATAATGGTTAAATACACATTCAAACTTTACAGATAAATCAATTCTTACCAGTCTTTCTTGGTTCTGTGAATCTGGTCTTCTGTTCACTGTTCTGCAATTTTCTCTTCTTCAACAGGTTTGATCTGCGTCATATTCTTCTGTCATTCCACTCTTCTTCTGCTCTGCCTGTCATTAAATTTCATGCTCAGCATCTTCTCCTTTTTTTTCTCTCTAACTGTTTCATTCTTTTTCCATTCCGAACCACCAACTCAATTCATTCTTCCTCATTTTCTTTCATACCCAATCCTTAACGATTCCTCTTCCCCTTCCTATATTAAATCCAAGAACATCTGTCTTGGCAACTCAAATGCTAATCAATTCATCATCATGAGTCCGTTTCACTTAACGGATTCATAACTGAAGCGTTAATGTGTGAGGAGCAACAACAACCCTCCGATCAATGATTGATCCAACGGTTCAGATCCCATCGGGATTTCACTCATCATGAATTCGGCATTCTCATTGTCGATATGCACATGTTCTCGAAACCCCCGATTCTATGATTCCTGATATGCTCCTTTCCCGAGCTTTAGCCCCTTCCGGCTACACAATGGTCCATGTGACCATCACCATACCTCTCGTTGAGGTTTCGGGGTTTCGTACTTCCTGATGTCGAGAGTTTCTCACCTCTCCAATCCCCGATTACCGATGCGCCCCTTTCCACGCATTAGCCCTGCTGGCTATAGGCCTTGGCCCCATTATACCGTCAACACATGACCTCGGTCAAACCTCTCATCGGGGTTTCGGCGTTTTCGATGTCACTATACACATGCCTCCGGGATTCCCGATACCCGATTTCCCGATGACGGAGATCAACGGTCCAGATCTCATTCTTAATCCAACGGTTGTGATTATATCGCAAAATTGCATATTGCAATTTCAGAGTTTCTGTTGCAGTGTGTTCTTGACATATCAAAGTCCTAATTGTCGATGCCTCTGCTAACGTCACACGTGATTTGGCACGTGTTAGATCCTGCCACGTGTCACTCTGATTCATGAATTGTATGTGCCTGAAGTGTTAGATCTACCTGACACTTGTCATTACCTAGTAGTGCCACATGTCCCTAGCTGACGTGGACTGCTGTCATGAATTAGATTGATGGTCTAGATCACATGTTGATCTGACGGTTCAGATTCAGTCGGGATTTCGCATATCGCGAAATCGGGGTTTTCGTTGCATTGTGTTCTTTGCATTATGAAATCCCGATCCTCGAAACTCCGATGAGACCTCCTGGCTACCACGTGTCCATACGAATGAACGGTCCAGATCCCTACTTGATTTAACGACTGCGATCAAATCGCGAAATCGCATATCGCGATTTCGGGGTTTTCGTTGTCGAGTGAACTTTGCATATTGAAATCCCGATCCCCGAATCTCTGATGGCTTATCTCCCTCACAACTTCTACAGATCTGACGGTTGTCGGCCTTTCGGGAAATTTGGATGGGATCCAACGGTCACCATCTTCCTTCTTCTCAGCAAACTTCTGTATCTCGAGCTTTTGTGGGCATCTTCTTCCATGTTGTTCCTCCTGAGCTTTACATTCAAATTTCTTATTCTGCCATCCTCACTGTTGTCATCAATGACAAGCATTCACTGCATTCTGTCCACTGAATTTGCCAACACACTTAGCACCACAAAGAGAGATAAATATAACAGGGGAGATCGAGCAGATCTACCCATTGAGAAGACAAAAGTGCGGCAGAGAAGAATGCATACAAAGAGCCATCCACTAGAGTAGATGGATGAGGTAATTGAAGAAATCATAAGGCTGATGTCGATTTCAACAATAGAGACTTCCAACAACGAGAAGCTGAGCAGAAGGGAGCCTGCAAGAGCAACAAGGTAGCAACAGTAGCAACAACAAAGCAGAGAAGTAGATGGACAACTCTAAGGGAAAGTTTGGGATCCAAGTGGAGTTCAACATTGGAGAAGAGGAGCTCATGATCAAGAGATCATGATTTTTCTATCTGAGGGGTATGATGCAGGAGCATCTCTGCATGTCAGCAGTGTGCCATCCAACCAGCACATCCAACATGCACTTAATGGAGAAAGGGAAAGGCGCAACCCTCTCAATTTTGAAATTCAAAATTTCAATAAATGTTGTAAGGCTTTTAATGCGAGACCACGCCTTTGTACAGGTAGTGGTTGAGGTTTCCTTTAATGGTTTCCTGCAACAAGCCTAGGATGTAGTCAGGACTAGGCATCCATTTATGTAATGTATCCATAGGAGCCTCTCTATGATAGAGATAGCTCAGAGACGGTGGTTGAGGATAAGCTCATGGGAACCCTCATTTTGTAATTAATAAGTTAGAGAATAATAAGACTCAGAGAAGAGAGTTAGAACATGAGAGATCTTAGGTAGAGAGATCTTGAGAGAGAGAGATGAGACTTGTTACAGTCCAACCTTTGTAAACACCTTGTATAGACATAAAGATTAATAGAAAAGTAGTTTTTCCTGCATACTGTGTGTTTAATGTTTACATGTTTTTATGCATTTCATGTTTTAAATGCATAACTAGTGAAGCATTGCATAAGTTTCAATTTCTTCCTGTCTTGGAGTTTTCGAGTGCAAGGAGTGCACATAGTCCACAAGGTGTGCGTTGACAGAGGTGAGACAACCTCAGGAAATCTCAAGAGGGATAGCGTTGAACCTTCATCGAGCGAGTGCATAGAGTGCACTAGGGAACTCTATTTTGAGTTTTGAGAAAAGAGAGGTGTCAAAGAGAAGACACTCATAGGGTTGCTAAATACTATGTAGGCTCTACAAGGTGTGCATCGAGAAGGAGAATGCCAGGTGGGCATAAGGAGTTTTATTTTCAAGAAAACTTCTTGAATCTGAGTTATTCGAGATCTTCAAACGCAAGGTGTGCACATGAGTAAATCTCTGAGAGGAGGAAGCTCAAAAGGGACAACGTTTCTATAACGCAGACGAGACCCAAAGGAACTCAGATTGCAAGAGGAAGAGTCGAAGGTCGAGACCTTCAAGACTTAGAAAATATTCTAAGTCAAGAAGCCAAGAAATCTCAGGAGGAAGAGCACAACTGTCATTGGATCACCATTGGGAAGAAATATCCAGACCGTTGAATCTACGTCTAGGTAGTAAGAGGAGAGCACGCAAGGAGGACAATTTTGAACTGTCAGATCTAGTGCCAATACCCGACAACCCTTGGATCAGGCGAAGGCACATGGGGTTTAAATCCTTGGATATCCACACATTCAGGAATCAAAGGTTGGAGAAGTAGAGGAGGCTGCACCCCATACTTGCAATCGCTGAGATAGGGAAATCGCGCCAGCCATCAGATCTAGAGTGCAAAGCCCTGAGAGCCGCTGGATCAAGGATATGTGCATGGGGCTTAGTCCCTGGGAGGTCTACAGGAAAGAGGATCTAGGCTGTCATATATAGAACCAAGGATTGATAGCCGTCGGATCCGAAAGAAGGTGCGAGGGGTTTAATCCTTGGGAAACCGCACATAAGGGTAGAACGGATGGCTAAAACTTCGAGGGAGAAGTGCCAATTTTCTATGAGTCGTTGGATCCAAAAAAGGTGCACGAGGGTTACCCTCGTATAAGCAAAGGAGAGAGGGCCCGTCAAAGTCCCGAAAGCATCGAGATCATTCATCGGAGAGGACATGTCGCAAATATCCACACAAATCAGGACTCGGGGAATGGAAGAGCAGAGGAGACTGCACTCCATATCCACGATACGTGAAATCCTGAAATCATAAGGAAGACCATCCATCCATCCATCAAGGAGGCAATGTGGCGAGTGGTCAAGGTTCAGGGAAAATCCCAAAAGGTTATGGGTCGTTGATCTAGTTGGATCATGGTCATTGGTTCAAGAGGAATCTGGACCGTTGATCTCTCAAGCGGGAGATTTTGGCATTTTGTCATCAAGGAAAACAGAGGGGAGAGTTAGTTAGCACTCATCCCAGAAATCACGAAAGGAGGAATCGTGATTTAACAAGGACAATCCATTCAGTGTCAGATCTAGACTATTGATTGTCCAAAGGTGAAATTTCAAAATTTGAAGATTCACAAAGGAGGATCATGAGGGCTCAACACTCCAACTCACGAAGTCACGAGTTGCAAGTAGTGCTAAAGGAGTCAACTCATCGCTAAATTATCGTGCTTCGGGGATTCGCAAGGGAGGAGCATGAGCATTCGACACTCCAACTTGCGAAGTCGTGAGTTGCGAGTAGTATTAGTGTTTAGCCTAGCCTATGGTTATATGTAGCAGGCGCTAGCGAGGAGGGAGCCATACTCGTATCACATCTCGGGTATCGACGTTTGGAGAAAGAGGAGTCGAGGGTATTTGACTCATGCACTCATGAGTTGCGAAAGGCACTTGCGCTAAGGCCAGGTTGTGGTCACATGGAAATGTAGGGCTTGCGCCTGGTGTAACGCAATGAGAAAGGATATCTGCAGAGTTGGGCGTGCCTGTGGCTGAGCACAAGGTGAACATGTGAAATCCCAAAGTGTTGGGTGCATCATCATGAGACAGAGATGAATATGATGTATTAGCCTCCTCTGAGCAGAGAGTTGATGATGAACTCCAAATGAATCTCCTATGTATTGTAATGGATAAGTATTACACTAGTGTGTTAATATATATACCACATATATATATATATATATATATATATATATATATATATCATTAGTGTGTTAAGATATATATCACATAATAAGATATATACCACATAAAAGGATACATGGGTTGTGAATGAAACAGTTGAATATGGATAAATGATATTTAAATCAATAATGTCACATCCAAATCAAGTGAAAGAATGAATGATAATAATATCATATCTAGGGGAAATCTCATATTTACCTTATGTTTAAAAACAACTCTTCATGATCCTCAAAATTGTAGTTCATTGATATATATATAAGATATCAAACGTGTAATTACAAATATTGAACTAACCAATAATGATAATGATATATCAATATCAATGTAATGGATTAGCATGTCCCACCCCTTCAGACACATGTTTCCCTCAATTTTTACAAAGTTACAAATTCTTCTGAATAAATAAATTTTCCTTTCATGTTGCATATTTTGTTAGTAGTTTCTTCCAATAGATTGGGAATTCAATATTTATATTAGCACGTTAATCCACTTTTGTTTCTCCTATAAACACAATCATGGTTTTTTGTGTGATCATGGTCCTTTTTCAATAAATTGTCCTCAAATTTCATAAAACATAATATGTATATGTTCTCCTATTATTCTTCCTTTTAACCCATTTTGAAACATTGGAAAATGAGATTTCAATAAAATTTTAAGATAATTATAATTTTACATGCATCATGAATCTCTAATTCAATTGGGGCCTTCTCTACTATCCAAAATTGAACATTTTACAACTTATTTGATTACAATATTTTGTTACTAAAATATATATAAGGTGTTATTCAATATGTGATCTTCAACTTCCCACTTATCCCATGCAATTTGGACATTACGATGGTTAGTTATGGTCTAATTACCTAAACATGTTTGTTTTTCTCTATTTTAGGAGAGTGAACTAGTATGGCCTATATCTCTGCGCTAGTATGGCCTATATCTCCACGCCTATAAAACTTGAAGATCTAAATTTGGACCTATAATGACTTGATGTATCTTGTTTCCAATGCTACTAGTATTACCTCAATTGGATATATCAATCTTCAAATGTGACTATTTTATTGAAACAACCTATTTAAACATACTTTGCGGACTACACATAACTTACTCTAAATTTCCTGATGTGTAAGTCCAAAAATATTGAGAAACATGTTCTAAATTGTTTACCCAATTGTTTACCTAATATTTCAATGCAATTCAAATGATCCAAAAAAGATAGAGAAAAAATGGTAAGATGACTTATTCAATGGATACAACCTAAGGATCATTTTGTATGATACCAAGCATTGCAAGAAAAATATCCAAATATGCATAAAAGACACAATTCAATAATGGCACACCTAAATAAAATTTAACATTCAATGAGTGCTACATCTAAGGGAAACCTCATTTACACCTTATGTTTAAAAATAACTCTCGATATCCATAAAAGTAGATATCCTTTTCATGTATAGAAGATAAAGGGTAAAATTAGAAATGATGAGCCAACCAATAACAAAAACAATAATATAAAAATAGAAATGTTTTTTCGAAGAAAAAATTCCAATATTAGAACACTAAAATTTCCACGTTTTCCTTGTAGTGAAAGAAATATATTAACCATTGAACAATTAACCACTACCCAAATTTTATATAATGGAATGATGTAAGAAGTATCCCCTTTCCTTAACTGAATATTTATATGCAATGGTTGTATCAAAAGGGGGTATTCCATTAGAAAATTTCCCCTACATCTCTCCTCTAAATAACAATTTATAATAGGATAAATTATATTTTTTTCCAACTTCGAAGGTCGTGGGAAATCTTGTTTAAATATAATAGAGTATAATGTGGCCAATAACCCATAAAATATCATAGTGTAAGATTTTTTGCATCTGATTTCCCACAAAACACTAAAATATAAATGAATGGGGAGCTCGAACACATGTCAACTTAGACCCATCCATGTAAATGTTTTTCTAGAAAATATTAGATCTAGTAAATAGGAAGCATATAAAAGGAGGGTACATCCACAGGGTTAGGGTTCTAGCATTTCTCTATTCTAGTTCTTAGTTTCTTAGATATGATATATCCCTAGTTGAAAATACTTCTTGATATTGCTACAATGTATGTGAGGGGCATCCAAATTTATGACAATATAGAGGAGCATATTTCACCATACAATCAACATATCAATTCCATTAAGTACATATAGAATTCACTCAGGTTTGTGGTACCATACCATACCATCCTGTATTCATGTTTATAAATTAATTGTATTATTTCCACTAAGATGCCAATAGTTTGTTGGTGTGATGATTTTCATAGAATTCCACTAAAAAATTATCCTAAGCTCTAGTTCCCTAAGCTTACAATAATTGTTCACTTCTACCAGTAGGAAGAGTCTCACACATTTATCAACCTCTGTGTGACTGATGATCCATTATAAGGCCTCTACACAAGGTAAGAAAGGATACCAAGAAGTTACCATGTGCAATACAAAATATTTGATGTTCAGAAACACCTAGTCATCTAAAGTTCTAATTTTTGGGCTATTGTGAGGTATGAATTCTGGGAAATCTTAGTGATTGATCTTATTGAATAAATCATTCTAGGAGGGAAATAATACCTTGGACATGGTGCTCAAAGTTTTTTCTTTATACAATGATGTCTATTCTAAAATCTTCCTCTGTGAAGGATGAATTATAGTTTCCACCTTGTGCCCAAGCTACATCTCTTCAACAACATTTGGGTTGGATGCTTCGCTTGTCTTTATATTTTTTCCCTTAGGCATTTTCAAGGACATTCGGGTAGTAGGTCTATGTGGAGACATTTTTGTGCACAAAAAAAACACATCAGAGCTCACATTTTATTCACAATTGTACAAGAAAGACAACAACTACAAAATTCAGATGCATACCTGGATAAGAAAACATAAATTAACTTTAACACTTAGCATTTATAGTCCCAACACTCAGAATTTAGCGATTGTTGTAACATATTCCAAATTTTATTAATTTGAAATTTTACATGATTTATAAGTTAGAGTTGCAAAAACATTTATCTTTGTAAAAATAAAAACAAAAATATAAAATAGTTTAAAAAAAAAAATCAATTTTGAAAAAATTCTCTTAATCATAGGATTTTTATTTTAGAATAGTTTTATTTTATTTTAAATAAAATCAAGTTTCATTTTTATACCTTTAGTTTACAGTTTAAACCACATTTTATATTTATAAAGTTTATATTTCATTTAAATTTTAGTATAAGCTTTTATATTATAGTTTTTAATAATAAAAAATGTTTGTTTCTTGCAGATTACAGTGCATGCAATGATCGTCAAATCAACATTCCACAAGGAATTGTGGTCCCCTCGCATGCTCGATGTTTAACAAAAGGTGGGGGGGGCCTCGAGACTCTACTCGAGTTAATGTGATTTTGACATGGCGCACATCTGTCATTTGTGACTCCGGGCTATGTGGTTAGCCTAACCATACCTAACCTCCCCACAATCGACATAAATCCAACATGTATCCAACATGAATTCAACTACAGGAAAGGTAAAAACATTTAAGATTATTATTTTTAAATTTTATTTCTCGCCAATCATGACATGACACATATGTATTTCAGAGATAAAAGAGAAAAATGTGAAATATTGGGCTATTTCAAATTGAAAGAGTTTGAGTCCCCAATTAGCAGTTCCTACGAGATTCACCACCATCACTCCATATTGATACATGTACCAATCAACATCCTCCATAGGTAAACCTAAATCCTTCTTATTATTTATGTTAATATTATCAAAATGTAGACATCTCAGCCTGCAAAAAATAAGAAAAATTTAAACCTTGTTGAGGAATCTCTTGTCGACAAAAATAAGGATGTTTTTTATCCCTCTATTTTACACCACCATGAAAATAATGGTTTTCAATATTTGGTTGACCATTATTTTTCATTGTTGGCCCTCCACCAAGTTTTGGAGAACCTTGGTCATGTTTGACCAATTTTGGGACTTCGACAAGCTAGTCGAAGACAGAGCACCAAGGCAAAGCGGAGATCACGGGATCTGGAATTTTGGGCTTTAGGGATTATGTAACGAGTATGGGGATGTCGAACCATGGGTTTACCCATGCCTAGGCCCCATTTGTAAACGTATAAATAAGTATTTAGGAATTGTAAGAAGAAGAAGATCTAAGTTGTCTTTGTGCAATATCTATAAAGGTTGCAAAGTGCGATTAGTTGTGAAGGATCAGTGCATACTATGTGTTGAGGACTTGCAGAGTCAAGTGAAAGTGATTGTAAGAATGATCTGTGTTATGCCAAGCCCGGGGAAGGAGGATATGGTGAAGTACGAGCAGATATCCTATCCTATGTGGAGTTGGTTTTGTGGATCTGTGCATCTAAGAAGATTGAAAGAAGATAATAAAAAATATGAAGAGTTGGTGGATGTAGCCCCATGCTGGGGATGAACCACGTATATCCTGTGTTGTGACTTCTTTGTGTTATTGATGTGATATATGCTTAGTGTTGAATATTTATGTATGTTAGATGCATCTGATGTAGTATATTATCACTTAATAACATGAATGAATGCTAGATCTGTTGATGTTATGTGCTAAATCGTTAGATGTGATTAGATCTGGTTGGATACTGCGTTGTTCTGTAATTAGGGTTTTATATGCGATGTGAATAAGAGTCAAAGAATAATGAATGTTAATTTCTAAGTTCTCTGTTAAGTATTGTTATCACAGATCTGTGTCCCATCTAGGTTGTAGACACTTGAGTCCTACAACCCCCCTTGCCTCTACCTTAGGTGAGACTTCATATGCTTCATAGGTGCTTCCAAAAGGGTCGGTAGTTAGGGTTTTGTTGGTGCGTTGTTGAAGAGTTCAACCCTGGTTCTGCCCCTATGCCAACAAATGGTTCTGTTGTCGGGACCTGAAACTGTGAAGGCTGGGAACTGAAGAAAATAGAAAGCTTTGCGTGTATATCTACTGTTTTGGTGTGTAGTATTCTACTTGATTTGTGAAGCTCTGTGCTAAGAAGGGAATCAGATATGAAGAAAAGAGGTAAGATATTAAAGCTTTGTGCTCTGATAAAGGTAAGATAAGTGGACATTTTTGTTTCGAGAAAATGGATCTAGGCATGTTCGATAGATTTTGTCCTAGCCTAAAAACTAGGGCACAACTAGAAGAAAGAATATATGAAATGAATAGATCTAATAGAAATAGTGAAAGATATGTTATTCCTATGCATAGAAACAATGTTTGGACTAACAAGTGAATACAAGATCATAGAAATAATTTTTTGCAGGTTCATCATTGTGATACCAGTGCGCAGTATAGTGAAGGTTGGGGATCGTATAAGAGAAAGAGAGGATTGACTCTTTGTTATAGTTGCATAAGACCAAGACATTGTTGGTTGTGGAGCCTGATTATCTTCTTGATTCAGAGGTCCTTGATTTCAGTTGTGTTTATACCCCATAAAGTATTTACACCCTAGAAGTATGTACACTCTTCCACGCGGGGGAGTGCAGAGGGGGGGTACCCCCTCTGCGGGGTCCGAGGGGCCTATCCCCCTGGATGGGGGGTCTGGGGGCAAGAGGGCCCCCAGAGAAAAAATTTCCTTGTAAAACTATATTGTAATTTCATTGTAAATCTGGACCGTTCGTTATAAGGTCACAGATCTAACAATAGAGATTATGTTAGGGTTTTTTTCCCTAGAAGGCAACCCTCTTTTATGAGGGAAAT
>JZKD02S0320507.1:116780-145132 GCA_000966675.3 Picea glauca
CATGCAAGTTCCAAGGTACCAATTAGTTTCTAAGTCTAATTCTTGGATAATGAGTTGAAGTTGACAGGAAAAGACTCATCACAGGAGGGCCTTAATGTATCCCCCATCAATGACATGAAATGTGTAAAACGATTTGATGTAGATCAAAGTAACCAGTAACTCAGGACTGACTCAGGGATGGACAATACAATAGAAGGCTTAAGGACTGCATAAATGGCTGATGCAATCGAAGGATTTTCAGGTTGAACTTCTCGTTGAACATATTGACGACATGACAACTGTCTTGGAAATACTAACTCAACAACAAGGATCACAGACCAATTTGTAATTTTATAGGAGTATGATCAAGAGACAAGTGGATTTTCCAACCTAGACACAAGGCCAGTGAAAGGGTTTCATGTTCAAAAGTGACTCTTCCATAGAATACAGGTTTAGACACATTTCTTTCCCAATTCCCCCCCCACCATTTATGGCGAATACCTCTTTATTTTTACGCAAGCTTGAGGAGGATAACATATTCTTGTAATGTAATCTCATCCCTCAGACGAGTCCCTCAGAGTATGTTTAACAAACCCTAGGAAGGAGTGGTTTGGTCCCATATGGGTATTTCGATGTTTGTTTAATGAGTCCAAAGATAGAAAACTCAGGCGTTTTTCATGTTTTGAGAGTCTAGAAAACACTTAAAGATAAAATCTCCCATTTCCTTTTTCGTAAATTAGTTCGATGAGACCTAAAAAGTGATAAACTATCTCCCATCGAATGTTTTCTTCAAATACTTTTATGAGTGTGAAAAGAAAAATATCACTCAGAAATCTTTTCATTTTATGGAGCGTGAAAAGAGATTAAAGGATACTCCAGGGGGTTCCTTTTTCGTATAACCTTTATGAGTCCGAAAAAGTGATTAAATTATACGTGGTTACATTCTCAATGATTTACGAGGACGAGAAAGAGCAAAGGCTAAGATTGGTAACTTATTCTCATGTATTTACGAGTATGAGAAAGAACAAAGACTAAGCTCAGGATTGTTTTCATTTTTACGCAAGCTTTAAAACAAAACATAACTATGCTTGGACCTGGTTTCATTTTTATGCAAGATTGAACCAGAGGAAACTATGCTTGAGGTAAGTGGTTTCATTTTTACACAAGCTTGAACCATAGAAAACTATGCTTGTGACTTCTCAATGCATAACACATGGATGGTTGGTACTTAGCCCCCAACTTAAGAAACTAGTGTCTCTACTTCAGCATGAAGTCCAGAGGCTGAAAGTATTACCCCCCAAGCTTCATTTCATCCAACGACAAAGGCAGAGGAAATGAAGCTTCAAATACTAGATGAAGGACTTGACTCAAATAGAGAGGGGGAAAACTATTTCATTTTTTAACGAGCTTGACACAGAAACAAGAACTATGCTTGTAACCTCTATTTAACGAGGTTGCAACAGAGACAAAAAAATTATCCTCGTAAGTGGTTTCATTTTTTAACGATCTTGAAGTTAGAAAAATATGATCAAAGACCTTTGTTTCATTTTTTAACGAGGTTGCCTCAGAGATGCAAAACAATATCCTCAGAAATCTCTTCTTGATCATGGACTCCAAGAGGACAATTCTTCGGAATGACACCATGTCAAGGGACAAAACTCAGTCATGGCTTCCAAGAGGTCTTCACTGGAAGGAAGAAACACACTCTAGAAGTACACCATGTCGAGGGTCACGACAGGAGTAAAGAGATTAGTCTCTAACAACCTTGTCGAAGAGATCACCATGTCAACTACTAGATGTAAGTCATCAGAAGTTGAAGCCATGGACGACAACGCCACATATTTGACCTGTGGCGGGGGAAATACCGTTTGCATATAAGAACCATTTAGGGAGGCAATCTAGTGGAGGTCAATGAATGAGAGTTGATCAACAGTCACAATTCGTCCATCGTGAGGGAAAGATATCACACAAAAAAGAGTAGACACATTAGCTTTCATGGCATAGACATAATCTCGCCCAAGGAGTAAAAAAAAATCCAAGGGGTCTTGGACGAAGATGACATCAATAAAGACAATTTTCCCTCCCAAAGTTACAGGAAACTGAGGAAGGGTCCCTAAAGGTTGATTGCTTCTTCTATTAAAAGATAAAAAAAAATTGCGTAACCAGGGCAATATGAGGACAACCCAAATCTTGCCAAGCAAAAGAGGACAAAATGCTAATGGATGCACCTTCATCTATCAACTCTTGAGGAATATCCCGACCACAAACTTGCATTGTAATCTGGAAAGGAATGTGAGAGGGAAGACGAGGTCTAGTTAGCACACCCCAATTAAAAGGGATGGCCTCATTACTTGGAGGGGTTTTCACGGGAGAAGGAGGAATACCCCCCGACACAGTAGAGTCTGTATCAGTGAGAAAAACGTGGGTAGTATCAGGTTTACTCTATAGCGGGAGAGTAGGATCGACTGATGACGAGATTATATTGACCATGTGGGTTGCATTCTCCAAGGGGAGAATGGGGTTGATAGGTGGAAACAGATCGACCACTTGGGTGACACTCTCTAACGGGAAAGTGGGATTTACCGAGGATGGTATTAGATCAACCACTTTGTTAACTGGTTCAATTAAAGACGTGACCATATTGACGACATGATCAATCAGATTGACCGATGGTGGAACCAGATTGATCATTCCATCAACTACAAGTGGGTTGAGAGAAGGCTTGCGATAAGAAGCTGGAAGTTGAGGATGTGAAATAGTCATGTATTCTAGGGATTTTGAGGCTTTGTCCATATAAGGGAAAAGGTGAGTTAGATGACTCCCTTTGCATAACATACACGGGAACTTGACTTTACTTTTCTTCTTCCCAACAGTATCGTGACTAGTTGACGGGAGGTCATCAACATGTTGTTTAGAGGCTGACGACATGGGTTGGTCAGGGTGTGTAGACCATACTTCTATAACCTTAGATCGACCAGGGCAATCCTTAAGAACATGGCTACCCTTACAAAGCCTGCAAGGGTACTTGGGCTTACAAGTTGTTTGGGTGATCTTGACATCATCAACACTCCTAGCATGATTAACAGTAACTAGTTGTTTTCCAACATGTTTGATAGTGGTTGGAGGTTTTGACCCTTGTTTATCTTTCTTCTGCTTAATCTTTTTTTTCTTCTTCTTCTTATTCACCGGGTTACTAGCTTCAGAACTTTCACTCAACGAAGAATATGAAACAAAAGGTGACTCTGCAAGCGAAGAAGGCGAAGAAGCCCTTACTGGTGAATACGGTGAAGGATCAACATGAGGTTGATGTTCTTAGGGGAAATTTCTTACGACCGAAGCACTTACTGCATTTGGGATTACCTGAGTGGAAAACAACCACACCGAAAATCCAATAGTGAGGCCCAGAAGGCTCAAAGTAGCAATGTGAGGAGGACCAATGTTTCTGTAAGAAGGAAAAACAAAAGGTTCCCCTAGAAAAGGAGTTCCTTCATTGGTCATTCTGGGAACTGAGGCCATAAAAATAAATATCCAATCTAGAGTCCACTAGGGAAAACAAACAACACACGCTAGAAATCTAGTAAGCAAGAAAGTAAACAAAGCCTTCCCACAATGAGCAAACTATTCAGTGATGAAATCCAACGTTGCGGGAACAAAGTAAGGAGGGGCTGAGATAGAGTGGGTGGAAAAGTTACGTTGATGACCTGCTTAATGGAATTACACCCTGGTGCAAGCTCCCACACATAAACGTGGGTATACTCTCCAAGGAGCTCGATTGAGTTTGGCCAACGTTGATTCCATGTACTTTGAAGACCTACCCCTCCACAGTCACCTTGTGTAAAGACCCTAAAGATATAGGCCAATAAGGTTACCAATCACTACAACGATGCTTAGGGAAACGATCGATAGTCCGATCCACGTGAAAGGGTAGGGTATCTAGCCCGAAATCAACTTGAAAGGCTTCCACTCATCATTGTGGGTATACCTCTCAAGCGACCCCCATAATACACGTAATCTCTACACCAAGACCAACAAAGAAGGGTGAGTAACTCTGCCAGTCTCAATGCGACCTCGTGATTGACCCTTGTGTTATAAGGGCTTCCCAGGAAAAAATGTAGTAAGTGGATTTAACTCTCCCTATCACAAGATACTATGTTTGTTTGCAGCTTTGGAAAGTTATCTTTCACACCTATTCCAAAGCCCTACGACTAATCTAATGTAGGTTTGCTACCAAAAAAGATAAAAATGTCTAATCAATTTTTATAAGCCCTTTATTTTATTGTTGTTGTTACTCAAAAGGAAAATGGCATGGACAACATGGTGTTTTGACCGACTCAAAAGTTATGCAAAGAGATGAAGGTGCAATATTTTCATTTCGATGAAAGATACGCTATGAGAAGGAGAAAACATTTATCATTCCTAGATGCACAATGTCCCAAAATCTTAAAAACCATCAATATCAATATTCTCAAGAATGAGCAAAAAAGACTGTACACCAGTGCACGATTCATGCCCCCCCCGCGACCATGAGGGGGGATTGTTTTCATAATTTAAGATCAAAAAATGCCAAGAATCATGCAATTCCACTACTTCGAATGCAAGGATGCCCCCAATCCAATATAAAGAAAGAAATTAAATCTTTTTGTTTCAAAAATTTCACTAAAAGAAATAATGAACTTTCTTAAAACAAAGAAACCCAAACTAAAAGTTTTCTTTTAAAGAGAACTTTTCAGAAGAAATCTGATCTTTCCCTAAACAATTCTAAAGAAAACACAGGATTTGGAATTGAAAGACACTCAAAGCAAGAGACTAATCCTTCAAAACCAAACAAAGCAAAGATGGCTAAAAGCAACTCAAAGAATGTCAAGCACAGTGTAAACAGATCAATATAAGCTCCAAAAGTTCAATCTAGTTGATCAAAGAAAAACTGGGCATCAAAATATAGGAAATCCTAATTCCAAACAAAAATTTCAAATGGGTTCGCAGCCTAGCTATAGGGTGCAGTGAGAAAATCAGTGGAGTTTGTAGGATGGACATAGGTAGGGTGCGAACAGGTCGCATTGGATTACAGAGTAGGGTACAAAACTCAGGGGTTTTCACAAGCTGTAGACTAGTACAGTGTGAGACTTCTTGAAATCAAAGAGAATTTGCAAAAGGACAAAAGAGTATAAGTGAACTTTCAGATCCAGAGAGTCTAGATGGATCTCTCATAGAATCGGAAACCAGAAAACAAGAAATCAAAGCAAGGGAAACTAGATTAACTAGGAACCAATCTGTTCCCCAGTGGAGTCGCCAATTTCTTATAGGATAAATCGGTAAGTACGTACACTAACTGATCTCCCTAGATCCACCTAGATCTAGAACAAAACACACCGGAACATGACACTTTCCTTAAGATTTAGATATTGAATTTACTAACTAAAGAGGGATAGGTGACATACCATTTAAATGTTGCCTCCTCTCTCCATCGCCATCCTATCTCCATTCCAATGCTCATACAATGACAAACCTACAAAAGAACGCAACCAACCAAAGTGATAGTAATAGCATAAAATCAATATAAACCTATGTATGTGATCAAGGAATCATACAATAAAACACAACAAGCTTTATAGGAAAGAATCATATTACTGTATCATATTAGATGTGAAAGAGAGATTATAACCATGGCCTTGATGTCATAAGGTCCCTTCCAACTGTCCTTCGTTCCCCACACACTTACACTCCAAGAATTCTGAGAGCATAGATCTGATCATATTCACAATCTATCTTGACAAAGTGGCTCATCTAGCCAAGCTAACAATCTCCAAATCTCAATCCAATCCAAGCTAATCCAAAAAGCTCGAAATCTCTCTTTTTCCATGAGAGCTCCTCTCCTTTTATAAGTTGAAGAGGATAAGGTGAGGAGGTTAGGATGATCCCACTAAATCATGAAAGTGAGTAAGATCCAAACCATTCAGATGCCACCTCACCATGGAAGTTTCTCCTTCTAGAAGCATCGAGAAGATGCTCGTTTTTGCCACATATGAGCATTCTCGCACCCTGCTTATAGAGAAACCTGCGAACCTCTCGCAACCCAGCTATGGTGCAGCCTACGGGAATCAGGAATTCTTTCACCCTAGCCGTAGTGCAGCATGCAGAAATCATATTTAATAGGGTTTTCATAAAGGAAAATGCAACTTCTTTTCTCACGAAAAGTTCTTCTCCCTTCTTTCTTCAAGAACTCAGGGCACTAACCTCTCTGAAGACTATAGACATGTCTACATCATTAATGGTTATAGGGATGAAGAAAATAATGTGTAACACCAGTGACACAGAACACTTGAAAAAAAGGCTATCAAGCTCAGCAAGAAGAAAGCAAAGTTAGAAAAACAACAGGGATTTCCAGAGAAGACTTCGTAGAAAGAAGGCTTGCAGAAATGGAACCTCGCCGAAATAGTATAACAACGCAAATTGTCACTTCGCTATGACAAAAAAATATGACCATTGGAGGTGTCCAGACCATTAGAACGATGCTCCAGAATAGATAGAAACGCAGTTATGGCCATAAATATTTCCATTGAACCATTGAGACCGTGCCATAACGGATGGATTGAGGCATTCCTAGCGTTGGAGGAATCTGTTGCAAACATTATCTATTTAATTCGTCGAACGTCTCTCTAGGGACACTTTTGCAAATTTTGATTACCTGATCCCACAGATAATTGATTATCATGCTTTGCTTATTGAGACCTCGCCACCTCTTCAACTACCTTGAGTGTTTGTTCACCTACCTGAAATATTTGATTATGAGCGTGCATGTCAGGCGAACGCAGTGTTGTGGAAAATTCCATAGAGGAAATTATAATCGATCTTATGGTGGATAAGATCATGTCCATGGGATCACATGCCTCATCGACAAGAGGATTGCAAACCTCTCCATCAACTGCACGTCGATCTGGACCCTCCCAAACTGCAACAGAGAAACGAAGCAAGCATCGCAAAGACTTGGAAAATGCAAAGATCATCCCATCAATCTTGCCTGACTATATCCCACCTCTAGATGGCACATTTATTCACAACGTCCCGATATACTTTGACTATACACTAATCACTGCGTACCTCCCGAAGTGGATACGTGCAATTGGATCGTAGTTGGGACAGAGTCTAATGCGCAAGAATTATGGAATACTCACCCCGCATAAGTATTTGACAAAGAAAATGGGGAAGAAGCCAAATATATTGCCCCAACCATGGACCATGGACATCACGAGATAAAAAATTATTAATGTGATGAAGATACCACAATTCAACAGACATTAGGAGGTTAACGCGTGCGTTAAATTTCTCTTGTCTTGCTACCATGGTGGTTACCTATGGTTATATAGAAACATCATCGTAGATATGGTGTTGATCCATTAGATCACCGGATTGAGCATGCAAGGACTAGACCCTCAATATTTTTACCCAAGGAAGGTTGTAGATCATGCCCAGGTGTAGCGCATAAAGGACACCTAGGACGATGTAGAGAAGGGGAGGCAGGGCTACAAAGTAGCCTCTATCCAAAATGGCACAGTGCGCATAGCTTTCTAGTTTATCATTGGTAAGCTTGTCAGAAAGAACAGACTGATGCAGGTCAAGGGGTTCATCGTCGACCTCACAAGAAAGTGCGTCAAAGGGATGCAGATGAACTGGGTGAGCTACCTCATCAACCAGTTGGAGAAATATTTTCACAAAGTGCAAGACCAGGGCTATGAGTTTCACTTATGTTGGTTGTTGATTCTCATTACCTTCATTGCTTAGGAGATGACAGAAAGATACACCTTCCCTAAAGTTGAGTCATATGAACCCCTGGACGCAAGGTACACTACCCTTTGGTATTTGAGCGACATGGAAAAACAATGGCAGTCACATGTTGTGTTCATCACCTATTATTTGCAGCTAAAGAAGGCCATTGAATCCTTCCCTCGCATGAAACCAAATACACTGCATACGTTCCGACCACTTGTGAATTTCCATGCAGACAGACATTTTATTTACATCACTACACATGGGGACGAACACAAGGAAGAGCTCTAGTCCTATTACAAACTCACCGAGGAGGACATGGAAAAAATATCCAAGGAATGGTCTACAGAGTTCCTTGTACCGATTGAACAAATAGAAATCTCTGAACCTAACCTCATCAAAAGTCTTGTAGTCACTCGATAAGAGTATGACGGACCTAGCAATAGAAGGAAGAAGAAGGAAGAAGTCTAGGAAATGAACAACGCATCAAAGGAAAGTACACCAAATTCACTAGGAGGAGGAGGAGATGATGAAGTAGACCAAGATGAGAGTGAAGAGGAAGAAAACAAATAGGAATAAGGTGAAGTGACATTTCCTAAAGATCCCTTTACAGAGACTGATTCATCCAAGAAAATAGAGGTTTCCCTAAAGAAACCGTCAACATGAAATAAGTCACGCGCCAATAAACCCCACTTACAGACTATACTTAGAGTGGATGATATTGAACTCATCATCGCAGCTGTAACAGACACTTCAGAGGATATTTTACAATGAAACGAAGAAAATAAAGAGACAATGTATGACAGGATTGAGGCGGAGCTGAAACGGGTACATCATGCTCTTTGTTTGAGCTGTGCGGTGTCTACAACACTGTTGTCATCAGGGGACGTAGAAGTAGGAGATGAGCCTACCCAGGTACATAGAATAGCATATGCCAAAGAGGATTACCTTCGTGGGGTTCGGGAAGAAAAAGAGTAGGCCACAGAGGCATTGAATCAAGCGAAGAAGGAAGCTCTAGAGCAGTTTCAAATTGCGCAGCAAGAGAAAGATGACATGCAGGCAAATTTTTCAGAGGATAGAGCACATATCCAGAAGGAAAAACAAGAGTTGCTCATGGAATAGATGGAAGTTAAGGAGGAAGTCACTAGAGAAATTCTCTCTATGTCGGGCCTACCACAGATGGAAGAAGAGACAATGGAGAGCCAAGTGGGGAAGCTCACTGAAGTCATTCAGTAATTTCAACAAAAGTAGAAAAGTTGGAACTGCAAGAAGTACCGAGCACTCTGCACGAAGTGTGGGATTAGAGAGAAAAAACTATGAGTGGTGCAATAGAAAGAATAAAGGAATTGACATTATAATGAAATAAACTCCCTAATCGAAGTGTGCATACCTATGAGTGCCTTGCATAGGACCCAAAACTAAGGGCATTGGAGTCACAACTCCAGAAAGAAAAGCAACAAGCAATGACAATACAAACACAGATGAATCTACTCTCATTGGGCGTGAAGATGAAAAGGTCACAAGAACAACACATGGTTCAGAAGTAGGTCCATGCCATCTAGAGTAAAGTCACAGAAGTGATCCAGAGACTTCGGCCAGTACAAGACGAAGCCTACACACTTTTTGAGGAGATCAAGGGATAAGGTCCATAGTTGGAACAAGTGGTCACCACAGTGGAACAATGCTTGGAAGGACTTTTCACCGAGAAACTGATTTAGGAGTTCTCCAAACAGGAGGCCCTGGCAAAGAAACAAGTCGAGGCATCTCGAGCCAAGCTTTAGGACTTTGAAGTAGAGTTTCCTAGATCAGAGTGACTCAAGATGAGTCACAGGTGAGTGTTGGGGGCTTGTTCGCCCTTGACCAAGTTTTGGATAACCTTGGTCGTGTTTGACCAATTTTGGGACTTCGACAGGCTGGTCGAAGATGAATTGCCTAGGCGAAGCGGAGATCGTGAGATCTCGCCCCCTTTTTGCGGGATTTTTGGATTTAGGGATTTTGTAACGAGTATGGGATGTCGACCCATGGGTTTACCCATTCCTAGGCCCCATTTGTAAATGTATAAAAAAGTATCTAGGCATTGTAAGAAGAAGAAGATCTAAGTTATCTTTGTGCAAGATATGTAAAGGTTGCTAAGTGAGATTAGTTTTGAAGGCTCTATGCATACTATGTTTTGAGAACTTGCAAAGTCAAGTGAAAGTGATTGTAGGAAGGCTTTGTGTTGTGACAAGCTCGGGGAAGGAGGATCTAGTGAATTGTGTGTATATCTCCTGTCCTATGCGGAGTTGGTTTTGTGGCTTTGTGCAGGTAAGAAGATTGAAAGAAGATAATAAATAAGATGAAGAGTTTGTGGAGGTAGCCCCACGCTCGGGGTGAACCACACATATCTTATGTTGTGATTGCTTTGTGTTATTGATGTGATTTATGCTTAGTGTTGAATCTTTATGTATGTTAGATGCATCTAATGTAGTAGCTTAGCGCTTAATAACATGAATGAATATTAGATCTATTGATTCTATGTGCTAAATGGTTAGATATTCTTAGATCTGGTTGGATATTGCATTTTTATGTAATTAGGATTTTATCTATGACGTGAATAAGAGTCAAAGAATAATGAACGTTAATTTATAAGTGCTCTGTTAAATATTGTGATCACAGATCCATGTCCCAGCTAGGTTGTAGACACTTGAGTCCTACAACCCCCATTTCCTCTACCTCGGGTGAGACTTCCTCTACTTCGCAGGTGTTACCCAAAGGGTCGGTAGTTAGGGTTTTGTTGGTTCATTGTTGAAGCATTGAACCCTTGGTCTGCCTTTGTGCCAACATGCATGGGAATCTGACTTTTCCAAATTCATAGTTCCTCAGGTTTAAAATTTTTCATAGTTTGTATTATGGTGCGTTGATAATTATGTCCCATCTAGCAGAGCCATAATTTCAACATTTGTGTATGTTCTCATTGAATTAAATGCTCAAACTATTAATGAGATGATGAGATGGCCACTAAATATCAATAGCAAGCCAATAAATGAATTAGTAGCAGCCACATATTTCAGAGAATTGGAATCAAAATGTGGGGTTACCTTACTATAGTCATACCTATGTACAAATATTGATGTTGGTGATAATATTGTCGATAAAATAATATCTTTCTTGAAACATCTCAGAAAATTATTTCTATGATTTCTATGATATTGTGGAAAAACAATGATTTAACAATTGATGATTTTGTCTTAGGGATTATGGTGTAGATATTCCCTATCAAAGAAAAACCCATCACTAAATTTAATTATGCCTCATTTCTAGCTTATCAAATTCATTACCAACTATCAAAATTTAAATCTCTCGAAAGATTCAGATATCAGTCTTACCTAGTTCACCTTCTCTTATTCACACAAGCCTTTGATTTTATGAATCTAGGGATAAAGATTGAATATTATCTCAGTAACCCAACTTCAGTTACTCATTGGGGTTCTATGATTATAAAGAAACTTTTGAATTTTGAGTTTTCATAGTATGTGGATCCATTTATGCCTAAATCTTACCAAATCATACACAATCAAGTTACTCCTAGAATCTTTCTTGAGTGAAAAAAAATATTACAGCTAAGCCCAAAAAAAAGAGTTGGAGACCGGTATGTCATTGAACATTATACTGAAATCAAATTTTATGGTTGTGAACTTTCACCCTTTCTTGCAGCCCATGTTGAAAGAAAACAGTTATGCGAATAGGGCTCTTGTTCTAGTTTCTTCAGAAAATTTGTCTAAAAACTATTTTAGAAACTTTGTCCAGCTAGTTATGGAATCAACTAAGAGGTTAATGTACCATTTTGAAGCTAAATTGCCAAAATTTTATGGAAATAATCTGCACACCACATCCTCGTGTTGTACATTCATCAATCGAATCACAAACATGATTTTTTTTTATATGATCCTATGGAAATCTGGAGGTTTCAGGGTCAAACTTAGGAAGAAGTTTCTCTAGATTCCTAGGTGGGTTATGCAATCAACCTCATATAGCTAAGGAATGCTTGGACAACCAAGGATCGTTATTTCCTAGTTGGTTATAACCTTTCTAGTTATTTTAATTATCATCCTCCATGTAGTTTGATACATATTCAGAGGCCTATGAATCCAATTCTTCTTCCTAAGGCTCAAAATCTTCTAGTTTAGAATAATTATTGTTGGTGGGGTGGCAACAAGTGTGTCAAGGATCAATTCGAGAGGTTTTTCAATTTATATCAGGATGAAATACACTAAATTCTCAACTGTGTGTAAAAATGTGTGTTTCAGTGTAATCCCAACAGGTTTTACCATTCTCCTCCTATGAGGAAGTAACGGGGATAAATGAAATTCTTCGATTTGTAATGCATATTCCTTAGTGATTCTTTTAAATACATCACCCTCTTAGTGAGAAATTATGTAGGGTATCTCTGGGTGAAGATCAACTCTTTCCTAAACTTGAGAAGAGTTATTAGCAGTATGAGTATCTTATTTATCTGGGATGTTTTGATGACTTTCCATGTACCAAGTTGTCCTTCTAGCACAAATTATGTTGAGGGGGTTGGATTCCCCTTTAACAAAACAATAGGAGTCACACCCTAAGATGAGGCCCAATTAGACTCTTCTTCACTCGAAATAGTGTGATTTTCCTGATTCATGGACCAAAAACCTTTTCGATGGGATTTAAAGATTAAATGTTTGTTTCCAAATATTCCTTCAAATGAATTATCTCTTTTTAGATTTACCTTTTTTTTTATAACACACGAAAATGGAACTAATTTAAAAGAAGACTGATTTGTTTTAGGAAATATGAGCCAAGGGAAACTTTTAGCCATGGTATGTAAACAAAACCTACAATTGAGTTATTCTAATACTAATAGTATCATCCATTAACTATTATATATTATTTAAGAAACATAAATAAATGGCATGCATGCAAGGTTCACTTATATGTAACAAATTAAAGAATCATCGATTTTCACCAACTTTCATTCAAATATATATTAACTACTCAAGATAACATAAAATAATTGTGATCTTAAAAAACTCTTGTAGCTTCTAAACCAACTGAGAACAATCCATCAATCTGATTATACACACGGATTTGGTAAAAATTGTCTCTGGCTATCTCTCTCTCTAAGCTTCTAAATTAAACTATAGTGAGAAATAGTTATTTGTATCAATCAAAAAACTTCTTGCAAAAACCATCGACCCTTGTTTCATGGTTGATTTCCTTATTTAAAAAATGAAATTTCTAGAAATAGCCTTAATTGTTTTTTAAGTAAACAAAACGAAGAGTGATGTGGATCAATCCACGTACTTTCATTCAATCTTCTTTCGGTCACTCAGGGGACTACCCCAGCAGGTTATCTTTGTCATATTAATACCATTTGGAAAGGAGGCATTCACATGTGTGTGCATAATGTTGAAATAATGTAACTGCAAAGAGTATTCTTATTATTATTGATATATTATTCATAGGATCAATCCCCATTGTGGATTGATCATGTCGGTTATTGTAATAGGACCAAATCCCCTTTTGTGGATTGGTCAAATGAAAATTGTAATAGGTAGAATAATATGTCGGCCCCAACAGTTATTAAAGAGACCCAAAAATATAATAAAGGTGGGTTTACCCACCCAGTTTGAGAAGTCAGCCCTGCCAGTGAAGAGACACTTCATACGTGCCAGACTTGTATAAATAAAGGAGGCTAGTGCCTCACTTAGACACAACTCACTTGCTCAGTTTGAGAGACAAGTTTTGATTTGTTACTGGCAAAGGATAGAGAGAGTGGCGCATATCTAGGAGAGGACTTTCTGTATTATCATAAGAAATCTCTTGGCATTGTATTGGCTATCTATATTAAGGAAGTTTTGTTGGGTTTTCTTCCCCTAGAGGATTTCCCAGGATAAATGTTGTGTCTCTTGTGACTGTGTATTTCTCAGTGATCTTGGATTATGCTATTGTTATCTAATGAAATGAAAACATCTATAATAATGGCTTAAACATTAACATGGTATCAGAGCCAAGCTGAAGGAAGCATCTTTCGCAAGAGAAAAATGTCACTATTGTCGTACCTGCAAATTAGGGTTTTTCAAAAGTGAACCTTTTCATCCCTAAAACTATCTATAAAGTTGCGCCCTCCCCTAAGGATCAATTTGGCATCATCAGCGCACCTTTTCAGTGGCTAGATCTCCTGGAAAGTGAAACCCTAGTTTCACAAAGTACCAGAAAACCAGAGTACTAGAAGTACCAGTGTACCAGAAGTACCAAAAAACCATAAGCACCAGTCCAGAAATCTGCAGATCAAGTTTATGGGGGTAAAATTTGGATTTTCAGAAATCTGACTGCACCAACTAACTTGCCTCAGCCTAGCGCATCTATCCCCAAGATCAAAATTTCAAAATTCAAAGTTTGAAAAACTAGGGTTTCCTCATAAAAATCTAAGTTGCAGTTGCAGTTGTTGTCTTAGAACCAGTTGTAGTTACAATATCAGTTGTACTAGCAGTCGTACTACCAGTGGCAGTCACCCTTGAAGTTTTTAAAGAGTTGGAAATGATTACCGCTGCTTCCAGATGGTGCCACCACCTGCAAATGATATCAAAGGTATGTACTCACATATGTTTAATGGTTAAAATTTAAAGAGCATTTGTAGGAGAAGGGATCTCTTTCCATAGATCTAGAAGGATCTCAATATCCAACACATTCAAAGGAATGATGCAACCCAGGTGTGATTATTTTGATATGCATCTATTTTTCATGACATTAATTTAATCAGTGTTGCATGTTGAAGCTATGATCAAATTATTAGAAGGATTGAAAGTTGATCATAGAGATTATCCTCTAACCTAACCTTCTGTCAAGATAGCGTATTGTCTTATTACAACAAACAGGTTGAAGAAAGCACTCGTCATCTTGAGTGAAGGAGACTTGGAATAAAAGCAAGCACTTATTCCTGAAGACAAGGCTCCAGGTTTGATTAATCAATATTAATAAGATTCAAAGGTACACATGACAAGTTGATGACTATAGTTGAGATAGCAGTCATAGTAAATTATTATACTTGATAGCATGTGAGCATATAGAAGTAAATGCTTTGCCTGATACAACTAACACCTCCTCTAGGAGAAACCTCGTGTGTTAGTTCCAGGTTGCCATGGAAAAATGCTTGATCACAACACTATGAGAGTGTTGACCTCATTTCATATTGTATTCCTTACTTGTAATATTTTCTTCAGATAAATTATAACTGATAGCTCTAAAGGAGCTACTGTGATGATTGTTCGTGCTATTGCTTTATATTATCAGAGAGATATTATTCTTGCTTTTTTTTTTGTTGACCTTGCTCTAGGTCACATGTAATAACCCTGGGGAAGCTATAGTGAAGGTTGTATAAGGCAATGTGCTAAAGAAGAGACCATAAATGAAGAAATCATCATTAGGAAGAGAAGAAGGTGACTTGCATGAGCTAAAGGGTCACTCAAAAGCTTCCATTACCCACGCCATTGAAGAATCTTGGCATAGAAGATTACCTTACATCAACTACAAGGCACTACCATATATATGAAAAGTGGTCACAGGTTTACCATAACTCAAAGGTGACCATGAAGGCATATGCAATGGATGTGCACAAGGGAAGAACATCAAGAACCCGTTTCCGAAGAGGGACAACAAGACAGAAGGAGACATAGAAATCATTCATTAAGATGTATGTGGCCTAATGTCATCATCCTCCATTAGTGGGTATGTATACTATGTATCATTCATTGATGATTATTCTCGTAAAGACCTGGATATATTTCTTAAAGACTAAAGATGAAGTGTTCAGTAAGTTCAAGGAATTCAAATCCTTGATAGAGAACCTTTCTGAAAAGAAGATTAAGATACTCAGGTCAGATAATGGAGGAGAATAAACCTCAAAAGAGTTTGTGAACTTTTGCAAATATGTTTGTATCAAGAGGGAACTCACTACTCCCTATAATCCCAACAAAACAGTGTAGCTGAACGGAAGTATAGAACCATACTGGAAGCTATGAAGACTATGATACATGATCAAGATCTTCCTATTTTCTTATGGGAAGAAGCAGCAATGGTAGTTGTTTATGTGCAGAATCGATTGCCCCATAGTGCACTTGGGCTCAAGACACTGGAAGAGATGTTCACCGGAAAGAAGCCAAAAGTAAGCCATCTCAAAATATTTTCCTTTCAAGTGTTTATTCATATACCTAAAGAAAATAGAAACAAGTTGGAGTCATGCAGGAGCATCGCCAACTCAGCAAGCAAGCCAGCGTGGAAGCGGAAAGACAATTGGACAGCGCCAACACAAATTTTGAAAAACACCTTGATACTGTTGCGCAAACATTAATGTTGGATTTAATGAGGCACACTTTGTAGATTGTAATGGACCTTGAGCCTTTAAGCTCTCGTCCTTAGGTAGATGAGGCATTTAATAGATTTAATGCTAGTAGATAGATGTTTTAATTATAGATTTGATAGTTAGAGTTGAGAGGGAAAACAGATATAGACACCCTCATTGTATTGTTGTAACATTATTGAGAATCGAGCATTCAGGAGAGAGCCGAGAAAGAAGAGAAAACTGTGAAGAACACCCATGTACATATGTTGAATTAATAGAATGAAATTTTGATTCAAATCCATGGTTATGTGTCTATTCTCTGTGTGTTTATGTTATGCTCATGAATGTTTATTTCCAGGATATGCATTTGTTTTCTATATGCTGTGGATGTGATTTCAGGTTTTAACTGAAGTCTGAGAGGAAATGAGTTTCAATTTTTTCTCTATCTGAGCCAGGAGATTCCTGCAAAGTGTGCAGTTGAATTCATCCGCAAGGAGTGCGTTGATGAAGGCTCAGTAGTTTAACTCTTGTTCTCATTCACCCAGACGTGGAATTGAGTTGTTGAAGCCGTGAAAGGAGTGCGCCGGCTGGAGAAGAAGTCTCAGTCGAGAACCTGAGTAAGAAATTAGGGACTGCTACTGCAGGAAGTGCACAGAGTCGAAAGGATTCAACACTTGGGTAGTTTTTGAATGATTGCAGCAAAGAGTGAGCGCAAATATCTCTGAAGGGATCAGAGTAGCAAATCTCAGGAGGCATAGCACTCTTGTGACATCGTGAAAGAAAACCCAAGAGTTTGTGTCGAGGAAAGTTTGAGGAGAGGATACAAGCGCAAGTGTCCAAGAATAAGTTCTAAGAGTGAGAAGAAACACTTAGTCTCCTCAAGAAATCTCCAAGGAAGAGAAATCAATGGTCAGGATTCGCAGAAGGAACCAGCGAAATCCCATCCGCCGACAGATCTGTGAAAGTTGCGGACGGTCTAAGGTTTAGTGTGCAGGGGAGGAGGCCGGGAGTCATCGGGACTCGGCTCATCGGAGAATCAGGATTCCAGAGACAAGACTCTTGTATGTTGAAATCGCGATTAGCGATTTCCCGAAGTGATCGGAGTCGTTGATCAGCAGGACATGTGTCTGAGGATCCCGTGGAATCGGGGTTAGGAATTTCACGGTTTCTGAGGTCAGAGGAACCACCATCCCAAGAATCTCGATATCCCGATAGTCAGAGTTGTGGGCCCCGGAAGGTGTGAATAGGAGACAGGTGTCATCGCGCATCGGGGTTCGGAGTTTTGTAAATCCCATGAACTTCGACCACGAAAATCGCGATACTCTGGCACGCAATTTCCCGACAGGGTTAAGACCTATAGTGGAGGACAGGTGTCGAAGAGTCAGCCCTTGTAGGGAGACGAAGACAGGTGGCATCGACATATCGTGAACTCGAGGGTTCGTGAGTTAGAGCCGTGAATATTTGCTCCAAAAGTTGCGAGGGTGCGAGGTAGCAAAAATGCGACAGGGGTAGTATCGGCGTCTCGACACCTCAGGACTCAGAATTTGGAGGAATGAGCGCTGGAGAACGCGAGTAGAAAAACAGCGATAAAGAAGGGGAAAGTCAGCGTTGATCGAACCATCAAAAATCGGGGATCCGTGAGGTGAGTGATTCACGACCCTGTGAGTACCGATTTCCCGACGGGTAAATGTTCTGATAAGAGCAAGGGACACGCGGGTGGATATTTCGTCAGGGTTCAGGAAATTACAAATCCCGATCTCATGAGTGCAGGACTCGCGATCTTGCGAGTGTCGATCTCCCGATAGGACAATGGGGATATCACCAGGGGAGCATCCTGTGGGTGCAGAAAGGCCCCGATAAGGGATTGAAGAGCGGTTCAGCTCTTCGAGCCGAGGGAAAAGAATGTCCTAGTGGGAGAAGACGTGCTGGGGTGGACATTTGCGTCAGAGTAGTTTCAGAGCGGGATTGAGTTCTTTGTTTTCTATAGCAGAGAGAGAGAGAATTCACTATGCCACCCAGAAGAGAAAGACAATCACCTGACCCAGAAGACAGGGAGGTGAGAAGAAGAGGCAGGCTGATAGGGAATCCATAAATGGAAAGGCAGATCTATGATCTTCGAGCAAGACTAGAAGACATGGAAACAACACAAAGATGCACAACAAATGCTGGAGATCTGAGTGACTCCGAAGGAGAAGTTGAAGCCGAACAACAAGGAGAAGTTGCAGCCGAGGATGCAGCCAACGAGCGGTTAATTAAGGCTATCGCTCGGATGAGTTCAAAAACAAAAATGGACATTCCGACTTATGAGGGAAGTCTAGATGAAGAAGAGTTGTTGGATTGGATTTGTGCTCTTGACACCTACTTCGATTATGAAGACATCGAAGAGGAAAAAAAGGTTAGGCATGATATCAAGAAATTGAAAGGACATGCAACATTATGGTGGGACGAGCTCCAAGCAGATAGATGTTCCAAGGGCAAGCAAAAGATTAAGAGCTGGGATCGAATGATTGCAAAGATGAAAGAGAAATTCATCCCAAGAGACTACCAAATTAATCTTTTTAGGAGAATGGAAAACCTGAGACAGAAGTTGATGACGTTAAAGGAGTATACTGAAGAGTTTTACAAGCTCAATATCAGAGCAGGTCATTGAGAGAGCGATGATGAGAAGGTTTCCAGATATCTGAATGGTCTGAGATACAACATTCAGTATGAATTAAGCATGGTTACCATCAAAACGGTGGAGGATGCTTATCATATGGCTCTGAAAGCAGAAGAGAAGCTGAGTCGTAAGCAAGGTCAGTGAGGACGAGGCAAAAGTCAGCCAAGAGGCAAGGTAGTTGCCCAGGAGAAATACCATAAACCTAAGGAAGAATGGAAGAAACCTTAGGGTAGAATCGAAAGAGGTGGTACCTCACAAAGGGGGCCACGTATTGAACAAAGAGGACCACAGCACACAGAACAAAAAGGAGACTATGCTGACGCGAACACTTTTCCTCGTACTAGAGGTAGAGGAAGAGGAAGAGGTGGAGTTATTACATGCTTCACATGTGGAAAGAATGGGCACAGGTCATTCGAGTGTCCAGAGAAAAATAAGGATGGAGGAGAAGCTCACATCACTAAAGTACAGAGGCGTGATGTTGAGAATGAAGACACCGAAGCAAGAAGGTCACTGACGGTGCACAAATTCCTTTTGACACCTGAGAAAGAGGTGCAGGAAAGTTCAGCTCAAAGGACCAGACTATTTAGGATAGCTTGCAAGACCAAGGAAAGGGTATGCAAGGTTATCGTAGACACTGGTAGCACGGATAATCTCATTTCAACCGAGATGGTAGAAAAGTTGGAGCTGGAGACGACTGATCATCCCAGTCCATATAAAGTTTCATGGCTACAGAAAGGACACCAGGTGAGTGTTACGAAACAATGCTTGGTTGAATTCAAAATAGGAGGATATAATGATAAAGTACTCTGTGATGTTATTACCATGGACGTATGTCATTTTTTGTTGGGTAGACCATAGCAATATGACAAAAATGTAGTTCATGATGGGAGAATGAACACATATACCCTGGAGAAAAATGGGAGAACACACATGTTACTTCCGATAAAGGATAAGGAGGTGAAACCGGAAGTAAACAACACAATACTTCTCATGAGTGGGAAGGAGCTTCTTACAAAGATGGAGAAGAAGGAAGATCCACAATTCTTTATGGTCAGAAAACTGAGGATTGTTCTGACTAGCATAAGAGTGGATGACCTACCATATGAGATTTAGGAACTGTTGGAAGAGTTCGCTGATATCATCGTGGACGAATTACCTCGCTCGTTGCCACCGATGAGGAGTGTGAGCCATCACATAGACCTCATACCAGGAGATAGTTTTCCGAACAAAGCTGCGTACAGGTTGACGCCACAAGAAAATGAGGAGGTCAAGAACCAGGTCCAGGATTTGTTGGACAAGGGATTAGTCAAAGAAAGCTTGAGTCTGTGTGCCATTCCAACAGTGCTTAGTCCGAAGAAGTATGGGGGTTGGAGAATGTGCACTGATTCAAGAGTGATTAACAAAATTACCATCAGGTACAGGTTTCCACTGCCGAGAATGGGTGATCTGATGGATTGCCTGAGTGGGGCAATTTATTTTTCGAAGATTGATCTGAAGAGAGGATATCACCAGATTCGCATGAGGGAAGGTGATGAATGGAAGACAACATTCAAGACAAACGGAGGTTTGTACGAATGGATGGTCATGTCGTTTGGCTTGACAAATGCACTGAGAACATTCATGAGATTAATGAATGACGTCCTAAGGGAATTCATCGGGAAATTTGTAGTTGTATACCTGGATGATATACTGATTTTCAGCAAGACAAAGGCTGAACATTTGAAACAATTGGCCATTGTGATGAGGAAGCTACAACAAGAGAAGTTGTTGATCAACATGAAGAAATATTCATTTATGAAGATAGAGCTCATTTACTTGGGTTTTGTTGTTTCGGTGAATGAATTGAAGATGGATCCAGGTAAACTAGAAGTGATTAAGAATTGGCCATCACCCAAAAATGTTTTTGAGGTGAGGAGTTTTCATGGCTTAGCTAGTTTCTACCGAAAATTCATCCAGAATTTCAGTGGAATTAGCGCAGCGATGATGGACACGGTGAAAAAGTGACATAAGTCTTTTCATTGGACATCAGAGGTTGAGAAGAGCTTCAATCTGTTGAAGCGGAAGATAACAGAATGACCAGTGTTGGTGTTGCCAGACTTCAAGAAGACATTTCAAGTGAAGTGTGATGCAAGCAGATATGCCATAGGAGCGGTCTTGAGCCAGGAGGACAGACCAATAGCATATTTCAGCGAGAAGCTGGATGAGGCAAAAGTAAAGTACTCCACGTATGATAAGGAATTTTATGCTATCATCCAGGCGTTGAAGAAGTGGAGGCATTACTTGATCCTGAAAGAATTTGTATTGTACAGTGATAATCATGCATTGCAGTTTGTGAGTCAATAGGAGAAGTTGAACCAAAAACATGCAAAATGGGTAGAGTATATGCAAAATTTCATGTTTGTGATCAAACACATTTCAGGAACTGCTAACAAAGTGGCTGATGCTTTAAGCAGGAAGTGTTTATTGCTGCAGGAGTTCCAAGTCAAAACATTGGGTTTTGAAAATCTGAAGGACATGTATGCAGGTGATGCAGATTTTGCAGAGGCATATGAGGCAGCTGAGAATCTAGTTCTCAGAGATCGGAGTCCGTGGATAGATTATATGATCCAGGAGGGATTGTTTTTCAGAGGCAATCAACTGTGTATTACGAATTTCTCCATGAGGGAGAATCTGTTGAAGGAGAAACACAACAGAGGCTTGGAAGGACATTTTGGCCATGACAAAACATTCGCAAAGCTGAGCGAATCATACTTTTGGCCAGGGATGCGAGAAGACGTCAAATGATTTGTTGGAAGATGCAGGATTTGTCAGCGTTCGAAGGGGAGGAAACAGAATGTAGGTCTTTATCATCCATTGCCCATACCAGAGAGGCCGTGGGAGGCAATTAGAATGGATTTTGTGTTGGGTTTGCCAAGGACGCAGAGAGGGGTTGATTGCATATTTGTGGCGGTAGACAGGTTTTCAAAGATGGCACATTTCATCCCATGCCAGAAGACCAGCGATGCGATGCACATCGCAAATTTATTTTTCAAGGAGGTCATTCGACTCCATGGGTTGCCAAAAAGCATAGTTTCGGACAAAGATACAAAATTCATAGGGCATTTTTGGAGGGCCTTATGGAAGAATCTAGGAACAAACTTGGCATTTAGTTCAGCGTATCATCCACAGACGGATGGGCAGACAGAGGTGGTCAACAGGAGTCTAGGAGACTTGCTAAGAAGCTTGGTGACAGAGCACCATAGCATCTAGGACAACATATTGCCACAGGAAGAGTTTGCATACAACGATTCAGTGAATTGGAGTACAGGGAAAATCCCATTTTAGATTGTGTATGGGACACAACCGAGGGGAGTTTCTAAACTCAGGGAGTCAGAACAGACTGCGACTAGCAGTGCGAGTGCAGATAAATTCGCTGAAGCGATGAAAGAACTTCACAGCAGGGTGAAGCAGCGATTGATAGACTCAAAACAAGAGTACAAGCGTAGAGCAGATCAACATCGGAGACAACTTCAGTTTGAAGTTGGTGATCTGGTTCTAGCACACTTGAGGAAGGAAAGGTTCCCAAGGGGAACATACAACAAGCTGAAAATGAAGAAAATTGGGATATGCAAAGTCCTAAAGAAATTGGGAGAAAACGCTTACGAGATTGAATTGTCGGATGACATCGGAATATCTCCGACGTTCAATGTCTCAGACTTATACCCATACAAGGCTGACGAAGCAGGAGCTGGAAGTGATGAACAGCCAGAGATCCAGTGGCAGAAGCAGATGTCGATTGCAGATAAGCCACAGATGGAGTGTATACTTCACAAGAGAGTCAGCAAAAGGACTAGACGGAATCAATACTTCGAGTATCTGGTGAAATGGAAGAATCATCCAGTGGAAGATGCCAGCTGGGAGACAGAAGCAGTTATCCAAAAGCATGTACATACCGTGAAGGAGCTCATGGACAGGAGCCCATGAAAATTTTCAAGCCGAGGAGTATGATGTAGGAGCATCGCCAACTCAACAAGCAAGCCATTGCGGAAGTGGAAAGACAGTTGGACAATGCCAACACAAATTTTGAAAAACACCGTGATACTGTTGCGCAAACATTAATGTTGGATTTAATGAAGCGCACTTTGTATATTGTAATGGACCTTGAGCCTTTAATCTCTCGTCCTTAGGTAGATGAGGCATTTAATAGATTTAATGCTAGTAGATAGATGTTTTAATTCTAGATTTGATAGTTAGAGTTGAGAGGGAAAACAGATATAGACACCCTCATTGTATTGTTGTAACATTATTGAGAATCAAGCATTCAGGAGAGAGTAGAGAAAGCAGTGAAAACTGTGAAGAATACCCATGTACATATGTTGAGTTAATAAAATGAAATTCTGATTCAAATCCATGGTTACGTGTCTATTCTCTGTGCCTTTATGTTATGCTCATGAATGTTTGTTTCCCGAATATGCATTTGTTTTGTATATGCTATGGATGTGATTTCAGGTTTTAACTGAAGTCTGAGAGGAAATGAGTTTCAATTGTTTCTCTATCTGAGCCAGGAGATTCCTGCAAAGTGTGCAGTTGAATTCATCCGCAAGGAGTACGTTGATGAAGGCTCAGTAGTTAAACTCTTGTTCTCATTCAACCAGAGGTGGAATTGAGTTGTTGAAGCCGTGCAAGGAGTGCACAGGCTGGAGAAGAAGTCTCAGTCGAGAACTTGAGTAAGAAATCAGGGATTGCTGCTGCAGGAAGTGCATAGAGTCGGAAGGATTCAACACTTGGGTAGTTGTTGAATGATTTCCGCAAAGAGTGAGCACAAATATCTCTGAAGGGATCAGAGTAGCAAAGCTCAGGAGGCATAGCACTCTTGTGACATCGTGAAAGAAAACCCAGGAGTTTGGGTCGAGGAAAGTTTGAGGAGAGGATACAAGCGCAAGTTTCCAAGAATAAGTTCTGAGAGCGAGAAGAAACACTTAGTCTCCTCAAGAAATCTCCAAGGAAGAGAAATCAACGGTCAGGATTCACATAAGGAACTAGCGAAATCCAATCCGCCGACAGATCTATGAAATCTACGCACGGGCTAAGATTTAGTGTGTAGGGGAGGAGGCCGGGAGTCATCGGGACTCGGCTCATCGGAGAATCGAGATTTCGGAGATAGGACTCTTGTATGTTGAAATCGCGATTAGCGATTTCCCGAAGTGATCGGAGCCGTTGATCAACAGGACGTGTGTCCGAGGATCCTGTGGAATCGGGGTTCGACATTTTGGGGTTTCTGAGGTCAAGGGAACCACCATCCCAGGAATCGCTATATCCCGATAGTCAGAGTTGTGGGCCTCGGAAGGTGTGAATAGGAGATAGGTGTCGTCACGCATCGGGGTTCGGAGTTTTGTAAATCCCGTGAACTTCGACCACAGAAATCGCGATACTCTGGCATGCAATTTCCCGACAGGGTTAAGACCTATAGTGGAGGACAGGTGTCGAAGAGTCAGCCCTTGTAGGGAGACGACGACAGGTGGCATCGGCATATCGTGAACTCGGGGGTTCGCGAGTTAGAGTCGTGAAGACTTGCGCCAAACGTTGCGAGGGTTTGAGGTAGTGAAAGAGTGACAGGGGTAGTATCGGCATCTCGGCACCTCACGACTTGGAAGTTGGAGGAACGAGTGCTAGAGAACGCGAGTAGAAAAACCTCGATAAAGCAGGGGAAATTCAGCGTTGACCGAACCATCGGAAATCGGGGATCTGTGAGGTGAGTGATTCACGAACCTGTGAGTACCGATTTCCCGACGGGTAAATGTTTCGATAAGAGAAAGGGATACGCGGGTGGATATTTCGTCAGGGTTAGGGAAATTACAAATCCCGATCTCGTGAGTGCAGGACTCGCGATATTGCGAGTGTCGATCTCTCGATAGGACAACGGGGAGATCACCAGGGGAGCATCCTGTGGGTGCAGAAAGGCCCCGATAAGGGATTGAAGAGAGGTTCATCTCTTCGGGCCGAGGGAAAAGAAGGTCCTGGTGGGAGAGGTCGTGTCAAGGTGGCCGTTTGCATCATGGACCCTTCAGGAAAGAAGGGAATATTTGTGGAATACTATGAGGTCTCCAATAATCTATATACCAGGTCAACATCACATTGAGATCAGTAGGGATGTGACCTCTGATGAAGATTCAGTGCTCAAGAAATATAAACTATGCTAGCTTGAAGAGGTATATGAAGAGGAACACATAATCCCTAATACTGCAATGAGGGAGGTTTCCAGAGCTGCAGAACCAGTGAGGAAAGTCGTAACTTCCCCTGATGAGGAACTTCTAGAATACCATGATATAGTAGAAGTGTAAGAACCTCCTCAAACTATGATCCTCCATAAAAGAAATCCATCTTGGGCTAGAGAGATTACTCAAGATGGAGAGAAGTATGGTGTTCCCCAAGGAACCACGAGACAGGTGAAAAGAACAAATCCATTCTCCATTTATACGGCTTTGATGTGTGATCTCCTAGAAGAGGAGCCTACATGTTTTGAAGAATCCATTTAGAGGAAAGAATGGGCAGATGCCATGAAAGAGGAATACCAATCCATAATGAAGAACGAAGTATGGGAAATAGTTCTGAGACCAAAGAATAAAGATGAGGTATCCTCCAGATGGCTCTTCAAAATAAAACATGCTACTGATGGAAGTATTGAGAAGTATAAAGCAAGATTTGTAGCTCATGGATTTTCCCAGAAGGAAGCCATTGACTTTGAAGAGACATTCTCTCCTGTGGCTAGATACACTTCGATTAGGACCATCATAGCTCTTGCAACTAAGATGAAGTGGAAGCTTCACCAGATGGAAGTGAAGACAACTTTCCTAAATGGTGTCATCAAAGAGGAAGTGTATATAGAGCAACCTCAAGGATTTGAGGTTGAAGACAAGAAGTCCCATGTCTGCAGATTGAAGAAAGACTTATACAGATTGAAGCAAGCTCCTAGAGCTTGGTATGACTATATAAATAGTTTCTTGACGAGCTTAGGCTTTACCAAGAGTAAAGTAGACTCGAATCTCTACTTCAAAATTATGAATAATGAGCCAGTAATAGTACTGCTATATGTGGATGACTTATTCTTAACTGGAGAAGAAAATCTCTTCGTTGAATGTAAAAATTGACTTGCCTCAGAATTTGAAATGAAAGACCTTGACCTAATGCATTATTTCTTAGGTCTTGAGGTACGGAAGAGTCCTGAGAGGATCTTCCTTAACCAAGGGAAGTACACGGTCGAAATCTTAAAGAGATTTGACACGTTGGAATGCAAATGCATGAATACACCCATGGAAGTGAAGTTGAAGTTGTTGGTCGATACTTCGTTAGATTTGATTGATGCCACACAGTACAGACAAATTATTGGATAGTTGATGTACCTAACGAACACCAGACCAGACATTTGTTTTTCTATGAACACCTTGAGTTAGTTTCTGGTAGAACCCAGATGTGTTCACCTAGTGGTTGTAAAACATGTGATGAGGTACCTTAAAGGTACAATAGATTATGGTCTCATCTATGATGGAGATCATGATTTCACATTGAGTGGATATACTTATGCAGATTGGGTAGGAAGTGTTTCTGACAAGAAAAGCACTTCAGGATGTTGTTTCAGTTTGGGATCAACCATGATCTCATGGCAGAGTAGGAAGCAATCTAGCATTGCTCTCAGCACATCAGAAGAAAAATACATTGCCGCATGTTCTGCTAGCTACGAATCTATATGGATTCGAAAGTTGTTGACCGACCTATTTGACTTAGAGATGAGAGCAACCTTGATTCTATGTGACAACCAGAGCTGCATAAAGATGACAGAGAATCCTGTATTCCATGACAGGTCGAAGCACATAGAGATCCGCTATCATTACATTATGGAGAGACACCTTGAAGCTCTAGTACATTAGCATGGATGAACATGTTGCTGACGTATTGACCAAGCCTCTATCTCGTGTAAAGTTTGAGTACTTCCGAAATAAGCTTAGCATAGTCCGAAAGGAACTTCCTTGAAAGGGGGAGTAGATGTGATGTTCCTTACTTCTGACCTAGCTATCAGATGTAAAGCAAGATGTGATGTTACTTTCTTCTGACCTAGCAGTCATATGTAAAGAAAGATGTGATGTGTTCCTTGGTTCTAACCTAGTTGTCAGACATAAATAAAGATGAGATGTGTTCCTTGCTTCTGACCCAGTTGTTAGACATAAAGAAATATGAGATGTTCCTTGCTTCTGACCCAGTTGTCAGACATAAAGCAAGATGAGATGTTCCTTTCTTCTGACCCAGTTGTCAGACGTAAAGAAAGATGAGATGTTCCTTGCTTCTGAACTAGCTGTCACATGTAAAGCAAGATGAGATGTTCCTTTCTTCTGACCTAGTTGTCAGACGTAAAGCAAGATGATGTGTGACTAGTACTATGCTTCCAGCTATATAGCTACGATGTAAAGCAAGTCTAGTTCCCTTCTTCCAACCTGATGGTTGTGACGTAAAGTAGGATGTGTACCCTGCTTCTGACCTGATGGTTGTGACGTAAAGAAAGATGTGTACCTTGCTTCCAACCTGATGGTTGTGATGTAAAGAAAGATGATATGATGAGACTAGCACTGAGATTCTAGCTGGATAGCTGTGACGTAAAGCCAGTCTAGTATCATGCTTCCGACTTGATGGTTGTGACGTAAAGCAGGATGCGTATCTTGCTTCCATCTTGAGAGTTGTGATGTAAACCAAGATGATGAGATGAGGCTAGTATTGTGCTTCCAACTTGATAACTGTGACGTAAAGCTAATATAGTATCTTGCTTCCAGCCTAAGTGCTGTGATGTAAAGCTAATCTAGTATCTTGCTTCCAGCCTGAGTGCTGTGATGTAAAGAAAGACATTGAGATGAGACAAGTACTGAGCTTCCATCTTGACAGCTGTGACATAAATCCAGTCTTGTAATATGATGAGCGAACCTTCTGTTGTGATGATGATGATGTATCGGTTTTTATGCTAATACATATTGATGCAGATGATGATGGCATTCCTTTGAGAATGATGATGCTATCGATGAAGAAAAATTCCGATGATTTATAGATATGCCAACCAAGATGATATTGATGATGTTCTCCTCCCACTTGATGTTGTTGATGATGTTTTCCTCTCTCTTTCACATGATGCTGCTGAAGAATACCCTTCTTGTTAAGGGGGAGTGAAGATTATCTTTTCGTTTTTATGGAGTGTGACAAGTTATGATATGTTACCGGCAAAGGAGAGAGAGAGTGGTGCATATCTAGGAGAGGACTTTCTATATTAGCATAAGAGATCTCTTGGCATTGTATTGGCTATCTATATTAAGGAAGTTTTGCTGGGTTTTCTTCCCCTAGAGGGTTTCCCAGGATAAATGGTGTGTCTCTTGTGATTGTGTATTTCTCAGTGATCTTGGATTATGCTATGGTTATCTAATGAAATGCAAACATCTATAATAATGTCTTAAACATTAACACATAATGGAACTAATTTTGATCCATAGGCGCATTGAGCACCTCTCTCATCTCCAATGTTTTTTTTCTGAACTTATCCAGTTTGGAAATGACATGTTCCAGAACCATCGATGCTCTAATTAG
>JZKD02S0320507.1:172969-200399 GCA_000966675.3 Picea glauca
TATTAATTTTCAAACCCTATTTCGGACAGCTCTGTAGAGGATATCTGAAAATAGGCTGAAGCCCTAATTGAAGAGGCGAACGTGCATCATCTGATCCGCTTCTGCAAACTAATATTTTATTTATATGGTAGTTAATGGCGTTTGGTTCTCTGAGATTCTTTGGGTTATTCGTTAATACCAAAAAGGTCATCGGCTACCATCATTACTAGTGTTCACCATCCACTATCATATTAAAAGGGCTGATCGTTGAGCAAACGAATCTAATGAACGATCGGATCTCTCATCCGGTCGGAGCAAGATTATCTATCTAAGCTGCAGATCTATTAATCTAATGATTGAGCAAAAAATATACTTGCTGGATTCCAAAACTATCAGTGCCCTGCTCTCGAGCCATAAGGAGCAAACATCGTAGCGACACGTGTAACGAAAAAATTCACTTTATATTCAAGCACAAACAACACTTCATACTCAAAGTAGCAACATTTCGTTGCATGGGTTCTGTAACAACCAACAAATACATCTAGATGGAGTCCAGCTGTATCAATTTCATGGATGGAAAATTTAAAGAGCAGTATAAAGAAGAATGGGGATAACGAAGAAGATGACAGAAGACAACAGATCAATGGTAGTCTTGAAGAGAAAAATGGGAAAACCAAGTAAAAATCATTCGTTATATGCATTCTCAGATGCAATAAAGGCAAGCATTCTTAACGAAATATCTTATGTCTTCCCCAAATGATCGAAAAAATAAGCTTTGGTGTTATCAAGGTTGAGGGTTTGAACAAAAAGAATAAGCACATAAAGACAGAAAATAAGTCATGTTAAGCACAGAAAATGAACCGATGAAACATGGGAAGAAGTACGAGTTATGACAAAAAGTACGAGTTATGACCAAAGATGTGGAATAAATCTTCCATAGCATCATCAGAAAAGTAGAATAGAAACAAAAATAAATGCCTAAAAGTAAGATTTAGGACCAAAAAAGAAAGTGTATTCTAGACACTATGCATATTCAAGAGCATAGTAGTTGAGGTGTTTCATGCTGGGAGGGAAGGAGACCACCTCATGAATCAATGTATTAAATCATGGACATCGTATCAAATATAAGAAATTTGTATAAATGAAGACCTAACTAGGAGCTGTGTATTAAAAGAAACGACAAATGGGACTAGGGAAATGTGGCTTGAAAAGCTACAGACTGCATTCTTGAGATAGGAGAAAGTTGTGATAATTAAAAGGACTGCATTCTTGCTCTTAGAAAAATGAGCAAGTGTGTTGTGTGATAAAGTGAGGTGTTAGCCTCTCTATATATACAAGTCTGGCACATGTGAAGGGTGTTCGTTGGCAGGGCTGACTTATCACTCTAGGTGGGTAAACCCACCTTTATTATATTTCTGGGTCTCAATAATAACTGTTGGGGCCGACTTCTTATTCTGCCTATTACAATTGTCTGTTGACCAATCTGCAAAAGGGAATTTGGTCCTAATACAATTACCGACATGATTAATCCACAATGGGGATTAATCCTATAAATAATATATCAATAATGATAAGAATACTCTTTGTAGTTACATTATTTCAACAATTATGATGGAAGTATACCAGATCAAGCAGATCATGGCAACATATGGAAGAACCCGTAGTGGAGCACCCTACAATACAAGATGAACAATAAGAAGATCATAATAGCCGCAAGGGAAGGCTTGGCAAGTGATGAAGAAGAGGTAGAGCATCTTCGAGCTATGGCGAAGATTGAGGAAATCCTACACGCAACCAATGAAAATAAGACAAGATGTCCAAGGGAAGGAAGAGGAGGTCGAACTCCTATCCATATTAGTGTCATTGTGGAACCCATAAACCCATGTGCGACTAATACACCAGAAAGAACACCACGATTTAGACAACCGAATTTTAGTGGAAGGAAGAAAGCAGGAAGTACATATACACAGGGAGCAACAACTGGAGGAGCTAATCTAGGCAATAGTAGTAAAGTATCTACACCATCCAGCAATATTATTACAACACAACTTGAAATGGCAAGACATGATCCTACCATCAGGTTACCCGAATTCATGGGAGAAGCATCAAAGGATCCTGAAAAGCACTTGTTTATCTGTGAGAAGATAAGGGAAGAAAAGTAGATCATAGATGAGGATAAGAAACTTATGTAGTTAGTCATTACACTAAGAGATTGTGCACTGATTAGTACATGAGATTAGCTACAAATTGTCCACCAGGAACAACCAAAATGATTGTATATGTCATGAAGCTACTGATAAGTGAATTTCAAAAGCCTGGTTCTGAAGAGAAATACATAAATGAGATGATTGAGATCAAATAGAAACCAGGAGAGTCTATTTGGGAGATCGATCAGAGGTTCAAACGGTTGAAGGGTAAATTGAAATATGTCATGACTGACATGCAACATAGACATCTCTTTGTGAACTAACTATTACCACATATGAAATACCCTTTGAGGAAACAAAAGTATCAAACTCAGGAAGATGATCTACATGAAACCCTACAACTAGAAGAGAACCAGTATCAGAGGAGATATACAACAATAGAGGAGATGAAGGAGGATCTGAAGAATCTAACATTTCAATTAAACTAGAATAGGGGTAAGTACAAAAGAGAAGTTTTTTGGTGTACCACATGCAGGACACAAGGACATCAAAATAATGAGTGCCCAACATTCGCGCAGTATATGGAAACATGGCTACCAAACCCTTTGCTGACAGGAGGATCCTGGTGTGAGATATGTAAAACACATGGACATGATCCATATCATTTCCCGATGATGCAAAAATACTAGACAATACCTAAGAGTTCATACTAAAACTTTTGCAAGTTAATAAGACATGATGAAAAAGACTTTAGGACGTTGGAGCTGATGAGGGAAAGAACATTATAAACCTATAGGGTGCAGGAAGAAATGATGACAAGGCAAGTCGAACCATAGTTAAACCAAGTATCATCCCTATATAAGACTATACATCCACAGTACAATACCGCGCAACCACAGTATAACCCTGCACATTATAATCATTACAATGCACCGCGAGAAGATCGAGCTGGATATAGAGGTGGAGGATAGGGTAGAGGAGGATTTGGAAGAGGAAGAGGACCGGTGGTATGTCATAACTATCAACAACCAGGACACCAAGCAATGGAATGTCCCTTTCCACCTACGATATGTATGTATTGTCATGCATGAGATCATGACACATAGGATTGTCTGACACTATTGCGGAAGATCCAGGAGAAGAGGAATCAACACAATTAGAATGTAGAGTGGATATCTATAGAATCTAGAGAGGATTGAATAAATGTCAATATACTCATGCATGAAGGAGCTAAAACAGGACCTGATGTAGTAACAAAATATCCAGCACAACACGAATGGGTGAAGAACAATGTTGAACCACAAAAGCACTTTGATGCGCACAACAAAAATGAGACATTCAAGAAAGCCATCAAAGAATTATTAAAGCCATATGTTTCATCTACATCAACTGTGCAACATACTGAGGACGTACCAACATATGAGATGCATTCATCTTTGGATCACACTAATGAAGCACAACTCATAGGGCAAGTAAGTACTATTTAGGATTTTATTCAACCTTGTGTTAAACTACTGAATCATCCATCATCTATTAAAGTATTAAAAAATATGTTAGAAAGATGTAACACAGAGGTAAAGGGGAAGATAGAGAAAAAAATAGTTAATCATTTGCATACAAGGAGGAGAACAAGATGAGAATTCAGACTGAATGCCAACATTGGAGACTTCAACATGGGGGATATTATACTAGATTTAGGCTATGAAGTAAATGTGTTACCCAAGAAGACATGGAAATGTATGGGAGACACCACATTAGATATTCTCATGTTCAGTTGAAGGTAGAAAACCAACACAAAGTCCTGCCATTTGGAAGGCTTAAAGAAGTGACAATTGGCTTGGATGGAGTGCGCACAAAGGCAAACTTTGAAGTCATATAAATAGTATATGGTACAACACCTTATCCAACATTGCTTGGAATGGATTGGGCATTTGATAACTAGGCCATAATCAATTTAAAGACAAGAAATATGAATTTCAATTCAGGAGAATACATAGTTGTTGCACCATTAGACCCTTCAGAAGGAGAAAGGTTTGTAGAACCAACTTGTTTGGATTTAGAAGAGATAAAATAGTTGTATATAACCATCGCGCACATAGAATATTATGTAAACCCAAATGCAGATGACTTACTCAGTTGGACAAGTATCACATCATGTCCTTTGGACTCAGATAGAGGGTTGGGGAATTGGAAGTAGAGATTACATGAATTATCCACAAGAAGGTGCGCAAGAATAGACCACGCAGTAAGATGGGTGGGTACAAAAATCAGAGAACCTACTAGTTTCCATGGCATCAACGACCTAGAAGAATTTATAACAAGATATGAAGATGAGATGTTAGAAAATTAGAGGATATTATCCATGGAAATAACAGTCAAGGAAACACCTGCAATATGGTCAGGTGCACACCAAGAGACAATTAAGGATAGGTACCAATGTAAGCGATTACTGCGCATTAGATTCGGCCCAGAACATGGAAGCAATGAAATGCAGAGATACGATGGACATGGGACGCTAGAAGAACACTTGGAGAAGTGCAGAACACTATGGAGAATGAAACCACTAGAGGAATAGCCTTATCACTTCATTCACACATTGGAAGGAATTCCATCAAACTGGTATGTAGACCAGGAACTGTGCAGAGGCACTGCAGAATGGAAAAAATTACAACATAATTTTATAGTCACTTCATCATTTCTACATGAAAACCCCAACATTGATTCAAAACTCAAACAAATCATACGGGTGATATTTATTAAGCAACCATAGGTTGAACATATAACAGAGTATCATAAGCATAATATATAGACAATTAAAGAACTATTGTCATTCTACCATGTGAAGGAAGAATCACAAGATGAAGATGACCCACACAACATTCAAATTACATAAATTGAAGGAGAAATATAGGTGGAAGACCCATCTCTGGAATCAAAAGTATTTTTTACGCCAATCAAGGTGAAGAAAGTCAACATTGGGACAACTGATAATCCCAAAATGGTTGGCATTGGAGATTACTGGGATGCACAAATAGTAGAAAGAATAACATAGTTATTGCGCAAGTACAATGACATGTTCCCAAAAATATTTTCAAAGATGAAATTCATAGTAGGAGAGCTAGGAGAGATGAAGGTACCTCTCAAACTTGAGGCTAGATCTGTCAAACAATGACCATATAGACTGAATCCAATATATAAGAAGAAAGTAAAGGAAAAAAATGACAAAATGTTGGAAGCTGGTATCATAGAACCAGTAGAAGAATCAGAATGGATAAGCCCTATGGTAGTGTAGGAAAAGAAAAAATAAGGGATAAGGATTTGTGTGGATCTCAGGAAACTGAATGATGCTTGCCTACATGGCCCTTTGCCCACCCCTTTTACTAATGAAGTCCTAGAGAATATGGGAGGTTAGGAAGCATATTCATTTACAGTTGGATTCTTAGGATACCATCAGATCAAGATAACTCCGAAATATAGGTACTGGACCACGTTTTCCATAGAATGGGATCTTACCATTACAAATTCATTCCTTTTGGGTTGAAGAATCCACCAACCATATTCTCAAGGGTAGTCATAGCTTCTTTCAAGGAATTCATCCATCAATTTTTACAAGTGTATATGGATGATTGGACAATATAGAGTCTATTGAAATACCATGTAGAAGTGTTAAGGATAATGTTGGAAATATGAAGGCAATGTCAGATATCATTAAATATCAAGAAGTGCATCTTTGGGACACCCTTTGGAATACTATTGGGACACATAGTGTGCAAACAAGGCTTGCTAATAGATCCTACAAATATTGTAGTCATTGTTGATTTACCACCACCCAAATTAGTGCACTAATTGAGAGCAACATTGGGATACATGGGATACTACAGGAAATTGATAAAAGGGTGTGCGCAGATCACTGCACCAATGGAGAAATTGTTGAAGAAAGATAGTAAATTCTAGTGGAATGAGGAGTGACAACAAGATTTGGACATATTGACAGAGAATATGGTATCAACACCTATTCTAGCATTCCCATATTGGGAAAATACATTTCACGTTCACGTGAATGCATGAACCACAACACTTGGAGCTATTTTGGTGAAGCTAGGAGTAGGGGAATTGCACCATACTATAGCATTTGAAGGCATAAAAATGTTAGAGTCAGAGAAGAATTAAAATACTACAGAAAGAGAAGGATTAGAAATTGTATAGGCACTTTAGAATTTCATACACTATTTATTTGGAAAACACTTTAAAATGTTTACATACCATTCAACCCTCAAATACCTAGTCAACAAGCCAATATTGGGGGGGAGGATCTGTAAATGGTTATTCTTGTTTCAGCAAAAAAAAATTGAACTGATTGTCAAACCAGGGTAGTTGCATGCAGGACCTGATCACCTGTTAAGAATCACCAATGGAGAGGAACCTACAAATTTGAAGGACAACTTCCCTGATGTGCAGTTATTTTTAGTCCAAGTAGATGATGGATATTTTGATGACATCATTGCATACTTGAGCACATGGATTGTGCCACAATTTTTTGTTAAAGTTTAATCTATTATCAGGTTACTTTCCAATTCACTAGATAACCATAGCATATATAGGATCACTGAGAGAAACACAATCACAAGATACACAACATTTATCTTGGGAAACCCTCATGGGGAATTAAAACCCAAAAAAAATTCCTTAATATAGATAGCCAATACAATGCCAAGACAATAAACCAAACACTAGAGAATATCCTATCACAATCAATGCACCTCTCTTTCTTCCTTCTTCTGGCAACTGGTAACTACAAATTCCTTCAATACTTTCACACTAAATGAGTGAGCTAAGTTAGTGAACAAATGAGTGGTTGGATTCCTTTATTTATACAAATTGGCAAGCGCTGAAAGGAGGTGTCTCTTCACTGGCAGGGCCTACTTGTCTTTCTGCGTGGTTAGAACCACTTTAATTTTCCTGGGGGCCGAATTCTTAATTTGTATATTACAATTAGGGATTTGACCAATCTGCAAAAGGGGATATGGTCAATTGTAATGCCCGACATGATCAATCCAAAAAATGGGATTGATCTAATGAATAATAAATATATTTTATCTTTTAATTCATCCACAAAATGGGATAAGAATATTCTTTGAAGTTACACAATATTTTAACACTCCCTCTTAACAAGAAGGATATTAATTATCTTTTGACAGTTCACTAGATGTCATCATCAACTGAACAATATCATCTGGGCAATATCATCAACTAGATAATCATCATCAAATGGACAACACCATCAACTGGATAACATCATCAACTGGGCAACAACATCAACTGGATAATAGGAGGCATTAATATAATTCACTTGGTCATCTGTCATCATGACTGTCATATCTATAAATCACCGGAAGTTTTGTTCTCTTTATCTTCACCCAGAAGATACTCTTTCTTTCTTTCATATTTACGTAGAAGATACTTTTTCTTATCTTCACACAAAAGATATATTATTTTCACACAAAAGATATTCTATGATTTTCACCATTCCTTTTATGTTATCCCTTCTCTTGTAGTCATCTATCTCACCCATCCACTGGGGTGGAATACTACCATAGCTTCACTCCTAGTCATCCCACATGAACTAGAGAAGCTAATATGCTAGCCTGGGCAAGACTAGAATCCCTTTCCATGATCCACAGAGGATCACAAAACAAACCTCAAGAGCCAACTAACCATTCCATATGGGCAAGGTTTGTGTTCCAGGCTACTTAGTCCTTTCCTATACGAGAGTCTATGCCCACTGCTCCTTGGAGAAACATCCACACTCCTCTCTACGAGGGTGGTCACACGCCCCTCTACGAGGGTATTATAGCATGTCCCTAGAGTATCCAAAAATCAACACCTGGAGAAAAATCTATAAGAACGGTACTGGAGTAACCTGCAATTACCTGCATCTCATCAACTATATCTGAGTATCCATATTTCTATTCATATTGAACATATCTCTTCTACATCTTTAGGAACCTCCTGCTCCTATACAAATACTGGATATTGCCTGGTTCTTACTGATTGTCACCATATCATAAGTCCTTTTAATGTTGTCTAACTTCTGCAAGTCAAGGCATAAGTTCTTTCTTCCGAGACCTATAAAATTACTTACAGTATCCTTTATGAGATATGTCACTTAGCCAATCAGTTAGTAACAATGAGAAGTAATCAAATAAAATTATATCCTGATTTCCATCAAAGTAGTACACATATTTTCTTAAGAAAAACTTGTTCAACCATTTACACATATGAAACCCTAATCATGAATAAGATTTTTGAAATATTTTTCACTCTAGCTATGAAATTACCAAATTTTCCCTTACTATCATAGCTAAACGCATACCTTTGTCACTCTCATGAGTGATCACACCTGAAATAAATAGTGTATCTCTTTCTTTATCCTCTTCTTTGATACTTCCTTCATAAATTTGCATAGACACTGAAATAAAACGATGTTGATTAACATTCTCACAGGTATTTAACTTGTAATGATAAGTTATTAAAGTAAACAAGATACTAAAAATAAGCATGAATACTTATCTTTTGTTTTTGTGTGGGGAGGCTCCACGGACGCCACCATTTTCTATCTTTCTTCAGATCAACTATCTTCAACATAAAGTACATAATTCTCAATTTCTACTAAATCTTTCTTTGAGGGAGGAGATTCCTCTTACTCTTCCACATGCTTGATGATTTATTTTCCCTTTTCCTTGAGGACAGTCATAGGAAAAGTGTCCCAAATTTTGACAGTTGTAGCATCTAATCTTTGAAACATATTTCTTCTTTTCTAGAACTCTTACGTAGTTATCTTCTTTATTGTTCTTCCTAAAGGTACTTCTTTTGTTCTTTTGAAATGTAAGAGATTCCTCTTTGTCAACAATTAATCGCTTTTGTTGGTCTGGAAGTATAGATTCTTTGTGTGTGCAATCTTCCCATAACTTATCAAACTTGGGTAACTTGCTTCTTGCACACACTCCTTGTACAAAAGGAATCCAAAATTTTGGAAACCCATTTAGGGTTGTGGTTACAATATCTTTGTCACTAATGACATCTCCAATGGCTGCAAGTTGATCTCTAATATGAGAAACTCTCATAAGATAGGATGAGATAGATTCTGAGTTTTCCATCTTCATATTACGAAGTTGATTTCTCAAGGCAAGATTTCGGCTAATTTATTTGATTTCATATAACCTGTTGAGTGATTCATACAGTTGCCTTGTTTTCTGTAGTTTGGATATATGAGGGATCAAGTGTTCCTTTACTGAATCTGACACATTTATCTTTTCTTTATTTTCATTCTTCTTATGGTCGGTCTTTTGTTGTTCTTCCTCTGGTTCTAGTACACCCACTGTAACATGTTCTAGGAGATCATTCTCATCTAGAATCATCTGCAACCTATGCTTCCAAGATCTGAAGTTTCCATATCCTTCTAGCCTATCTTCTACCATCATACTGGTAGCCATTCTTTCTTGCAGTAGAAAACCTATCCCTCCAGGCTATAGAAATAATAAAAAAAATCAAATTTCTTGGATCTAAAAATTGAACTTACCAAAAGATGCGCTAGACTGAGGTGAGTATGCCGGTATAGTCATTTTTCTGAAAATTACAAATTTTACCCCTTGAAACTGAGCTTGCGGAAATATGGACTGGTACTTCTGGTACTGGTTTTGGTTTCCTGGTTTTCTGGTACTTCTGGTTTTCTAGTTTTTTGGTACCGGTGAAAATTAGGGTTTCACTTACTAGGAGATCTACCCACTGAAAAGTTGCACTGAAGGTGTCAATGAGTTTTTTAGGCTAGGGCACACTTTTCTAGATGGTCTTTGGGTTGAAATTCCTCTTCAATAAAAAGCCCTAATTTTCTTGTACGACAATAGTGATGTTTTTCTTTTCCTGTGAAAGATGCTCTTTTCAACTTATCTTTGATACCATGTTAACGTTTAAGCTATTATCATGTCACTTTCCAATTCACTAGATAACCATAGCATATATAGGATCATTGAGAGAAACAAAATCACAAGATACACATCATTTATCCTAGGAAACCCTCATGGGGAAGAAAACCCAACAAAACTTCCTTAATATAGGTAGCCAATACAATGCCAAGACAATAAACCAAACAGTAGAGAATATCCTCTCTCAAGGAATGCGCCTCTCTCTCTCCCTTCTTCCGACAACTGGTAACTGTAGCTTCCTTTAATACTTGCGCACTAAATAAGTGAGCTAAGTGAGTGAACAAATGAGTGGTTGTCCTCCTTTATTTATACAAACTGGCAAGTGTTGAAAGGAGGTGTCTCCTCACTAGCAGGGACGACTTGTCTTTCTAGGTGGTTAAAACCACTTTAATTTTCCCGGGGGTCAAATTATTAATTTGCATATTACAATTAGGTATTTGACCAATCTGCAAAAGGGGATTTGGTCAATTGTAATACCCGACATGATAAATCCACAAAAGGGGATTGATCTAATGAATAACACATATATTTTATCTTTTACTTTGTCCACAAAAGGGGATAAGAATATTATTTGCAGTTACACAATATTTTAACAATTTTTAACCCTGCGCAGAAGAACAATTTGGTATTCAGAGATGCATACTATTAATTGATTGCAAGACACTTATACAATATGGGTGCATAATTGGTTTTTAGAAGATGTGTACTAGAACAAGAGAGGCCTAGGTTTTAAGAGAGGCCCATGAGGGAATAGATGGAGGAAATTATGCAGGAAAAGCTACCGCGTAGAAGGCACTGTGTGCATGACTATGGTGGCCAACCATTCACAGAGATTCTAAGGATTATTTCCAGCGATGTGATGTATGACAGAGGGTTGGTCAACCTAATATAAGGGATGAGATGCCCCTAAGACCACAAGTAACATTGCAAGTATTCAACAAATGGGAAATAAACTTTATGTGACCAATTAACCCACCAACGAAAATGGCAGGAGCAATTTATATCATTACTGTGATATAATACCTAACAAGATCGACAAAAGCAACATGAGTGAAAGATTGCAACATAGAGACAACAACACATTTCCTGTTTGAGCAAGCGATCACTAGATTTGGATGCCCAAGTATTTTTATGAGTTACCAAGGTACTCACTTTAACAATAGTATTATCAAGGCTATGACTGAGGAATTTGAAGTTTACCATCAAAAGAGTAAACCATATCACCCTCAAGAAAATGGAACAATGGAAGCCTTTAATGAGATCCTAGAGAATGCCTTGACAAAGATATGCAATGTTAACAGGGATGATTGGGACTTGAAGATACCAAAAGTATTGTGGGAATACCAGACTACATGGAAAATGTTGACAGGATAGACACCATTTAGGTTAGTGTATGGACAAGAAGTAGTGGTGCCATTAGAATTCTTGGTACCCATTCTACGCATAGAAACAATTACCAACATAACAAAACGAGGCACAATAAAAGAAAGGATAAATCATCTAATGGACATGGAGGAAGATAGGATTCTAGCAGGATTTCACCAAGAAGTTTAGAAAGCAAGAGATAAATCTTGGCATGAGAGACATATCAAGAGGAAAACTTTCAAGGAGGGAGACCTAGTCTTGGTGTATGACACTAAATTTCTTCAACATCCAGGGAAATTCAAAATGCACTGGTTGGGACCATATGAAGTGACGACTATCACATATGGGGGATATGTACAGTTGAAATATTTAAGAGGCACATAAATGAGGGGAATGATCAATGGGAGTCGACTTAAACTATATAGGGACAATCCCCTAGTACTTAGAAAGTTACCACGTAGTAATAAAACTTGTACATAGTGTACCATAGTAGATACTAAAAAAAAAAAAAGGAAGAAGAATGTTGTGCACAAAAGTTCTCGCGCCAGACATCAGAAGACTACGTGTAGAAAAAATGGACTCAACGTAATGAAAAGAAAATGTATGTGCAAAAAATCTACACAACACACTACGCACTTAGAAAGCTCATTGTGCTGGAAAAATGACCAAAGATCAGAAAAAGTGGAAATTTGAAAAATGATGGTTACGACAAAAGGCGCCAACTGACAACAATTATGGAATTCAATGAAAAAGTACACATAAAGCGCCATTAGATTAATCAAAGTTGTGGAAGCTTCTCCGATAATTTTCATGAATTTCATATACGGAGGGGAAACGTGGGAAACATAAGACTCATTCTGAAATTATGAAGTTGTAGAGAAATAGAGCACACAAAGAAGAAGTGATTTGGCGAACAATCCAGAGCAAACTAGTGAAGGATTAGTCAACAAAAACTAACTAGTACTCACAATGGAACCACCAAATATGGCTACACCGAGCCAAGAAGGAAGGACAATCCGAAGTAGTCGAGCACCATGGGAGGTAGTATAAGTTGGGTGGGAAACCAGATAGCCCGAGGAATTTGTTGACGTCTATGCAATTCCTTCACCCTTTGAAGAACCCATAGACCCTACACCAGTGGTTGAATAAAGGCAGTGTCCAACCACGTCAGAAATGGAAGTTGACCCTGCTAGTAGCACACAGGGACATCCCACACACAACACACGAAACTCACAAGAAACTGTGATGGTCGAGGGGACCGAGCAGGAAAATGACCAAGTTACTGCATAGACGAAGGAGAAAGTACCCAAATCCACTAGAGCAGAAACTATGCAACAAAAAGAGGGTATGTTAGAAAATATCACTGGCTATCCAGACCCTGACTTGGACATAAGATAGATGGAGGTGGGTACCTCAAGTCAATAGCCAAAATGGAAGGGAAAATATCCTATGGTGCGGTCTCCATGCAGGCATCCTAACACATAAATTTTACTCCCACAAATTTCGAAAGGAGTGCAAACCATGCCAACATTGTTAGGTTGCATGGGGAAGCTAAGACACTAGGACCATGACGTGGATTACGCAGGAAAATTCCCCAAATTTGTGCAGTAGGTTTACTTAGATAGAATAGGAATATGGCCCTTTGGAGATCCCATTCTACAACCAAATACATGGGTATCTATCCTAGCAAACACATGGATCCTAAAACTGTTGGAGATTACTCACTTTGGAAGGGGAAAAGAGGTGAACAATTGCATGAAGAAGTTGATAACGGTCCTCCATGGAGGATTCCTATGGATGGAACATACTGTCTCAATATATGTAGATATGATAGCACTGATCACAAGGTTTTCATCAATGGGTGAGAACCCCATGAAGTACATGAATGAAAAAACAAAAGAGAAGACTCTAGTTGAAGAAATGAAGAGGACATATGGGACAGAGAGGGGATCCTGCAAAATTATTATTAAAAGTATCAGTGACATCATGACATGGATGGCCACCAAACTCATGGACTATAAATGCTAAGGAAGTTTCACAAGGAGAAAGTCCTTGCCAGGGTCGTCATAGTTGCAGCACAGTGCATGAATGGAACGTCGTTCAACTTGAACCCTTACCTATTGAACCTATTTCTTGAGGACTGCAAAGATGTGCATGACCTTGGCACAGAGTTCACTACTTGTCTCTACTCATGCTAATTGCATTGATGGGGTTGAGGGAGCCCCCATATTCTTATTTATGTGACTGGATAGGTTGGTGCCACGCAACACCGTACACATCGTTGGGGAGCATCTCAAGCCCCAAGGAAAAAATAAAAAAACACGGGTACCTTTGATAGGTATTTTGCAGAAATACGGGAAAGCATAGCCAACACTTGGAAAATTACCCCAGATTTGGTCGCACAGTACAATGACATAGACAACTTTTGCACAACAAGGCACAACATGTGGATCAAAGCACGCAGGGACCCAGAGAAGGAGTGGCTACAAATAAGGTACTACGTCAATGAGGACGATATATAAATGGCCATGAGGGACTGGAATGATGAATGGAGGGTCCCAGTCCTAACCCAATAAGTTCTAAAGAGAACAAAAATAGACATCACTACACCCAAGAAATGAAGAAAGCTAGGGAAACTGACCCAAAAGTTGGCACAATAGACGAAGGGGAAAGCGCTAACGAAAAATACAAAGAAAACCTGGAAGTACATTGCCCCACAACAAAAGGAACAAGGAGTGGGGGCTTGTTAGTGACATTACTTATAAGGGGGGTTAGAATGCGAAGGAGTGGGTTAAAAACCCACTTACCCTAAGTACTGGATGCAAAATGCGCCTGTGGTAGGCGGCAAGCGAATCTAGACAGCAGGCATCTGCACGCCTAGATCAACGACGTACATAGGATTCCAGAGCCCCCCCGCCTTTCTACCTTTAAGCGGAAGGGGGTGGTCCGGAATTGGAGGTGCATCTCTCCGATGAATACGATTGGAATGCCCACATCAATGGCATGCAAGGTGATTCTTGATCCTCCCCGCCTTTCTACCTTTAAGAGGAGGGGGGGGTCTGGAATCGAGAACGCATCTCTCCGACGGCTGTGATTAGAGTGTCCGGATCAACGACACATAGGCAGTCCAGACATCCTATGTTTTTTTGCATTTAACCAATGTGGGCCCCCTTCCTGTCATGTAATATTTTGTTCCATCCTTCCCCTTTCCATCTCTTCTCCTCCTAGAGATGCGATGAGGCTCACTCCCTTTATCCCTTCCTCATCCTCCGACATCTGCCCACCTACCCTTTTCTGGTCCATGTGGTCCCTCCCCCCATCTCATCATCCACTCACCACCCGCCATGTGTCCCGCTCACTTCCACGTCATCTTTAATGCACCCATTACATTCCATCCCCTACCTCCTCCATTTATTGTCTTCCGCCACGTGTCTTCCCACGCCACCCCTCCCACACCTCATCACTTCATATCCCACCCTCATAATTTTGGCACCACCACTCCCATTATGCGCCCCATCCTTCATGCTGGCCTCCATGCATACTCATCAGGCCGTTCAGTTAATCCAGGTGGCAGCGTGAGGGGTTTTACACGTCCCAGAGGTGCTGATCTGGCCGGGCCATCCTCAATCCCGATGAAGTAGTTATTAAGGTAGTTGGTGGTGGTTAGATATCGTCTCCGCCATAATGGGAAAGTTCGGCGACGAATTAAGAGAACGTTGATTCGCCTAAGGGACTGTCATAAATTCGATTGCGTCTTCCATAGGTGCACAATCAATCAGAGACTGCAGGTGCAGATTGTCAGCAACCATGCAGACGCAAAGTGTTAATGCAGTGTCTCGATTTTTTTTCTGTTGTTGTTTTGAGTATATGAAGGCATTTTTTCCATTTGTGTATCCATCGATGGTAGAGCAAATCTCCCGACTGTAAAGTTTTAACAACCATGCTAGTTCTCTGGCTGTGCATATGTATGTGAGATTTATTGTTTTATGACAAACATTTTTTCCTTTCCATCTAACTTTTCATCTTATACTGAGAGAGTTCGTGAACGACTGATTCGTGCAAATTTTTGCAATTATGATATGATAAAGGATTTATCATTACATCATTGTATTCTCTGGTTTTCCATGTTTGAATGTAAGAGGATCTTGCATTTGGATGCTTTCTTCCCCAGTCTGTTAGAAACCTGATGTTTATGACAGACCCTTGCACTCTTCTCATATAAGTCTTCCCCCTTCTCACCCTTATTACAACCCACTGTTTGAAGTTTATCTAAGACCTCACTGGCCCATGCATGCCTGGCCTAGTTTTAGAGTTAAGACGGTATTGTTCTGACTTTACTTCCATTTGATCACCCCTTTATAAACAAATCATGACATTAAACTGACGGGTGTCGGGCTTTTCTCCTGCTGCAATCCAAGAGTGACTTCCGACGCTAACATTTCTGGCGCCGTTGCTGGGGACGAAATTGAAAATTTTCCCTTGGATTGAACGACATTGAGCTTCTGATTCTGAAGGTGCATCAGGCATCAGATCCCTTGAAGATTACTATTGTGCACCTGGCGACTCCATTGTGACGACTCCACTGCGGAGAACCTGTTGGGTTAGTTGTGGCTTCCAGCAGTAGACACACGCGGTCCCATCCACAACTGCCTTTGGTCATGCCTGAAGAAAATCCAGAGGTGATTATTAGAAAAGGGAAGCCCTCTCAAGGAGAAAGCTTCGCCACTGAACCAGGTATTTCCCCACCTCCTTCTGTAAGAACTCCATTTTCTTGTTCTCAGCTTCCTAGCCATCCTTTTTCTAAGGTTTCCCATTTTCTGAATTTTGGGAGTGTTCCTGCTGAGTTTTCCCCCCTTGGTCTGGGATTGGAGGGAGAAATCCTTGTCACTCCCCTTTCCTATGAAGTTGTTCCTTGGCATAGACCCGGAACTACAAGAGATTTCCCCACTCCCTCACAAAGAGAAGAACCTGCTAACTTGAGCTCGTTAGCCTTCCCCTTAAATCCTCTCTTGTTTCCCACTCCTCTTCGAGACTCATTCCCAGTAGCCCCTTCGCGAACTCCTTCTCCTCCAAGTTCTCCTCCACCTAATATTCCTATGTCTGGTGCTAATCCCCCTCTGAATAGAATGGATTCCATAGTCACTTCTAGATATTCTCCCTTAATCCTACCCCATCCTATGAATCCTCTCCCTGCTGGAGACTACTTGAAGTACATGCCCAAGTTCAATGGAGAAGGAGACATAACTGCAGAAGAGCACCTGGCTTCTTTCTACAGTTATGTAGACAACTTGAACATTGAAAATGAGAATGTCTGGATGAGAGTCTTTCTCCAGAGCCTAGATGGTGAGGTGAGGAAATGGTTTAGGGGATTGGCCCCCAGATCTATTGCTGGGATTGAAGCTCTAGATAGTGTTTTTTTGAGGCAGTGGGGAGATAGGAAGGATTTCATGTATTACATGACAGAGTTTGGGTATTTGAAGAAAATGGAGGGAGAGTCTGTCTCTGACTTCTCCAAAAGATTCAATAAGACGTATAATAATATTCCTGCGGAGATAAAGCCCTCAGAAGCCTCTGCCCAAATTTCCTATGCTGGTGCATTCGACCCTAATTTATGTCTTCTATTGAGAGAAAGAAGAGCCACCTCCTTAGCTCAAATGCAATATGCGGCTATAGAATTAGAATACAATGTATTAGAAGCTAAAAAACTAAGGAACAAGACCAACACAGACAGAAGAAAGGAAAAGCTGAAGCCTCAACTTTTGGCCCATCGGTGCCCCACCCTCAGGTGGATGAACTGACCAAGATGATGAAGTTTCTGTCGGAAGAGATCGAGAGACTGAATATGGAAAGGAGGCAAGTGTACAAGGGCCCTCAAGGTGCTAAAAATAAAGGGGGCTTCAGGAGGCCAAACAATATCACTCCCCCAACTATGCACAGAGAGAGGGAAAGAGACAGAAAAGATCAGAAAATTCAGGCCCCTTTTCAAAACAATTTTGTGACGAAAGAGGAAGAAGGGGAGACAGACGAACTTGAGCCTGAAATCCATTGCTTCAGAGATACTCCTCCTTTTCCTCATCTCACTCAATCAGCATACGAGGAGTCTCTCATGGACAGTCAACTAAATGAGTTGAGCAAGGGAGACAAGGCTAGTGGCACCCAAGGCAGGTATGATTTGAGGTCTAAGACGAAGACAGTAGCACCTGATGTTCCTGAGTAGTCCACTAGAATAGAGAGGCCTGCCAATGAAGTAACAGATGGTCACAAAGGTAATAAGCACCAACCCCTCACTCCCATGGTCCACAATCATGTTCCTGAAATAAGAGAAATTCCAAAGTTCACATCTTCTTTTAATTTCGAACATGAGATTCTAAATATCAGAATCCCTGTGCCCCTCACCGAGCTAATTAAACCTGAAGAATTCAAAAAATGCTTCTCTGAGCTTTTACAGTCTAAAGCCGCATGCCTTCCCACAGACTCCATAAACCTCCAAGATGAAAAACCTGCAGTTATTCTAGGTCCTATGGTTGAAGACATGAATGAATCATTCCCTCCCTTCTACACTTCCTTGAACATACATGACAAGGTACTGCACAACTTCTTGATGGATTCAAGGGCTTCTCACAACCTAATGCCCAAAACTATCATGGAAGAGTTAGGGCTGGAAGTCACCCGAGCCTATCATGACCTCTATTCCTTTGACTCCAGGAAAGTTCAATGTCTGGGGGTTATTAAAGACCTGGTTGTGACCTTGTTTCAGTTGCCCATGAAAAGTGTGGTCATGGATATTATAGTGGATGATGTCCCCCCCAAGTTCGGTATGCTATTGTCAAGATCTTGGATAAAAATACTGGGGGGAACTTTGCAGATGGACCTAACCTATGCTACTATCCCAGTGTTTGGAGGAGAACATAGGAGGCTATACAGAGAAGCCCAATTGGTCTATATAATCAACGATGAAGCCAACCCCACCAATCATCCCATTTTTTCCTTGGACACTGATTTAGGTTCTAGTCTACTACAACTTACTCATGCTCCCGAACCTTCTCTTAAGCTCAGAAAGCAGCCCACTACTCCTCTTGATTTACCTCCCTCCATCACCCTCGTCTGGAAAATGTTTTTTGATGGAGCCTGTTCCAGGGAAGGTACTGGTGTTGGGGTGTTTTTTGTGTCATTGTCTCAAGAGACCATATCCCTATCATATATGCTGGAATTTGACACCACCAACAACGTGGCAGAGTATGAAGGTCTTGTTCTAGGTATGACGGCCACAAAGGAAATGGGAATTAAGGAGATAGCAATATTTGGAGATGCTGAGTTGATTATCCAGCAGGTCAGAAATGCCTATCGTGCTAATAATCCCCGGCTCATGAATTACAGAAATGAGGAATGGGACCTAGTTGATAATTTGTTCTTGTCTTTTAACATTTCTTTCATTCCGAGGGGGAAAATACTTCAGTCGATTTGTTAGTTTTCTCAGCTAGTTTGCTCGAAGTTCCTCTACTGCCTATGGTCAAATTTGACATTGAAATAAGATATAGACCCTCTGTACTGGACAATGTCAAGCATTGGAAGGTATTTGAAGATGACTTGGAAATCGAAAAATTTCTCCATTCTGTTGATGATTTTTCTGCGTTGCACATTGATGAGGATCCTAACATGGAAGATAACCCTAACCCTGGGGTGTTGTTATATAAAATTGCTAACCACCAGATTATTCAACTACTGAGCAATTACATTTCGAGAGGACTAGTCCCATTAGAAAGATTATTCGATGGGAATGATATGGCAGTAAAGGGTAGAGTTTCAGGCGATGATGCTGACACAGCTGAGTGCAACATTGGCACACCTGAGGAGCCTAAGTTTGTCAAGTTGTCAAGGAGTTTGACCAAGGAACAAAGGGCTGAATATACTGAGTTGCTGAGAAAGTTTGTTGATGTTTTTGCATGGACCTACAAAGACCTCAAGACATATGACACATCCGTCATTGAACACAAGATCCCACTAAAGGAAGAGGATAATCCGTTTAGGCAGAAACTAAGACAGATAAATCCCATGTTGCTGCCTATTATGGAGAAAGAAGTGAAGAAGTTGTTAGAAGCCCATATCATTGTCCCCTTGAGATGATCCGAATGGGTGGCCAATTTAGTTCCAGTAAGGAAAAAAATTCGGGAAATCATACTTTGTGTTGATTTCAAGAACTTGAACAGGAGCTCAAGGAAAGATTATTATCCCTTGCCCAACATGGAACACATATTGCAGAAGGTCACTGGTGCATCTAGAATATCCATGATTGATGGATTTTCTGGATACAATCAGATATCAGTCATGCCTGAGGATAGAGAAAAAACAACCTTCACCACTCCTTGGGGGACATTCATGTATGCCAAAATGCCTTTCGGATTGATGAATGCAGGAGCCATATTTCAGCGAGCCATGGACATAGCCTTCATCGAGGAGAAAGATAATTTTGTGGTGATCTATTTGGATGACATAACAGTCTTCTCCAGGTCTGACAAAGAACATTGTTTCCACCTGAGAAAGGTTTTTTTGAAGTGTCGCAGGTTTGGCCTTTCCCTAAATCCCAAGAAATATTTGTTTGCTATGGAGGAAGGGAAGTTGTTAGGCCATATAGTATCAACAGAGGGAGTAAGAATTGATCCTAGCAGGGTAGAAGCAATTCAGACCCTGTCACTTCCTAGATCTAAGAAGGAACTTCAGGCCTTTTTGGGGAAGATTAATTTTCTGAGGAGATTTGTCTCAAGTTGTTTTGAACTAGTAAAACACATCATAACCATGCTCATGAAGGAAAATGAAGTTAGATGGACTACTGAATCACGAGAATCTTTCATCTTAATAAAGAAAGCATTGACTGAGGCACCTGTGCTAATCAGTCCTGATTATTCAAGAGATTTCCTGATTTTTTCTTTTGCTTCTTATGATACAGTAGCAGCAGTCTTGTTGCAGAAAAATGAAGAAGGGCGAGAACAACCCATTTCGTTCTTTAGCAAGGCGTTGAGAGATACAGAAGTCCGGTACGAGATCATGGAGAATCAAACCTATGCCTTGGTGAAATCTCTCAAAGCCTTCAGAGTCTATGTCTTGCACTCAAAGGTCATCACATACGTTCCTTCAGCCTTTGTGAAGGACATTCTTATACAACCGGACATAGATGGGAGGAGAGGTAAATGGATCGCCAAGATCCTAGAGTTTGATCTGGAGATTAGGCCCACCAAGTTGATAAGGGGGCAGGGTTTAGCCAAGCTGCTAGTTGAATCCAATTGAAAAGCTTTGGGGATTAGTTTCATCAACGCCTGTTCGAAAAATCCGTGAGTCGAATCATCCAATAAGAATTCCCAGAGTGCCTTATCCCTAGCAGCATGCCCCTGGTACAAGGATATCTTGTATTTTCTTCAAGAATTGAAGCCTCCTGATGGAATGGGAAAAAGCAAGACAAGATCTTTAAAGCTCAAGGCTGTCAGATATTGCCTCATTGACCAAGTCTTGTACTGGAAAGACCCTCTAGGGGTATTTTTGAGATGCCTGGACCCGCAAGAGGCCCAGAAGGTTATGTTTGATTTCCATAGTGGTCTTTGCGAAGGTCATCATTTCTGGAAGACGACAGCTCAAAAGATCCTCCGGGCTGGGTATTAGTGGCCCACTTTATTCCCTAATGTCTACAGAGAAATCAGAGCTTGCATCAAATGCTAAAAGTTCTCAGGAAAGCAGCAGCTAAAATCTCTGTCATTAAAGCCTTTTGTAGTTTCAACACCCTTTCAGCAGTGGGGATTGGACTTCATTGGAGAAATTCATCCTCCCTCAAGTGGCCAGCACCGATGGATCCTGACTGCAACAGATTATTTCACCAAATGGATAGAGTTTGTCCCCACTAGAAGCACTTCCCACAAAGTAATTATCAGCTTCTTGGAAGATATCATAGCCCGATTTGGCTGTCTTAGCAAAATTGTCACTCATAATGCCTCCCCCTTTCGGTCTGAACCTCTGGTCAAGTTCTGTGAACAGTTTTAGATTTCATTGATCCACTCTACTCCCTATTATCCTCAAGGAAATGGACTGGCAGAGTCTTCCAATAAAAGTCTGATCAAGCTCATTAACAAATTACTGGAAGACAACAAAAGGGCCTGGGATTCAAAGCTCAAATTTTCTCTATGGGTTAATCAGGTGACAACCAAGAAGTCCCTGGGCATCTCACCTTTCCAACTTGTTTATGGAACAAAGGTTGTTTTCCCTACTCATCTCGTTGTATCTGTAGCAAAATTCCTCCAGGACCTTGAAGGAGAGCCTGACCATATGGTCAGAAGGATTCACCAGATGGTGGAAGTATAGTAGATTAGGGAACAGGTCATGAACATGGCCCACAATCATCAGCAGAACATCAAGCAAACCTTTGATAGGAAAAGCAGTAAGAAAGATTTCAAGCAGGGTGATCTAGTGCTCAAATGGGATGCACCCAGGCAGGATAGGGGCAAGCACAATAAGTTTGATGCCCTCTGGTTTGGGCCTTTCAATATCTCTGAAGTACTTTCAAACAACACTTACAGGTTGCAGGATCTGGAAGGCAAAGAAGTTTTTAATGGACCAGTGAATGGGCATTTCTTGAAAAAATGTTTTTTGTGAGCCACGGTCGGCTCTTTTATTTTTGTAAATATTGTTTTGTTTTCAGCTTAATAAATGACTCCATAGCCCAACAACAAGGAATTGGATCTGGAAAAGAGTTCTTAGAGCATCACAGGGATGACTCTATCCCCCATGGAGCCTAATGTTAGCGACATTACTTGTAAGGGGGGTTAGAATGGGAAGGAGTGGGTTAAAAACCCACTTACCCTAAGTACCAGACGCAAAATGCGCCTGTGGTAGGCGGTAAGTGAATCTGGATGGTAGGCATCTGTGCACCCAGATCAACGATGTATATAGGATTCCGGAGCCCCCCCGCCTTTCTACCTTTAAGCGAAAGGGGGGGGTCTGGAATCGGAGGCGCATCTCTCCGATGGCTGCGATTGGAATGCCCGAATCAACGGCGCGCAAGGTGATTTTGGACCCCCCCCCCGCCTTTCTACCTTTAAGCGGAGGGGGGTGGGTCCGGAATCAAGAACGCATCTCTCCGACGACTGTGATTAGAGTTCTCAGATCAACGGCGCACAGGCAGTCCGGACATCCTCTGTTTTTCTGCATTTAACCAACGTGGGCCCCCTTCCTGTCATGTAATCTTTTGTGCCATCCTTCCCCTTGCCATTTGTTCTCCTCCTAGCCATGAAATGAGGCTCGCTCCCTTTAGCCCTTCCTCATCCTCCGACATCTATCCACCTCCCCTTTTCTGGTCCATGTGGTCCCTCCCCCCATCTCATCATCCACTCACCACCCGCCATGTGTCCCACTCATTTCCACGTCAGCTTTAATGCACCCATTACATTCCATCCCCTACTTCCTCCGCTTATTGTCTTCCGCCACGTGTCTTCCCATGCCACCCCTCCCACACCTCATCACTTCATATCTCACCCTCATAATTTTGGCACCACCACTCCCATTATGTGCCCCATCTTTCGCGTTGTCCTCCATGCATACTCATCAGGCCGTTCAGTTAATCCAGGTGGTAGCGCGAGGGGTTTTCCACGTCCCAGAGGTGTCGAGCTGGCTGGGCTATCCTCAATCCTGATGAAGCAGTTATTAAGGTAGTTGGTGGTGGTTAGACATCATCTCCACCATAATGGGAAAGTCCGACGATGAATTAAGAGCACGTCGATTTTCCTACGGGACTGTCAGACATTCAATTGCGTCTGCCATAGGTGCACGATCAATCAGAGACTGTAGGTGCAGATTGTCAGCATCCATGCAGACGCAAAGTGTTAATTCAACGTCTCAATTTTTTTGTCATTGTTGTTTTGAGTATATGAAGGCGTTTTCACCATTTTTGTATCCATTGATGGTAGAGCAAAGCTCCCGACTATAAATTTTTAACAACCATGCTAGTTCTCTGGTTGTGCATCTGTATGTGAGATTTCTTGTTTTATGACAAATAGTTTTTCCTTTCCATCTAAGTTTTCATCTTATAATGAGAGAGTTCGTGAACGACTGATTCGTGCGAATTGTTGCAATTATGATATGATAAAGGATTTATCATTACATCATTGTATTCTTTGGTTTTCCCTGTTTGAATGTAAGAGGATCTTGCATTTGGACACTTTCTTCCCCAGTATGTTAGAAACCTGATGTTTATGACATACCCTTGCACTCTTCTCATATAAGTCTTCCCCCTGCACACCCTTATTACAACCCACTGTTTGAAGTTTATCTAAGACCTCACTGGCCCATGCATGCCTGGTCTAGTTTCAGAGTTGAGACGATATTGTTCTGAGTTTACTTCCATTTGATCACCCGTTTATAAACAAATCGTGACATTAAACTGATGGGTGTCGGGCTTTTCTCCTGCTGCAATCTAGGAGTGACTTCCGATGCTAACAGGGCTATAGAAACATAGGGAAACCCCCCAGCATCGAATCCACAAGAACCAGGGCCACCTAAGAGACAAATGTTACTTAAAAGATGATTGTGCAAGAAGTCAAAGGTGAATAAAGAACTGCCAGAGTACACGATTACAAAAGATGATGTCGACCTTGTGGGAGAGAAGGTGCAAGACCGCACAACAGAAGACTTTGAAGAGCCAAGAACCAAAGAGGGAAGATACAAGACGACCTGGTTGGAATAAAGCAGGTTCTTGAGAAAATCAGAACCTCGCAGAGGTATGAAAGGGGAATAGAGTCCTTCCCCGAGGGAGAAGCAACAATGGAAACAAGGACAACACCATAGAGAGAATACACATTTCACGCAATTTCCCAAGCAAGTCCAATATTTAGAATAACAAATGGCATGCTTCACATGGATGAAAGTGCAGCAAAGATGCGATTGAAAGATTTGGCATAGGTCAATCTGGTATTATCTAGAATACCTACCAAGGCATTGTACAGACTCTAAGTCAACATTACACAATCAGTGTAGTCACACGCGAGAACAAATGCAGTAGAAATGTAGGAAATGAAAGAGGGAAAGGAAGCCTTGGAGCTCGTGATAGAAGAAGTGAAGTTTGAGAGAAGAGAAGAGAAAGAGCGCATAGATAAAATTGAATAGGGGGTCACAACAGTCTACAACCACCTTCCAAACAACATGTAGGCCAAAAGTTCAAGCACAGAAGAGAAACTCAATATGGTTTCCCAAACCATCGACCACTATAGGAAACATATTGAGGAATTGAAGGAAAAATTTACTCTGACAACTCCACTTGAGGTCAAGGAGCAGAGGAAAGTAGAAGTTGTACTTCAACTAGAAGAGTTGGATAAATAAGCCAAAACAATAGCATAAGTTCTCGACATAACATCACAGTTTTGGAAAACAATAGAGGAAGAAAAAAGGGTCCGGTAGTGGGACCAGGAAGAAGGAAAAATAAGCACAACTATCTAGGACTTCAAGTAGAGGCAGAGAAATATGAGTATCATTGAGTGCCTCAAGGGGACACAAGACCTGAAGAAGATGCAAACATAACTGATAACAACATATATGCAAAATCAGGAGAGACAACCATAGATGGAACCTCTTCAATACCAAACCACGTAGCTCATCATGCAATTGGAGGAGGAGAAGAAGAACATGGCACAAATAGGGTCATAATGCACAACCATGGTCCAAGTGGAAATCATAGTGCAAAATCTAAAAGTGCTTACAAAAAAGGCCATGAAAGTACAAATACCAGGAAGGGAACTTGCAGAAAAGTTCCAAAGTCTAGCAGAGACTGTCAAGGGATCGCGCAGTTCCTTGGTGGCTCAGGACGAGCCACATATCAGTGTTGGGGGCCTGTTAGGCGCAAGCCTATTTTGGGGAAAATACTAATTTTGGATAATAAAGTGCAAATAAAGAAAATACAACTAGCAAGAAAAGCAACATGTGCAAGGTAAATGCGCATGCAGAGGAGGAAAGCATGCGAGGTGCACATGCAAGAATACCTAACTATGCTAGGGTTAGGGTTTTTGTAAGAGGATGTAATGTCTAATAAGACAAAAATAAGTATAAATAGGTACCTGGGAGGTCCAGTTCGGGGTGGTTCGAAGAGTTGAATAGGGGTTTAATGTGATTGTAATTCTAGAATGTAAGAATGACTGTAAAATACGAGATTATTTTGTAATTTGTTGAGATGGAGAGAGAAAATAAGGTATATATTGAGGGTTAGATCACAGGCTGAGTAGGCTGGAGTGATCTAGTTTGCCTCATTAAGGATCTTGATCCAACTGAGGGATAATTGTAATGTGTGTGATGCTATATGTATTACAAAAAAATAAAAAAAGAGTCCAAGAGCCAGATCTTTGTGGAGATATCCCAGGAGGGGGTGAACCATAGTATATTATATGTTATGTGAATGGTTCATTGTTATATCTTTGTTGTTAATGGTTAGATCTTAGATTAATGTTTGATGAAGTAGATAGATCTTATTGTTTTACATGCATGAATAAGAATGACAGAGTACTTAACATAGATGGATGTTATAGTAAATAAATAAACATCACAAGGTTCAATTCTAGATACCCACTCATTCCCATGATGCAAGAGCATGAGCATTGAAACCACCAATAGAACTATCTTGGGTGATACTACACAGTGCACCCTATCCATTGCATTTCCTTTTGGTTTACCAAGGGGGGTGATAGTTTTAAAAGGTTTTGTTGGAAACCATAGTAGATCTGAACCTGGGTCCGCCCAAGAATCGTAGCAAGAGAGAAGTAACCAACATAAGTCCTTTGGAGGATTTGAGCATATAGATTTAGGTAGTAGGAAAACTCACCATTTACTCCAAATTAATTTACCACCGATTAATAACAATATTCCTCTTCTAAATAGGAGTAAGAAGAAAACCATTGACAGGAGATAATATTCAAACTCTACCTAAAAATTTCTAGTAAGTGAGACCGTCAAAGTCACAACTATCTAACATCCAAACAAGATAAATTATTATGCAATCATCTAGCTGAAATGAACTCATGTTATAACAAACCAATCAAGGCAATATAACATTCATAGTCACACTTATCTGAAATTGGAAATTAGCTCGCAAATTTTGAAAGGGGTGCTCTTTTCCACCCAACCATAGGAATAGTTTCTCTTGGACTATTTCTCCACTGGACATTCCCTAGCTAGAAAATGATTCGACGAGAGAGAGAGAGAGAGAGAGGTTCTTCTTTTTATGCTCGGCAACAACAAGGGACAAAGGTTACTCTCCCTTTCCCACATGAACCTCCCAGTTCCATTTTCTATCCACTAAGCAAGGGAGCCTATTGTGATTGCTCACTCAATCACTGCAACTCCATTTATCATGTTGATTAGAAAACATTGTCGATTCACTCCTATATTGATAAAATATCATATTATGAGTTCTCCCTAGAACTAGAGAGCCTCACATGCTCTTATTCTTTCTTGATTGGTCCTCAAACCCCTTTGTGTCTCTTTTGGCTTCTACCCATGATTTTTTCCTCTTATTTATTTCCTTTTCCAGCAAAATTTCATGAGTCAGAATCAGGAATTTTCCTTATGGTACTCTTCCCATCTCCTCGTTGACTCTTGAGGAAGACTTCCCAACTACCATCCTCACTAGTAATTAATTTTTTTTATTATGTCGTAAGACCGTCCTGGGTCTTAGAAATTTATATCCACAAGACTACAGACCTCACAAAGGTCATCTCAACCATTATTGTTTCCCCTTACAATACCTTCTCATGGATCATGATCCATATTATCCACCTCCTTTTAGTAGTTATGACACAATTTCCCATTTTTAGTCAATAACACACACACACACACAAACAAAATTCTTTTAATAACAAAGGTTTATTGTCTTTCTAAAATTCCCATGAAAGGTTTGTGCCTTGTACTTTTATCCAAGAATAATTATATTTAGAAGTT
>JZKD02S0320507.1:200475-220002 GCA_000966675.3 Picea glauca
TCAACGATCATGGATTATTTTGGAACCAAAACTTTCACAATAATTAACTCAACCCTTGCATCCCGCAATGGTTCCCCGTCATTGATATTCCATTATTGATACCATCGGTATTAAAAGTGATCTATATGGTCTACTTGAATGACCATATAGGTATGTAAAAGGAATAATTTTGGATTCATTTTGACCTGTGTTAAAATATTTGTAATGTTGTTAAAATATACCCTGCCTTAAAATATACCCATTCCATGGCTTTCTTTTCCATTCCTTACCTTTCCTTTCCTTTCCTTTCCATTCTTTCACTTGCGTTGCCTTGCCTTGCCTTAGCTTTCCTTGACTTTCCATCCCTTCACTTGCCTTGCCTTTCCATCCTATACCATCACTTGCCTTGTCATCCCTTCACTTGCCTTGCCTTTCCTTCCCATCCCATCACTTCTCTTGCCTTTCCTTGTCTTCCCTTCAATTGCCTTTCTTTGCCTTGACTTTCATTTCTTTTCCTTCACTTTCCATGTCTTTCCTTGCCTTTCCTTTCATTCCCATGACTTTCCTTTCCTTTCATTCCCATGACTTTCCTTGACTTTCCTTACCTTTCCATCCCAACACTTGCCTTGCCTTCAATTGCCATGCCATGCCTTCACTTTCCTTTCCTTTCCTTCACTTTCCTTAACATGCCTTCACCTATCTTGCCTTCACTTTCCATGTCTTTCCTTCTCCATGCCATGTCATGCCATTCCATACCATTCCATGCCTTGCATTCACCCGCCTTTCCATTCATGCCTTGTCTTATCTTATCATTCATTTCCTTGCCATGCCTTGTCTTGCATTACCATGTCTTGCCTTTCCTTTCCATTGCATTCTTTGGCTTCCCATGCCTTGAATTCACTTGAATTTCCTTCAATTACCTTGCCTTCACTTGCCTTCACTTGCCTTTCCTTCACCTATCATGCCATGCCTTTCCATACCTTTCCTTTCCATGCTATGCCATGCCATGCCATGCCTTTCCATGTCGTATCTTCACTTTCATTGCCTTTGCTTCACTTGTTTTTCCTTTCCTTTCTATTCCATATCTTTCCTTTCCATGTCAAACCTTGTCTTACCATGCCTTTCCTTTCCTTTTCATGCCTTTCCTTCCCATGCCATGACTTTCCATGCCATGCTTTGCCTTTCCATGCCATGCATTCCCATACCATGCCTTTCCATGTCATGCCTTTCCTTCACTTTCCTTACCATGTATATCCTAACAAGGTGTTAAATTGTCAAACACATGTAATAAGAACTAAGAAAAACCCTAGTGTCAGAGATACTCCAAGAAACAGTTTTCAGATGGATGGAATGATAATGGAGGGACCCCCTTAGTTGAAAATTGGTGCTCCAAATCCAATGCAACTGATAGTTCTCCCATCCGAGTCTTGGATTGAGTTTTATCACGAGTTGCAACTATCTGGCTCAAGCCATTTAGGGACATGTGGCCAATTTGGTCTAGGGGCATAAAATTCAAATCAAGCAGCATAATAGATTTTTTTAAGCTCCCACGAGTATATTTGGCCAAGGCCCACTCAACTACACTACCCACAAATTCTTGAAAAAATGTTCTTAAAAATCAACCTCCTCTTCAAAAATTGCACTATGCCTCATTGAACAAAACCTTAGTGTTGGAGATACTCCAACAAATAGTTTTCCAGTGGACGAAATGACAATGGAGGGGAACCCCTAGTTGAAACCCGATGCTCTAGATCCAATTCAACTGACGGTTCACCCATATGAGTCATGGTTTGATTTTTATCTCAATTTTCAACTTGCCTCTTCAAGCCATTCATGTACATGTGGCTACATTGGTCTAGGGGCATAAAATCCAAACTAAGTGGAATAATGGAGTTTTGTAAGCTCCCACGAGTTTATTTAACCAAAGCTCACGAGACTACACTACACACAAATTCCCAACACAGTGTTATTTAAAATCGACCTCCTCTTCATAAATTTCACTATTCCTCATTGACCAAAACTGTAGTGCTGAAGATACTCCAACAAACAGTTTTCCGATGGAGGGAATGATAGCGAAGGGCCCCCCTAGTGGGATGTGAGGAAAATTTTAGGTCCGTAAAGCCGAGGATTGGATTTTGTGACCATATTTTCTCGAAGTTGATTATATTTTAGATGAATCCTTCCATGGATACAATCGACTTCACATAAGTGTCTACTGCAGTAGATAATATTCCCATGAAATCTATAGCAAAATGACGACCTTCATAAATGCTTTCATGAACAAGTTCCGACAAAAGTTTAATCTCCATTCATGAGCCAAATTATTCACAACACTGGAAACTCCCCCCTATTCGTCCACAAGATGCTTATAAATTAAAGTGGTGTAATTACATGTATGATTCATTTATCAAAGTCCACACTATTGACATTCCTTTCTCTTCTCATGAAGATCCAGTAAACATTACCTTGATAGATAGAGATATGATTGACTGGACGAAAATATAAGGATATTCTTATTCTCATATAGGTGCAATCAAGTTTTGTTTAAATACTTTAGTCAAACCATATCTTCTAGTATCTTCCCTGGTATGTGTCATTGATATCCAACATAATAAATTCTTCGATGCTTTAGTTGGTGGATTTTTTGCACCTCTTTCTGATGGCCCTTCCTTTGCAACTTTTTTTCCTAAATACTCTGTCTCACTCTTTGATACATACATATATGAATTCTTAAAAGTTTATATTCTCCCTTCAAGCTTCAATATGTCAGTCAATTCACGAATTATTCAACTCAAGTTTCTCCTAGTTATTCATTTTGGAAATGATACTCTTCCTCCTTTACATAAAGTTGTCCAAAAAACATCATTCTTGCACAACGTGGTGGAGAAGGACAAATCCAAGCAAGTTCATATTGTTACATTTTACTGGAATGGGATAGAATATCCCACTTTCTAGGAAAATAAGTATAACAACTTTGAAATCCAAATGATTTCCCATATAGAAGACTTAACAAAGAAACCAATTCCTTTGTCTACATTCCACGGGTCATTTTCCTTAAAACATCTTTAACTGGATCATTATGCATCTAAGATGAAACACACATGTAACTATACTGCTACATATTCTTCATCCAGTATGACAAGCTCACACAAACATATAGGGAAACACCTTGAATGCCCTCCTTGCCAAGAAAAAAATAATAATTTGTAAGGTTGCAGATATTTGAAAATAGAAGTCCCTAGTGTTCATCTTTTCATGTTGTCACTTCCTAGAGAAGGTTTAGGAGGCATAAAAAGGTTTCCAAGAGGAGAGGAAACTTATCTCCCAGGAAGGAATCTCATGAAAGTTTCATTCAAACAATATTCTAATGATCTTAAAACTAAAAGAGAATATTTTTCGATAAGATCTTCAACAATATTTGATTTTGTATTGAATGAATGCAACCTTCTAAACTATACAAATTTCCAAGATCGATTGACAGGATATAATATTGACGATTTGCATACAGAATTTCTTAAATAAAGGAAAGATGAAGAGTCACACAAGGAAGAAATCAGAATCATTTATGAAAAGATAGAAATCCTCACACATGTCTTGATAGACACCTCAGAGTTGAAAATCTCTATGGCCAAAATAGAAGCCCGCCTTGACCTCCTAGACAACTTATTACATAAAATAAATGAGGTTAAGAAGAGCTCTCAAAATCGTGTTAGAAATCCCAACATTTTGTAGCCTGATATCTTCATAGATAAAGAAGATGCTTTGAAGCATAAAATAAACAAATCCTTTGGAATGTTTCAAGCATAAGATCTTAGACTAGAATGGGATTTTGGAGAATCTGCTAGAAGTTTTCAATGTATTGTATAAGAAGTTTCTAATATAAGAACATGGCCTCACCCATTAAAGAAAAAAAGAAAAATATCTCTAGAGGATGATTGCCAAATCTGAACAAGGAGATGTCCCCATGCTATTGTCATCTTAGACAAATAATTTGTCTTCTTTCAACATTCATGGGATGAACAAAATAATCTCTTCAATGCCTGATCACCCAATGATCAATTTCACTTGTCAATTAAGGGATCAAACATAATATGAAATCTAGTTATTGATAAACTGGACCACTGCCAAAAAGGAAAAAGATGTTACCTTGAAACCAATATATATGGGCACTCAAATAATCAATGGCTTTACTGGCCACACTGCAACTTGGTGGAAATGGCTTTCCCAACAAGCCAAAGATGATATGTTAAAGGACCCTAAATAAGATGAAGTATTATTACAAGCCTTGATTAACTAGTTTTACGATATAGAATTTGCAACAGATTTTGAATATGTTGCTTCATTATTCATGTCCCAAAGACTATGCGATCTAAGACTCCATGGGAAATATTTATGTTAAATGAAAAAATTAATAATTGAATCAAGAAAATTTACAGATCATGCATACATTAAGTACTATGTTAGAAGTTTTTCTAGTGCCTTACTAGATGCTGTAGAATAATATTTCAAATATAAGAATATCACTCTCGAAGGGATGTCTTTAGTAATGGTAGATCATCGTATCAAAATTATAATTCAAGAACATTGTCTAGCAAAAAAGGTAACAAAATATTTCAAGATATTTGATAACATGTTCACCTCTTCTTTATGTAAAGATGTAGTTCTAATGACAAAATGGGGATTCGGTGCTCATAATCGAGCACATTAGTCTGAAAAGACACATTTCTCCTCCAAATCCAAAGGAAAGAAATTTCATTCTTTCATGTCGAGATTCAATCCTGATCATACTTGGCATAAGAAAAAGTAGCACAAATACAAATCTTATAAGAAAATTTTGTATCTTAAGAACAGACAATATCCTACCAAGGATTCAACTTGCTTCAATTGTAAGAAGAAAGGCCATTGGGCACATCAATTCCCTCGAAAGAAAAACAAGCCAAAGTTATTTGCACTCGTTGTAGAGGAGCTTAATCCCAAGTGGTGGGATTTATTTTTTTGTTCTCCTAATGAAGAAGTTGATGGAAATGTCATTTTTCTATATCCATCTGAATTTTCAGGAGATCTAGTAAGGTATGTTTCTACTCATAAGAAAACAAAAGAAAAGGTTGATCTAATAAGGTATGTTTCTACTCCTAGTAAATATCTAGTTAAAGTCCTATCTGGTAATCCATCATTTAGTAAGTATTCCCCAATAGAGTTGTATTTTGATTTTCTAGATCAACACAAAGACAAAAAAAGTTTTAGAAAAGATAGATAAAAGATGCTAAAACTCCAATCGAAAGAGAAACAAAAAATCTTGAAAACTACTCCAGAAAACATTCAGCAAATCAAGCTCTCCATTGAAGAAATAAGAAGTGAGATAAATAATTCATTAGAAGAAGAATTATCTAGAGTGTATGAAGATGCATTCTTTGCACCGAAGCGATATAGGAAAAAAAAAATTGGGGAAAAGAGGATAGAAAGGTCTGATGGTTCTTCTAAATAATCTTCCAGTTCTTATGAAAAAGAAGATTCAAAAACTAGTTCTCCAAAAGAGGTAAATCCAAGTCATGCATTAGTATCATTTGGAGGAGCTAAGTTATGCATGAAGATCACATTTTTTCCAACTAATACAAAACCATATGAGGTAGATTTCTTAGTTGATTCTGGTTTTCAGTTAAATTTACTAAGAAATAATGTAATTCCATAATTCTATTGGGAAAGACATACCATGACACAAAAGGCCATAGATTATTCAGAAGTACCCATACAAGGCCAAGTGGAAAGCTTCCCATTAAAAATTGGTTCAGAATCCCGTGATGACTTATGGAACAAGGAGAAATATTGTGTGTGTCTTCCATATGATCCCTTGGTCAAAATTACTCCACAAAAGGGATCAACAACCTTGCTGAGTCCGACATAGATCCAAAATTTCCAAAAATAAATTAATGATCTCCTATAGAAGGGATTTATAGAGCCATCAGAGAGTGCATGGAATTGCAGAGATTTTTATGTCAACAAGCACTCTGAGAAAAAAAGACGAAATTTGAGGTTCCTAGTCAACTTCAAACCGCTAAAACATTTCTTCAGAACATCAAGTATCCTCTACCAAATAAAATCTTGTTATTACAAAGAATAAAAGGGAAAAATGTATTTAGTAAACTTGATTTCAAATTAGTATTATATAAAATAGGTATAGTCCCAGAGGATAGACATAAAAATTATTTTGTTGTACCACATGGTCATTATCAGTGGAAAGTAATTCCTTTTGGCTTAAAGAAGGCTCCTAGCGAATTCCAAAAAATAATGTAGGACATATTAAGGGAGTATCAGTGGCTAATTATTTATATTGATGATATCCTAGTATGTTCAAAGAATATCCAAGAACACCTCAAACACTTGCAACAATTTTATGATCTAGTGTTCAGGCACAGTCTAGTTTTATCCAAGACCAAAATGGAAATTTGGAAAACTGAGATCAAATTTCTCGGTTTCAGGATAACAAAAGGCTAGGTAATTATCCAAGACTATATTTTGAAATCCTTTATAGAATTTCCTGACATTCTTCATGACAAAATAAAACATCCACAATGCTTCCTCACTAATATTCCATGTGATTATTCAAATTATGACTCTCTTATTTAGTCTAGGAGATATCGAAGTCATATCCATATGGATCCTGAGATTCAGGTACATCTGGTACTGGGAAGAGGAAATCATCAAGGCAATGACACACAAAGGGTCCGGGCATAATTGGATGCTTATTATCTTTAAGATACTCTCCTTGATAGCTAGTTTGGACTTTAAGGGTTAGGAGTACCTCTTCTCAGGTTATTCCTATTATTTTTCCATCCTTATCTTTTAATGCATGTTCATATTTTACAAGCTTTGGAGGATCAATTTTGGATACAGATGCAACAACAAATTTTAGCTTGAATTTGAACCAGAGTTAATATTGAGATGAAATCATAAGTTCACGATGGAAATTAATAATAAAATAAGGTCCTTTTAATGACCATTCGTCCCTTGGAATAAATGTTTCAAAAACAAATTCAGCCCATTGAGTCCATGGTTTTCTTACTAACTTTCTGGTATCTTCACAAACAACAATTTCCATCTTTTCACGAGGCAACTGTAACAGTACATAATAATTCACCCAACATATTGGTCCAGAGAAAATATCATAGTAACACATATATTCATCATCATAGTCTATGTAGAATTGTTGAATGCATCCCCATATCATTTTTGAATCATTTCTTAGGGTTGCAAATGCCTTTTTCTCCCATTTTCCAAGGATCTGCATTTTTATCGGAGAATCCTTATTTCTTAGATCAATGTGTCTTACAACTATTCTTATGCTCTTATGTTGATCATCATCTCTATTAATTCTTGACTTACTGCTAACAAGACTTCTTTTCTCCTTGTGGCTCAATCTCGATCTTCATATGTTTGAGTTATATGTTGTTTTCCTTTATTTGATGATCCTACTCAAAACATGGATAAATTTGTAGTCTTGGATTCCCTAGTTAACATACCAGTAAGGCAGTTTAAATGAATGGTTTTATGTTGCACAGTGAAATCAAAATTATCTATCCATAAAATCCATTTTTGAATTCTAGAATGACACTCTGTAAAGAGATTTTTAGATTTTAACATCCCTGTTAAAAAATTTAGATAAGATCTAATTACGAATTTTACTGGTTTGAGATAGAGTGTGAAATGGAGCATTGTCTTTTTTACAGCAAGAAAGTCTTTGTGACTAGAAGGGTAATTAAGTTATGTTCCCCGAAAAGAACCTGAAACATATGAGCATATATTTTCAACTTCGTTAATTTTTTCAATTAGTACACCTACCAATGTACTATTTGATGCATTTATTTTTATGATATAGTTCCCTTCTCTAGTAGGTAGGGATAGTGGTGGAAGTGTTTGGAGCTTCTCTTTAATCCTCTTGACATCTTTAGTCATTGCATCATTCCAAGTTGGAAGATTCTTTTTCAATCTCTATTGTAGAATCAAAATATCATCTGCTTCCCTTTGTAGAATGGACGAATATAGTTGAGCTTGCCTAGGAACCTCTCCAACTATATTTTGTCATGAATAATGTTAGGAAATTCTCTAAATGATCCGAAAAGATATTTTAAATGACAATGGTTGAGTTATTTAGCATGTGTTAATTATCCATTTAGGAATCATAATGAAAGAGGAATAAATGATGAGAAAACATAGCATCCATGTACACATATATAGATCTGAAAATGAAGCATAAACAACAACAAACCATAAACACCAATGTGATAACAGAGTTCATAAATCTCTCCTATGTCTCGGGGCCTTTGTCTCAGTGGGTGAGGCTTTCTTAATTCAGTTCAAAGCTTTAAAATGACATCACAATAGTTCCAAAAGGTTACAAATCTGATTTGATCTTGTTCTACCAGATATATAGAATTCAAAAAAAGAAACGACATTGAAATCATATGATCGGAGCTCCCAGAAATAGCTCGCAAAGTTGTGCTTGTCAATAGCTTCCCTACATAGAAATGGCTTTGTCTTGTAAAATATTCAGCATAATCTTGCTCTGAATGTTGTTCCATGACATCAAGAAGGATTGGTTTATATAGATGTAAAGTTGGTAACCATCTCCCAACTTCCCCCCAAGATCTGGCCTAAAAAAGGGCCCAATATCCCCCAATAGGGCCAAAAACATCCAAATCTGCTGAATAAAAGAATAAAAATCACTATAATAAAGTTTAATAACCAGTAATGGGTAAATATGGAGGTTTATCCCATCTGTCTTGGGCACACACTCCTGAAACACAGTCACATGGCATAATATGGCCAAGCACCATCCCCCTAGGGGCTGCACGTTGGCCCTTAACCAACAATCACTGGTCACTTGTCAATATGTAATAGGACCGAGTCCCAAACAGTGCATATGGCCTATGGTATTTACCCCCGAGTCATATGGTATAGGTTCATGCCACTGGTTAAGCCCGGTTCCATGGCTACAACACCCGTGGCTTATCTATGTAGTGGAGCATCGGGGTGTGGTTGTATGAGGTAACACACGTAACTGTGGGCTAGGGAGAGGCCCCAACCCTTTTCTGCCTCTGCTCACAACATACTCTCACTTTAAATAGTTTAATGTGGATTTGTTATAAAAATTCCTATGGTGGTGTGTTGGTAATGAGCCTGCCCAAAGTGCTCCCCTAACCATAGGTCATGCAGTCGAATCCACTAGAGTGAAACATTCATTTTACACATGCGGACGAATGATGGGGCACCACGTGGCAGCCCACGTTTGGGCCATGTGGCACCATGCCATTTGTCGAAAACCTTCCATGTGTCAACCTCCCAATGGTCCACTTTCCCACTAAGAAGTCAATCCAGTCACTGCCAATTGTACCTTACACTTACCTACCACGTAAGCAGTACATATGTTCTACATGTCACCCTTACAATGGTGACACATGTCACTCCCAGATTGGTCCACCTCTCCATCCACGTTAGCATCCATATGCCCAGTCAACCTGCCACGTCAGTTGTACGAACCCTGCCACATCATCCCCAATTGCACCTGCCATATCAATTGTATGGTCATAAAACATGTATAGTCAGCTTCCACATGGAATTGTACAAAATGTACAGATTGTGCAGTCATCATTTTGTTTTCGTGTGTTTGGAAAAATGAACAGATCGCCATATCAGGAGAATAGAATGTTTGTTTGAGCTCGTTCAAGTTGCGTTAGGTTCGTACCAATGAGGCATAAGCACACGTCCTTTTTGAAGCCATTCTGAGAACTTTTATTTTTAGGCCTTTCTAAGCCCCATCAAGCTCCTGGATCCAAATCTAGACCACCAAAGTATTTCAAAACATGTTCTTGGAGAATTAACTATCCTTTTTCTATACTGAAATCGAGAAATTTGATCTCATTTTTCCCAATTTCCATTTTGGTCTTTGAGAAAACCAGATCATGCCTGAACACTAGATCATAAAATTGTTGCAAGTGTTTGAGGTGTTCTTGGAGATTCATTGAACAAACCAGGATATCATCAATATAAATAATTAACCATGGATACTCTCTGAATATGTATTCCATTCTTTTTTGGAATTCTCTAGGAGCGTTCTTGAGGCCAAAAGGAATTACTTTCCACTGATAATGACCATGGGGCACAATAAAAGAAATTTTATTTCTATCCTTTAGGACTAGACCTATTTGATAGAATCTTGATTTTAAATCAAATTTACTAAATACAACCTTCCCTTTTATTCTCTGTAATAATGAGGTTTTATTTGGAAGAGGATACATGATGTTTTGAATAACTTTTTTTAGAGGTTTGAAGTTGACTACCAACCTCATCTTTCCTCCTTTTTTCATAGTGTGCTTGTTGACATAAAAACCTCTGCAATCCCATGCACTCTTTGATGGTTCTATCAATCCGTTCTAAAGGAGATCATTAATTTATTTTTGGCAAGTCTAAATCTCTGTTTCACTCATCAAGTTTGTTGATGCCTTTTGTGGAGTAATTTTTACCAAGGGATCATATGGAAGAGACACAAAATACTTCTCTGTGTGCCAAAAGGAATTAGGGTATTTTGAAGTGCAATATGTGATGATTTTTTCTAAAATATATTTCAGCATTTTTTCTACATGTATCTGTGCATAACATATGCTCCTTTCTATTTTTTGTAAGTCTCTTGATGATGGGGCTTGTTCAAAGACCTTTTTTTGTTTGTTTTCTCTAATTCTAGATTTTCCTTTAGTAAACAAAGGAATTTGGATATTTGTCCCATTTAAATAGAATTCAAACATATTTTATTTCTTGTTTATTGTCATGAGATCTATAAGTTCAACGAATTCTGCAGCTAACACAGAATCATCATTAATATGGTCCACACAGTGGAAAAAAAGATTGAAAGACTACTTACCAATTTTTAATGGGAAGTTTTCCACTTGGCCCTGTATGGGTACTTTTGAACCATCTACGACCTTTCATGTCATGGTAGGTATTTCCCAATAAAATTATGGAATTGCATTCTTTCTTAGGTGGAAAAAATGTGATATTCATGTAGAACTTACTTCCTCCAAATGATAGTGATGGAGGACTTGTCTTTACCTCTTTTGGAGAACTGGGTTTTGAATCTTCTTTTTCAAAAGAACTAGAAGATTCTTTAGAAGAATCATCAGAACTTTATATCCTCTTTTCCCCATATTTTTTTTCCTATATCCCCTTGGTGTAGTGAATGCATATTCATACACTATAGATAATTTTTCTTCTGATGAATTATTACTCTCACTTCTTATTTCTTCAATGGAGACCTTGATTTGCTTAATGTTTTCTAGAGTAATTTTCAACATTTGTTGTTTCTCTTTCAACTAGAGTTTAAGAAACTTTTCTCTATCTTTTCTAAAACTTTGTCTGTCTTTGTGTTGATCTAGACAATCAAAAAACATGTTTGTCGGGGCATATTTACTAGATGATGTATTACCAAATAGGACTTTAGCTTGATTTTTACAGTGAATGGAAAAATACCTTAGTAGATCAACATTTTCTTTTCTTATATTTTCAGTGATTGTATATTTCTAAGTTGGGGTAATTTCAAGCAACCAATCAATCTCTTTTCAGGATCTAATTTATGCATACTTGAGAACATCCAGAAATCAAATGTGGGTTTCTCACACTCCCAATTTAGTGTCTATGAATCACTAAATTCAGAGGAAGAGGAGATAGAATCTGAATCATCTCCTAAAAATTCAGACGCATCTAGAAAAATGTCATTTCCAACAAGTTCTTCATTAGGATCACAATAAATTAAATCCCACCACTTGGGATCAAGCTCCTCTGCAAAGAGCATAAAATTTTAGCTTGTTTTTATTTCTAGGTCATTGATGTGCCCAATGGCCTTTATGCTTACAATTGAAGAAATTTGAGTCCTTGGTATGCTTTTTTCTTTTCTTAAGATACATAATTTTCTTATAAGATTTGTATTTGTACTTCTTTTTCTTGGGCCAAGGATGGCCAGGATTGAATCTTGACTTGAAATAATGAAATTTCTTTCCTTTGGATTTGCAGGAGCAATGTGTCTTTTCAAACTAATGTGCTCAATTATGAGCACCACATCCCCATGATAGCATCAGACCTACATATTTACATAAATAAGAGGTGAACATATTATCAAATATCTTAAATATTTTGTTACCCCTTTTTCCAGATAATGTTCTTGAATTACAATTTTGATATGATGATCTGTCATTGCTAAAGACATCCCTTCCATAGTAATATTTATATAATGGATGTATTCATATACAACATCTAGTAAGGCACTTGGAAAAATTCTGACATAATACTTAATGTATGCAGGATCTACAAATTTTCCTGATTCAGTTATTAATTTCTGCATATAACAAAAATATTTCTCATGGTGTCTTAGATCACATAGTCTCTAGGACATGAATAATGAAACAACATGTTCAACATCAGTTGCAACTTCTATACCATAAAATAGGGTGGTCAAGGCTTGAAATACTACTTCATATGTTTTATTTTCCTTTAACATATCATCGTTGGCTTGCTGGGAAATCCATCTCCACCAAGTTGTAGTGTGGCCTGTAAACCCATTGATTATTTTAGAGGCCATATATCTTGGTGTCAAGGCAGAATCTTATGCCTCTTTGGTAGTGGTACAGTTGATCAATCACTGGATTGCATATTTTGTTTCATCCCTTGCTTGACAACTAAAATTGATCACTAGGTGATCAAGCATTGAAGAGATTATTTTGTTCATCCCATGAATGTTGAAAGAATAGAAATTATTTTTTTGGGATGACAATGGAATGGGGATATCTCCTTGTTCATATTTGAAAGTCATCATCTCGAGATATTTTTCTTTTTGATGTAATGGCTAAGACCATGTTACTATATCAACAAATTCTTCTACAATACTTTGAAAAATTCTGGCATATTCTCCAAAATCCCATTCTGGTGTCAGATCTTCTGCATGAAACATTCCAAAGGATTTGTTTCTTTTATGATTTAAGGCATCTCCTTTATCTCTAACGATACAAGGTTGTACAATGTTGGGATTTCTAGCAAGCTTCTGAGAGCTCTTCTTATCCTCATTTATTTTATGTAATAAGGTGTCCAGAAGGTCAATGCTTGCTTCTATTTTGGCCATAGAGTTTTTAAACTCTGAGGTGTATGTCAATACATGTGTGAGGATTTATATCTTTTTAGAAATGATTCATATTTCTTCCTTGTGTGACTCTGCATACTTCCTTTCTTTGAGCAATTCTATATGAAAATTGTCTATATTGTTTCCTATCAACTAAGATTGGAAATTTTCATAGTTTAGAAGATTTCATTCACCAGATACAGAATCAGATATTGTTGAAGATATTATCATCAAATATTCTCTTTTAGTTTTAAGATCTTCAGAATATTTTATGAATGGAACTTCCAGAAGATTCCTTCCTGGAAGATAAGTTTATTATCCACTTGGAAATATCTTTATGCTTCCTAGACCTTCTCTATGAAGTGACAACATGAAAATATCATCACTAGGGACTTATGTTATCAAAGATATGCGACCTTGCAGATTATTAATTTTTTCTAGGCAAGCCAGGAATTCAACGTGTTTCCCTATATGTTTCTGTGATATTGTCATACTGGATGAAGAAGATGTAGTAGTCTAGTTACATGTGTGTTTCATCTCAGATGAAGAAGGATTCAGTTCTGGAAGTTTTAAGGAAAATGACTTGTGGAATGTAGACAAAGCAACTGGTTTCTTTATTAAGTATTCTATATGGGAAATCATTTGGATTTTGAAGTTTTTATACTTATTTTCCCAGATAGTGGGATATTTTTTCCTATTCCAGTCAAACGTAATAGGTTGAACTTGCTTGTATTTTTCCTTCTCCAACATGTTGTGCAAGCGCAAAGGTTTTTGGATAGTTTTATGTAAAGGAGGAAGAGTGTCACTCCCAAAATGAATAACTAGGAGAGAATTGAGTTGAATGATTCATGAATTGACTAACATATCAAATCCTACAGGGAGAATATAATATTTTAGGAGTTCATATATGTAAGCATCAAAGAGTGAGGCAGAGTATTTAGGAAAAAAAGATGCAAAGGAAGGGCCATCAGAAAGAGGCACAGAAAATCCACCAACTAAAGCATCGAATAATTTATTATGTAGGATATCAAAGACATAGACTAGGGAAGATAGTGGAAGATATGGTATGACTAAAGGATTTAAACCAAACTTGATTTCACCTATATGAGTGTAAGAATATCCTTGTCTTTTCTCCCAATCAATCATATCTATATCTATTAAGGTAATGTTTAATGCATCTTCATGAGAAGAGAAAGGAATGTCAATAGAGTGGGCTTTGATAAATGAATGAGACATGTAATTACACAACTTTAATTTATACACATCTTGTGGATGGATAGGAGGAAGTTCCCAATGTTCTGAAGAATTTGGCTAATGAATGGAGATTAAATTTATGTCGGAACTTGTTCCTAAAAGAATTTATGAAGCTTGTCATTTTTCTATAGATGTCATGAGAATACTATCAACTGAAGTAGAAAATTTTGTGAATTCAATTGTATCCATGAAATGATCCATTAAAATATAATCAACTTAGAGAAAAAAACTAGGATAACACAGAACGACCTATGGTCACAGACACCAATCCTTGGCTTTACATACCTAAATATTTCCTCACATTCCATTGGATTTAAAATATTTCTCATCATTTAACATAAATAACATTCATGCATATAGATAGTTGAATTCCATTAAACTCAATAAAATGATGTAGAGATCTTCCATAAATGCTACAGTGTGCAAATATTTCATTAAATAAACAATCTCTTACAAACTTGACATAAGCTTGAAGAATGAAGTCCATGTCTCTAATACCAACATACATGACCGACCTCCAATAGTTTTTACATACAGATTGCTTCATAATGTATCCATACAAGAATGAATTTTATTCTATAATAGACAAACTATCAAGTTAATTTGTATCTCCAAGATCATCAACAAATGCAAGGAGAGAACATATGTAAATTGTATCTATTTACATACTTATGACAGAGAGGAAGATACTTAGACTCAAACTTGTAGAGCTCTGAATACCAACTCTTGAATGATCAAATTAGAGGCTCATTCCTTTACTTATAGAATCACTGGCCAGTTAACCGAGAATTACTAACTGACATCTTTATGTCAAAAGAAGATTATTTTCATGAGGGGATATTTCTCATGATCTGACTGGACTGAAAAAAGACAAAATATGACTAAGATTTGGGGCAAGTGGGGAAAACCACTTTTTATCTCATCCCTTAGTGGTCTTTCGACATACGGGGACCCAAATCAAACCTGACATATAAATAAAAAATACGACTAAGATTCGGGGCAAGTGGGGACAACCACTTGTTATATCATCCCTTAATTGTCTTTCGACATATGGTGAGATGAATTAGTCATGACGGATACAAAGTGGAGTGCTATGTCACCCACATAATGATATGGCCTATGAAGTATCCTAAAAACACACAAAATATAAACTGGAGTATACTTCCACCCACAGAGCATCTCTTGAAGATTTTATAAAATATTGCATGTCAACAAAGTAAAGATACTATCTACAAATTAGTGTCTACAATGCTTCCACACTAATAATCCATGTGATTATTCAAATTATGAATCTCTTCTTCATTCCAGGAGATATCGGAGGCGTATCCATATGGATCTTGAGATTCAAGTACATATGGTACTCGGAAGAGGAAATAATCAATAAAAGGACCCAAAAAAGACCCACAAAAGACAAAATAAGACTAAGATTCAGGGTAAGTGGGGACAACCACTTGTTATCTTATCTGTTAGTGGTATTTCAACATATGGGACCCAAATCAGACCTTACATATAAAGAAAGAATACAACTAAGATTTAGGGAAAATGGCATGCCAATGGCATTCCATGACATGTCTTGGAAAGGAATAACATTGGCATGGAAATGGAATGATATGGAAATACATGGAAATGGCGTGGCATGGCATGGATTGCAAGGAATGGAAAGGGCATGACAATGGAATGACATGGAAATGTCTGATAAAGGAGTGTAAATGGAAATGGAATGCCATGGAATGAATTGGAAAGGAATGAAAATGGCATGGCATGGAATCAACAGGTTTGTGGGATTGGGTTTGGGAGGGTCCTTTGTATCCTTGTGATGTAACCCAAAAATTGGGTAGGAATGTGAAATAAACTCTCATAGATGGTGAAGGGAAAAAAATAATGGTTTCAAATCTCCTTGTAGGAGTTTTGGCAGCATAACATTACTTTATATGGTGTGTCATAAAATGTAACCTCAGAACCTTTATTTGTAGATGGAAAATAATACCCATTCTAAGATCTAGTTTCCATGTGAACTCTCTTGTTCTATTGATCAAAATCAATAAGTTTAGTGGACATCATGGAAGATTCAATACATGTTATTAATAATCGATGGGTTTAGAAAAATTTACTTATACCCACTACACAATCTAAACAAATATGTGCATTAATGATTCTGTGACTAGTCTTTTTGGAATTTATGGAGGGTTACACATAAATCAAATGATTTTATATATGTCATGCATAGAAAGAGGGGAATGATGTGTGTGCCCTAGAAAATAACATTGAGCTGAAACTATTAAGTGACTTACAATTATGTAGAAGATAAATGATAAAATTTATTTCTATAATAATTTATTGTAATATTCCATTTTTTAGGTCATAATATTTTCAATTGACCACTATTTGAGTGTGGATTGTCATTGAATTTAGATGGATATAATTCAAGAGGTAGTCCATAATGTTGGATGTGAGTTAAATTATGGATATCCACAATATTCATGCAAATAATTCAGAAGGAATGATCTATTGATGATGTAGAGATACATGATTGATTAGCAAGCAATGCTACTTAAGAACCATTAATTGCTTATGTATTTAGCACTTAACAATATTTTCCACCATAAGCTATTCCTTAATGCATATTGAAAGTATTTTCAATTACTTTATAAACAAATCAAGGGATTAATACACATAAAATTCATACACTTTCGAATTCAAACACTTTGAAATTCATATATTCATCAACATCAAATGTAGAACCAATGAGATTCATAAAAAATGTGCCATGGCCCATGAAATATATATACACACACACTCACATACAAAGCAACAACAAGCTCCCTAACATAAAAAAACATCTATATCGTGGCCTAGATAATTTCTGGTAGTAGTTGGCCAATCATTGACAATTGCCACCCTCGCCACCCTGAGGATCATATTGAAAATCTATCTTTATTCTCTTACTTGAGGATGCAACTCGAGATGTTCTAGGCATGGACGTGCTTTGATGTTCTGGAGACTACACAAAGAATAAACAATGTTATACGTTTTTTTCATCAATGAATTAATATACAAGGAAAATGATACTATGTAATTTAACCTAACACAACTCATTGCATATGAAACTATCAATTGTGAGGGTGTTACCATCCTCCACGACCACAATTTGTCTGCAATGCCACCCTACATCAATTACAAGAATCAAGTCAAGAAAATTAAACAAATATGTCTAAAGACAAATTCATGAAACATGAAGAATTATAATAAATGCATTATCTCACAATGAATATCTCAGGCATCGATGTTGATTCACTGGAAGATGGAGCAATAGGTTGTACAACCTGCTCTACAACAACCTCTATTGTGCCAATCTTTGTCGATGGGGTCGAAAGTGATGGTTGGGGTGGGTGGTAGATAGGTGGGCTTCGAGGGACCCTCAGAGGCTATACACATGATTCCAACACCTTAGACATAGAGAATGGTAGCCCAGAAGTAATGCCCAAGTGCCTAGGGGATGAATTACAATTATACCTAGAAAACATATTGAGGAGCTGCATACATATGAATAAAATTGAACTATTTGTACCAAATATTAAAATTCAAAAACATGAATACAAAAAAATTGAGAATTATAGGATATTTAACTTTACACATGATACCTGTGATGCTGGTGACTTGTCCATCCCAGATGGACAATCTGTGATATCCCTTGGTGCCAAACCCTATAGAAACATGAGAACATATAAAAAAATTGAGGATGTCATAAAATAAAGAAATGACTATGTTGAATCTATCAAATATGATACATACCTGTGTGTACGGTGCACCAAATGAGCATGTTTCCTTTACTGTTGTATAAGTGGTGGGGCCAGACATAGATGCATCCATAGAAATAGAGAGTTTGTTTCTAGGATGAAACAACTGCAAAACAACATACAATCAAATATCGATATAAATACACAAAATAAAAAATCAATATATAATGATGAAGAACATAGACAAGGTTAATATACTAACCTCCTCCATGAAGCTATGTTGCCCAATAGGATCTATAGGCTGATAGCATGTCTTCCTGCAACTCAAGCATCTATGAGGTTTACATGGAAATATGCTATGTCCATGTGTCATCTCCTCACTTTACTCTCATGTGAATGGTGACGCTCCAACCCCTCTATCAATATCATTGGTAGGCACCTTCTGCCGAGATAGTGCAACAAAGCTACTGTGTTGCACTAGGCTACGATTTAATGATGAGATGGCTAGCTATACTTGTTGGAAGTTCTATGCAACAGGAGGATCTTGGGTAGGGGGTTGTGCCTTCTTCTAGGGGGATGGGGATGGGAACCTAACACGAGGTCACATCGGGCATGCTCTCGGTCCTGTGTAGACCCTCGACCCACCCCATGAAAGTCACCAATGTCAAAGTAATTGACATGCTTATCCATAATAAACTTAGCGCATAATAAACTCATAAAATATAAGGGCATCTCCATGTTATTGCAGGGAAGTTTATCAAAAACCGCATATCCATTCAGTTTTGACTAATATAGTGATGGAGGCACCATTAAATGGAGATTTGTTTCTTTGTCAATGGTAGTTTTTGTCCATTTCTAGGATCCCTAAAAATAGACAATATTTTTTGTTTTGCAATGCCCAGGTCTTTGACTTGATATTTGTCCAAACCATTGCTATAGTACTCATACATTTGTGCACTATAATTAGAAATTGAGGTCAATTTCCCTTGGGCACTTGTAATGGAATACACAATGTTGTCCAAAGAAGTGTCCAAGGAGACTCTTTTAGGCTCTCTAGTCTCACTTAATTATTCATCAAGGGTTCGTAATATAACCAACCCGTCATCAATTTCAGTGTTTACATTGTGTGGTGGTGGTGGGTTGGGGTTTTCATCTTCTTGGCTTTCTTCTGAGCAATTTAAATTTTCTTGGGGTTCCATTGTATGGTATATGCTACAATATAAAAGCCATGGCATGTAAATTAGGTTCCTTTTTTTTTTGTAAGTAAGAGAGGGGCAGAATCCTTATATTCAATCCATGAAAAAAGTACAAAGTGATACATTGAGTTGCGGATGGGAAAAGACCCCCCAGAAAGAGAACAGGGGATCATTTGAAACTAGCCTATGCTAAAAGAGAGCCAGA
>JZKD02S0320507.1:220052-241133 GCA_000966675.3 Picea glauca
TACCCAATGCATTGCCCAGGGTGGGTAAAAAAGATGCAGAATAGAAATGCAGGGGTAGATTGGGTAGTCTTACCCATACCGATGTAGTCATGGCTGTCATGGTCAGTGGATTGAAATCTGGGAACCATCGCTGCATGGAGAGACCAGATCTGTCCCAAAACCAAGGACCTTTCTCTAGCACGCGCTGACATTCGTCTTCGGTGGAGAAGTTGACGATGAAGAACCCCTTAGAACAGAAGAATAGCTCATGACCCTCCGACCAGGTCTTGTTAACCCATTCCTTTAGCGCAGGGGCTGAGGGCCAAAGTCTGTTGAAGCGGAAAATGAGGGCTTTGGCCTGGTAGAGAAAGGCATAGCCATAGACTTGGGGGTCTTCGACTTCTGTTGTTGGAGGTTCTGCACACTGCTCCACAATGAAGGCGCCTCCAAAGGGCTCCTTTACTTTTGAAGTTTCTGCCTGGAGCTTCGAAGGAGCGRAAGTCCCTGATTTCACAGCCTGCTTGTAAGAGYTTGGATGGGTCACTGAAGGCGCTCCTCCACGCAACCGAGAAGTGAGAGAAATGGTTGCGTTTTTTAGATTTCCGTAATCTCGTAGCAGAGAGCCATCCCCAAGCTGTCGGCCTTCGAATATTAGTCGTTGGAATCTAGGAGAAATCCCTGTGGCTTGGTGGATTTGGGTTTTGAGCTCAAAGACAGAGTGTGAGTCTTGAACCTCCAAGCAGAGGGAAGATCCGGCAATGGTTTTTATAAAAAGGGGAAAGCTTGTCGTGATCTCATACCTAGTCTTGCTGCTATTTAGGTTAAGGCATCGGCGGCGACAGCTAGGGTTTAGTACTTGCTGGTTCACCTCGACCCTGCAAAGGACCGTCGCTTCCTTCTCCCCGTTAGATTTCTGTTTCATTTGCATAACCCTCACGCAGTCGCTCAGCGAACTCTTGGGTTCTGGGGCAATTAGAAGCCTGCTCACCCGACCTTGTAGCCTGATGGTGACATCGTCGTCGGGGCTCTGGAGCATCTGGTCCATTCCCTTGGGGCCGCGAGAGGTGCAGAGTATTCGCGTAGCCGCTCTGGCGGCCGAGAAGGTGGCCTTCTGAGCGTCTAAGCCACGGGTTTTCTGTTTGCAAACGAGCTCACTATCTCCCTGCGCTTCAATGCTGGTGATACCATGGTCGAGGGCGTGCTGAAATCCAGCAACGAGGGCCTTGTATTCGGCTACGTTATTCGTCAATTCGTAGCCGAGAAGATGGCTGAATCTCTCAATCACTTGGCCCTTACTATCTTTCAGCAGAAAGCCAATGCCTGCAGTGCTAGGGTTTCCTCTGCAAGCTCCATCGAAATACAGTTTGCATGAACGAGAAGGGAAGCCTGCGGCTACCGTAACCGGCCCGCGGCGGTCTTTGTTGAGCTTCTGCATCATATTTTGCTCAAATTAGGTTCCTTTTTATTTAAAATACAAAATTACAATTTTTGTAATTTAGATTATTGGGAGCAAAATACTAAATTGGATTAAAATTAAGAAAAATGTAACATACCTAGACACGGTGGCCCCCTCCTCCCTTTCTTATTCCTCTATAACTCCACTATATTTTTCGAATGAAAGAATTGTGAGCGGGATTTGTGCACAATGGGTACAAATTGTGCTCATGCCCTTTAAACAATTTTATCAGTAAGACCGTGTCCGCATTCTTAAGAGCGTGCACGCTTTCTTAAGATCGCACACACATTCTTAAGACCACGCACACGTTCCTACCACTAAACCTATGTGGAAATCCACGTGGAGGTTCGACAACATCCAATCCTATAGGTATAGAAATGTGTGCACATTCCTAAGAACGTGCACAGATTTGTGCAAGTGCATGTTCTTGTTCATGCCCTTGCCACTTTTTCGACCACGAACTTCTTGCACTCACCCGGGACACTATCTTGGGGGATGTGAAACTGAGTGAACATATGCAAAATATTTTCGGACAACAAATGGCCAATGTGTGATGAATACATAAGAGAGGGATCCATTCTTAGGAATACAATAAGTGTGATGTACGTAGGTGTGACAACCTTTACAATGAGCAACACTTGTACATCATAAAGAAATGGCTACGAGACCATGCATCTCTCCTAGGTCATGTGTCCTAACCTAGATCATAAATAACTAACATGGTGAGAGTTACCATCGCCAAGGGGCACATGACTATACCCATAAAAGAAAAATCCAATCTTGAGATGGGGATTAAAAGGATAGGCAATGACCGACCGCACTAGAGATACCACATAAGCTCCCTACCAATACAAAATACATCTAAGCATGGTCCAATACTATACGAATGAAACTACAACCACATTTGGCTCATCATGGTACAATAAGGCACATAATTTTGTCATATCATGGTACACATCTAGTGAAAAAATGTACAATAAATTGTAGTGAATGTGAGGTGTAACAAGGCCCAATATATAGATTTGAACGGTGCGTAGATCTTGTTCTTCAAATACCTAGTGGTAGATTGTTAGCCCATTAATTAAGGGTGAAAATAATGCTCATTAAATAGTCCACTTAAATAATTCTAACCGAAGGTTATTCAGATTTTACACCATATTAACATTAAGTCGTGAGCGTTTCAAAAGTGAATATTTTGTAACAAAAGCTCCACAAAATGGAATCTAAAATAAAGATTTTATAAATAAACTTCTCGTTGAAAACTTATGGGAGAGTCTCATATGCTTTATTGAAGATGTGACTAGTCCTTAACAGCTTTTCAACTCTACGTCTACATATATTCCCTCCCTCTCTTATGTAATGGAAACATTTACTAAAAATTTCGACATTTATAACTTGTCTGATAAATTTATAATTAGCTGTATTTTCTTAATTTATTTATGTCCAAATTCTACCGACACAAAGTTTACTTGTCTGTGAAAAGAGATTAAGCCTGTCTTTTACATTAATGCGGCTTTTCTTATAATTAGATTCATATTCTCCGTAATCTCCATAAATAATTTTCATGGCCAGAGAATCAAAGTATGCAACCCTCGTTGTCTTCGGGAAACTAATAGTGTAAACTGTCATTTCCGACAGGGCTAAGAACTCTCCCAATGAGAATTGGCTTATATTAAGGGAACAGAAATCACCAAAGCACTCCAAAATTGCCTAAATATTTGAAACACCAAAAGTTGCAATACTACGACGGAGAATAAGTCATGTATGTTCCGTTATATTTGTGATGCAGAACTAAAATTGCAAAAAGATTAAAAAGTCCCTTAGCCATTATAACTTATACTCTCCGGTCTTGAGTATAATAACAGAGCATACACAAAATTTGATCCGTGTATAATAACAAAGCAGACAATCGTAGATTCGTGCTGAGGGAAGAAATTGGAAGTGGATATGGAAGTCAAAAAGAGAAGTCAGATGTTGTTTTGGCATCGGAATTGGAATGTGGGGCACGCCAAAATACTAATGAAAATTAAAAAAAAATGAATTGGAAAGCGATATGGGCGTTATCATCGAAACAAGTTGTACGAAGTTTATGAGAAAGTTGCAGGTCCACCGTCTGTGCATTGATGAAACACTACACTAACCGATACCTTCTTTCCCAGTATTTATTCGTATCGTGTTAACCCTTCACTCGTACTCCTTCGCTGCTCTCCAAGCGTAATAATAGTACCATGTTGCCCTCTGCGTGTATAAGAGATTCCACCCATGTCTCTCTGCGAGTTTTTTTCCCTATGAGTACCGCGCATATTTTCTCGACAGTTTCCGGCTTTTGGTTGTATTTTTGTTCATCAAGAAAGGAGGATCTGACAGAAGAGAGTGGGCACAGATAGCCCTAACATTGCTTGTGTGTGGAGCGATGCGTGCCCACCATCTCTATCAGTCAGCTCTCACACACGGACGGACGGGCACGGGACGAACCCCATCAGTACGGTGATTGTAACTTGTACCTGTGAGCTCCATCTTTCATTTATTTTGTAAACTTTCTTTTTGTTATCAGTGTTTTCAAGGCGGATAACAAGGAAATTCTTAACCACCTCAAATCCCGAAATTTGTCGGATTGCCGCTAGATCTCCTCTTATTTCTAGCCACGGAGATTTTCCTGTTTTTTCCTGTTTTCGTTTTTTGTTTTAGTTTATTATTTCACAAGTTTGACTCTTGGATCAGGATTCAGGAAGAGCTAGAGCTTTGTTTTAGTGCTCCTGCCGGATGTGGTGTTTCAGAAGGGTTCTTTCTGGTATTCATCGCCATTTTAAAATTTGTTTACAAATGTTTCCGTATTCGTTGCAAGAGAAATGGTTGCATTAAAAGGCGGGTGTTGACATGCCCGGTAACATGGGAGACGGATGGGTTTAGGGTGTATGTTTCTTTGTAACCTATCCGGCTCTAGTCAACCCAACCAAATTGGCGATGTATTTGGGCATTTTCAGAATTTTGTAGAGATGTTGCCACAAATACGTCCTTGGATACTGTTAAGTGCTTTATGTGCAGTTTCTGCATTGTGTTAACTTCTATAATCTAAAACTTGAAGGGCTTCATATTATTTTTACAATTACTTGTTTCGATGCAGAGCAGTCCATGGATAACCTTTTGCGAACAAAGACCTCCGACTAAAGAGTTGATCAAGGGATGCTGTAAATGACGACGTTAATCTACAATTATAAACTGTGTTTGAATAATTGGATAGACGTAAGGCAGGTCTGGAATGATAATCTCCATTTTAGATTTTGCTCATACGTCTGTTTGTTGATTGTAGATTTGCACTTGATTGAAACCCGTTTTCGCCTTCTTGCGATTCTTATGATGATTTACTATGATGATACAGACTGATTGGCCAGTCAGAGAAGAAGATTCAGGCATTTCTTTGGTTGATTAATGGCAGATATGAGCGCATTCAAGGTTAGTATACCTTTCCAACTCCTTTAGGTCATTATTCTATGTTTAGGTTAAAGTGATAAAGAGACCGTATGCAACATCTCATGGTTTTTTTTTCAGAAAACTCAATATCCATGCTTCTACTCGAAATTTTCCATGTGCAAAACAACTTTATCTCTGCAATTTATGAAGAATGCTCATAGACATGTGCTATCGAACGATTTTCTACATATTCTATTTAATATGCCCCTTTTAAACCACGAAAAATTGAAAATTTTAAAGTAGCGTACAAGACAGACTATGGATATCTAACTTCCAGTGTTCTTTGCCGATCGATTGTTATAAAATTCTGTGAACCTGAGTATGAATTTGGTTATTGGAGCATTGGTCTAGCTGTAGAAGCAGATGGAGTATTCCGTTATATGTTTCTGAAAAGGTCAATGAGATATCGATTATGTCATTAATGGTGCAAATATGTTGGAGGGATCTCGACTCTTTAGGCGCTATACCGTTGCCTTTCACAAGTTACGATCTTTTACCATAATATATTATAGGTGTTATGATCTGTCTCAGGGCGTCCGGGTGGCTTACGATATTGGTGTTACACCTCACATTAAGTTTTAAATTTTCTTCAGCAAGTTTCAAATTTGAACTATCAATGTAGAGTTGTCGGCTGGATGATTGGGAAGAATCATTCTTATCTACTTATAAATGCAGCTTATGGAGACAACCCCGTGCCTACAAATGTCCAGCTAATGAACAGATATAAACTAGAATTTTTGTAACTCTTTTTTGATATTTATTATTATTTTTAGGGCATTCTACACATTATCAATTGAGACTAAGTTTGGAGGCATATTTTTGTCCGTAGTCTAGGGTTTTCAAGACTCCACAATTTACAGGGTTTTATTGTCCACCGAGTGGAGTGGAGTGATCACTGATTGCAAGTGAATTGATTAAAATTGGCCATATAGGATTTCCCCACTTGGCATTCCAAAGCGTAAAGGCAGGCATGCTATGCATGCTTGATAGGGCCACCTTCATAGAATTTGAGATTAACCCACATTTTATCGCGAAGGTGTTATTATTTTGGAGGACCTTCCCTAATTTCCGCAGGTTAATACTTCTATTTCTTCAGCAGGTGAGTTGTGTTGCAGAGAGGGCTGAGCGGGAGCCTGACGAAGAGTAGCGGTTTTTTTCGCTGCTGGATGAACGGTTGGGCTGGGCTGCGCTGGAAAGCAGAGAAGACGGAACCTAGTTTCGGTTTATTAATTTTCAAACCCTATTTCGGACAGCTCTGTAGAGGATATCTGAAAATAGGCTGAAGCCCTAATTGAAGAGGCGAACGTGCATCATCTGATCCGCTTCTGCAAACTAATATGGTATTTATAAGGTACTTAATGGCGTTTGGTTCTCTGAGATTCTTTGGGTTATTCGTTAATACCAAAAAGGTCATCGGCTACCAACATTACTAGTGTTCACCATCCACTATCGTATTAAAAGGGCTGATCGTTGAGCAAACGAATCTAATGAACGATCGGATCTCTCATTCGGTCGGAGCAAGATTATCTATCTAAGCTGCAGATCTATTAATTTAATGATTGAGCAAAAAATATACTTGCTGGATTCCAAAACTATCAGTGCCCTGCTCTCGAGCCATAAGAAGCAAACATCGTAGGGACACGTGTAACGACAAAATTCACTTCATATTCAAGCACAAACAACACTTCATACTCAAAGTACCAACATTTCGTTGCATGGGTTCTGTAACAACCAACAAATACATCTAGATGGAGTCCAGCTGTATCAATTTCATGGATGCAAAATTTAAAGAGCAGTATAAAGAAGAATGGAGATAACGAAGAAGATGACAGAAGACAACAGATCAATGGTAGTCTTGAAGAGAAAAATGAGAAAACCAAGTAAAAATCATTCGTTATATGCATTCTTAGATGCAATAAAACATGGGAAGAAGTACGAGTTATGACCAAAGATGTGGAATAAATCTTTCATAGCATCATCAGAAAAGTAGAATAGAAACAAAAAAAAATGCCTAAAAGTAAGATTTGGGACCAAAAAAGAAATGGTATTCTAGACACTATGCATATTCAAGAGCATAGTTGAGGTGTTTCATGATGGGAGGGAAGGAGACCACCTCATGAATCAATGTATTAAATCATGGACATCGTATCAAATATAAGAACTTTGGATAAATGAAGACCTAAGTAGGAGCTGTGTATTAAAAGAATCGACAAATGGGACTAGGGAAATGCGGCCTGAAAAGCTAGAGACTGCATTCTTGAGATAGGAGAAAGTTGTGATAATTGATAAAAGGAAAACTGATAAACGAGATCAAGACACAGAACAAGAGAACTTATATGCTTGTATTCAAACTGTAAATGGATTAAGTTCCAGATGATTTATAGTCTCTTTTGGATAATGTCCGTATGTTCTTGTTTTGTTTGAGAAGCTTCATGGTGTATGATCAACCCTTAGATGGCTCATGATATGTTTGCTCATGGGAGATCATGATAGACTTGAGATGACTTACTTAGTGACTTCTTAACCTTACCTCTCATATATATAGAAGAAGGTAAAAAACTTTAATTAGGTCATGATTCTTATCATTCTTGTTAGAAATGCGATCAAGTGGAACATATCACTTCTCCTCTCTCTTTATCTTGTTTTTTGTTTGATATCTCTCTCTCTTAGAGTCACTAGGGTTTTTTCATATTCTTGGAGTATCTTGAAGAGTAGGTTAGGGTTCAATCCTTTGGAGATTTGAAGATTAAGGTTTTGAACTTGCTAAAGTGAAGAAGAGGATATCACTTTCCTTGAAGGACATGCTTGAGTGATTCATGAATGTTGTATCTCCTCTAGATTTTCCTAAATAGGGTTTTGGAGAGATAGAAGAGTGTCCTAGTCTTATGATAAGGCTATGGTATGTACATAAACGTTATCTCTATACATATTAATGAAGTTTTTAGATATCCAATTGCAATTTGTATATTTGATTTTCACTCATCTATGTTCTTTAGGGTTTCTAATTTCCAGATATATATGTCTCATTGATTTCACATAAGTCAAGAGTGAATTGTTAAGTTATTTCACATTGTAATTGAAGAAATATAATGGTAGATTTGTCCACATAGGAATCATTTCTCCTGGATTGAGTAGATGATTAGGGTTGAGTGAAAGCTAATGATGGTCTCTCATGAGAGGTTAATGGAAATGAAAACATGCTAAAAAATAACAATATATTAAGTTGGAGGGATGTTATCTTTGTGAATATATAATTTTTATTTTTAGAATTTATGTATGACTATGTGAAATTTGAGTTTTTCTAATAGTGGTATATTATTTTTCATGTAAAATAAAATGCATGTGTTCCTACAAGTGTTAAGTACCTAAATGATGGAATTTCCTTAAAAACATTGTAAAATTATAGAGAACACATTGTCCATTTTTTCAAAATTTATAATGTTAGTTTTATATATATATTTTTAATTTCGAAAGCCAATATATCCTTGAATTACAAGGCCATGTGTTAGTGTAAGGTATGAGGTTCTTAACATAATCAAAGATTTTTTTTTAGATTTTAGATCTCAACCTATAGTAGTAAAGCATATAACTTTTTCTAAAAATGGTTAAGGAAGTAAAATTTTATAGCAAGAATAAAATATGTAAGTATCTTAAGATTATGTGTCACACACCCGACCTTTTAAGGGATGGGGGTATAAATTTTCCTCTTTCCTACAATTTCATGAATTCCTTGTTGGAGGACGCCATTGACTTGTGCTCATGAGACTAAAGTTTTTCCCAAAATAGAGCTTTGGTATGAAAGTTATAGCTTTCCAAAGTATTTGGGGTGTCATTGATGAGTGGTCACCCCCTTCGCCACTTGGCATCCATGTGGCTTCACTTCCCTCACACCATCCAACTTGTTGTGACCTCGATCATCATCCTATGGAAATGACATGGCCCCAGAAGCACGGGTTACGAAACATCTCCCGAGTCTTTGTGGATATCGGGCCTTTGACCCTTAGACATACTTGTACATGTATAGAACTTCCACGGAAGTCCAAAGTCCCAGAGTTTTGAAGCCTCTTTTCATCCACCGTTAGATATGATGACTGAGGTTTTTCCGCACTCAACCCATAACTTGGACTTGACGAGAGGGGTGGGGGTCCCACACCTAACTCGCGTCCACTCCCACGATGCCACGTGGGAGTATCCATTCATGCCACAACATCATGGAACACCCGGGCCCGTCCTATAGGAGATTGACTCTTCATCGAGGAGACTTCAATGTTTTAGTGCTTTGACATTCAACACACTCTTGATTCCTTCGGTCTTCCAGGGCCTCGGAGTCCCGAAGTCTCGAAGTTCCAGAACTCTTCTCCATGTAGTCCATCCTTCAGCCTTTTGGATGGTTTCGCAACTCGAACCTTACATCTCCTAAAGCAATAATTTGTTGGAGTACTTACGTCATCCTTTCACTAGTTGATCAAACAATTGAGAAAATATCGAAAGGGATTCTAGATCTATGGTCCACATCACTCCCGAATTCCTCCCCTAGATATGATGGTTGGTGAAATTTCACCACTTTGGGAATTCACAAGTTCACGACCCTTACCATTCTTAATACAATAATTCCTCGAAGGTTTACCTATCAGAAAAGTCATAAAGTAGGGATGATTGTTTTTTGTCAGTCAACATTGTCGCTTACCCTATCCTTACACAACACTCTATCTAACAGTCGAGAAGGGTCCCGCAAGATTCTTAGATCTATGGCTCGCATTACTTTGCGAATTTGGCATTGGTTCTCATCATTTAATACCCTTTTTATTCCCAGAGTAGGTCAAAACTGAATTGGTTGTATCATATATCCAATGGTGAAGTAAGATCTTGAAGCTCGTTAGATCAATGACGGATAAGGACTACTTGATATCACGGTTACGAGAGCCCCCGAAGGGTAAATGGATGGTGATGATAGCATGATCCATTTTCAAAAGGTATTCTCTGGGTAATACTTGGCTCCTTTTTCATGTAGCTCATGGTTCCTGGATCTCGGTCATATGGAACTCCCAGTGGCTTGAGGGATCAAGGTGATGAGACCTTATTAAAGCTAATAATCTCACAACTTCAAGATTATGGCCACCTGGAATCTCTATGCACCCCTCAAGGCTATGCTTCAGAGTCTTAATCGATAATTGGTTAAGCCCATGGTTTTGGGTCCAAGGTCACATGGAAAATGTGGGTTGAAGGTAGCATCATTCGTTTATAGAACTCAAATTCTATAAGAGGACAAGGGATTTCGAAAGATTGACGAGTTCAAAAACTCCTTGTAGATTATGACCCGACTCTTTATTTACAAAATTCATCGTTGGGAAGTTGTTGGGCGCAGGCCCAATTTGGGGAAAAGACTAATTTTAGAGAATAAATTGCTTTTAAAGAAAATGTGACTAGAAGAAAAAGTAGCATGTGCAAGATAAATGCGTATGGAGAGGAGGAAAGCATGTGAGGCATGCATTCAAGAATACCTAACCATGCTAGGGTTAGGGTTTTGGTAATAGGATGTAATGGTTGATAAGCCAAAAATAAGTATAAATAGGTACCTAGGAGGTCCAGGTCATGGTGGTTCGAAGAGTTGGATAGGGGATCGATGTGATTGTAATTCTAGAATGTAAGAATGACTGTAAAATACGAGATGGTTTTGTATGTTGTTGAGCTGGAGAGAAAAAATAATGTAGATATTGAGGGTTAGATCATAGGATGACTTGAATAGTGATATATAGTCCACCTCATTAAAGATCTTGATCGAACTGAGAGAGAATTGTAATGCGCGTGCCACTATATCTATGAAAAAACAATAATAAAAGATCCCAAGAGCCAAATCTTTGTGGAAATAGCCTAGGAGGGGGTGAACAATGGTATATTATGTGTTATGTGAATGGTTCATTGCTATACCTTTGATGTTAATGGTTAGATATTAGATTAATGTTTGATGAAGTAGCTAGATCTGATTTTTTTACATGCATGAATAAGAATGAAAGAGTACTTAGCATAGATGGATGTTATAGTAAATAAATAAAGATCACAAGGTTCAATTTTAGATCCTCACTCATTCCTAGGCTGCAAGAACCTGAGCATTGCATCCATCAATAGAACTATCTTGGGTGAGACTACGCAATGCACCGTGTGTACTGCGTTGCCTTCTGTTTTACCAAGGGGGGTGATAGTTTTAGAGGGTTTTGTTGGAAACCATAGTAGATTTGAACCTTGGTCAACCCGAGAATGGTATAAAGAGAGAAGTAACCAACAAATGGTTATGTTTCATGTTGGAACATAATGGGATTGAGTGAATGATATCTACTGAAGAATCATGAAAAGAACACCAGATTTAGTGAGGAAACATTAAAAGAATGAGAATATAGAAGGGGATGTTCAGACTGTGGAATCCAAAGAAGAAAGAGATCAAAATATGGTTGAATACAAAGGAGTTGGAGTTTAAGTAAAAAGACAACATAAACCCTAAAACAACATTGCCCAAATATTTGGACAAGTACGTATTTAGCGACTTACGTGAAGTATTTTTCTGTGATTTACCACATGTGTTGTAGGAGTGGATATTGAGGTTGAAAGACAATGACCCTACAAATCAGATCATACAACTAAAGTTGATTTTTTTGGAGATCGCATAGTTACAAGAAGTGGACAATAAATTTATGTGTGCAGTAGATATATGTTTAGATAGCATTGTCACGGGATTTATCACAGAATTTGTAGTAGATACCATGAAGTCTTACAACGCAATCGAGAAAGAGTTATTGAAGGGACCTAGATGTAGGTATATCATATCGTTGTATACTTCTATCAACATCCTACTGTATAAAAAAGGTGTAATGACTATGGCATCAGACAACTAAACTTCCCTGAATACATGGGGGAAGGGGGGAAGCACTAACAAGAGCTAGATAAATGGAGGAAGACATGGATAAAGAAAAGACAGAGGAGGCCTTCTACCCAATTATGATGGAAGTATACCAGATCAAGCAGATCATGGAAACAGATGGAAGAATGTGCAATAGAGCACCCTACAATACAAGATGAACAATAAGAAGAGAGCCATAGTTGCAAGGGAAGGCTTGTCAAGTGATGAAGAAGAGGTAAAGCATCTTCGAGCTATGGAGAAGATTGAGGAAATCCTACACGCAACATATGAAAATAAGACAAGATTTCCAAGGGAAGGTGATACAGACCCCCTATCCCTCCTGAGGGCTGCGCAACCTCCTGGTCAGGATCTTCTGGTTCTGGAGCCGAAATGGCTCTTTTGGTCCCGAACTAGAACCCTTCCAATGAACACACAGGTCCCTTCACCAATGCTCAGTTGGCTTTTCCAAGCGCCAAGCGTGAGCTCCCCCAACACACGACCAAGGGTCGTGACCTTGCGCCAAACTGAAAAGAGCACTTATCAGAGACCGAGACTTCACGAGTCAAGTGTCCCGCTCCTTTTCCCTCCGAACCTCCGGTAGCCGAAATGATGAAATGTCTCGGTGCTTGTTCCTTCGGGATTTTGCGTTTCACAAAATCAGGACACAAGGAGTATCCTTGTTCCTTGGAGTCTCCAGTCACCGAAAAGCTGAAATGTCCCAGTGCCTTATCCTCTGGGTTTTTGTGAATCGTGACTTCGAGTTTCTCGATTTCGGGAAATCCGGTTACAAGGGATATCTCTACCCCTTGGAACCCCTAGTGGTCGAAATGCCAAAATGTTGAAAGGGCTAATCAGAACTTTTACCGAAAAGGAATTTCAAATTTTGCGACTTCGCGGATCCTGATGCAAGTTCCTTAACTCTTCAACTCCTGAGACCCGAAATGCTGAAATATCGGGGACCGAGACTTCCCAAGTCAAGAATCCCATCCCTTCACTCTTCGAGCCCTCGGTTGTTGAAACGCCGAAATGACGAAATATCCTAGTGTTTGATCAATGGCTCACAACGATCCCTGGGATCGATGGTTCTGGTTGAATCGCAACTTCGCGATTTCACGGTTCAGGATTCTTAAAGACAAGAGTCTCTATCTTTCCAACTCACGGTACCCAAAATCCTGAAATGGGCCAATGGTCCATATCTACTTGTGATCAACAGTCACTACTCCTCTCGAGCTTTGGGCATCAAGAAGAGTTCGTCGCTAACCTCCTCGTAGCTCCACCTGATCCAACAGCCTGCAGAATTTCGGTCTTTCTCCTCGCGGACTCTCCACCGTTCGTCTAGGTCTTCGAGATTTCCCCTACTGGATCTACACAGCGTTAAAGTCTGCGCTCTTTCCTCAAATCAGACGTCCTACGGATTTTCCACCGCAATCCAACACTCGATTACATTCTCCCTCCTAAGATTTTACTTTCTTCAAACTTAGAAAATTTTCTAAGTCTCTGAAGACTCGATCTTCACATCTTCAAGGGAATGAGTTCCTGGATCTCAATAATACTTCTGAAGTGTTATTCCTCCTGAGCTTTGTCTGGTTCAGACTTTGATCTCCGACGCACTCCTTGCGTCTGAGGGATTTCAATAACTCAGATCCACGGTGTTCCTCTCTGGCTCAATGCACACCTTGCAGAGCTTCCAATGAAGAGAAACAATTGAAACTCGAAAGACTCACAGTTCCATCCACTTGTTCATGAAAACATAAAATAACAGGAAAATGCACACAGTCCAAATACCATACATTTGGCTCAATTTTCCATTCTGTTGTATTCACAAGTGCCCACTGGCTACAGAATACATCCAAAATTATAGTAACTCAAAAACACTAAGATCTCCTGCTGACTCGCGGTTCTCTCTTACAGATAATTTCTCTCTTTGTATTCCTGCTCTCTTTTGTAACTGGGTGTGTAAACTTCTACATAACTTAAAAATGTTTCTAGGGTTTCCCCTAGCTACTTGCCTACTCTAAAATTCATCCTACGCTATCTTAGTTCAGTCGCATTCCAGAGACGAAGTGGAAACTCCTCTTTTTACAATTTTCAAAACATGCCTCAAAGGTTAAAATTTGGAATCGGTTCAAGCGTGCCTCCAAAGGTGAATTCTGGCGTTGAGTGAAGGCATATTTCAAAATCGACTGCAACTGTCAATGTTGAATTTCTGGAAGAACTCACACGTGTTGAGTGGTCCTGCCTCTGTGCGCTTGCCAATGATGCTCTTGCATCAGAAGGAAGAGGAGGTCGAACTCCTATCCATATCAGTGCCATTGTGGAACCCATAACCCCATGTGTGACTAATACACTAGAAAGAACACCACGATTTAGAAAACCGAATTTTAGTGGAAGAAAGAAAGCAAGAAGTACATATGCATGGGGATCAACAACTGGAGGAGCTAGTTTAGGTAGTAGTAGTAAAGTATCTACACCATGCAGTAGTATTATTTCAATAGAGATTTAAATGGCAGGACATGATCCTACCATCAGGTTACCCGAATTCATGGGAGAAGCATCAGAGGATCTTGAAAAGCACTTGTTTATCTGTGAGAAGATAAGGAAAGAAAAGCAGATCACAGATGAGGATACAAAACTTGTGTAGTTATCCATCACACTAAGAGACTGCACACTGATTGGTACATGAGCTTAGCTTCAAATAGTCCACTTGGAACAACCAAAATGATTGTATATGTCATGAAGGTACTGATAAACGAATTTCAAAAGCCTAATTATGAAGATCAATACATAAATAAGATGATTTAGATCAAATAGAAACTAGGAGAGTCTGTTTGGGAGATCGATCAAAGGTTCAAACGGTTGAAGGGTAAATTGAAATATGTCATGATCGACATGCAACATAGACATCTCTTTGTGAACTAACTATTACAACATATGAAATACCCTTTGAGCAAACAAAAGTTTCAAACTCAAGAAGAGGATCTACATGAAACCCTACAAATGGAAGAGAACCAGTATCAGAGGACATATCCAACAATAGAGGAGATGAAGGAGGATCTGAAGAATCTAACATTTCAATTAAACCAGAACAGGTGTAAGTACAGAAGATAAGTTTTTTGGTGTACCACATGCAGGACACAAGGACATCACAATAACGAGTGCCCAACATTCGCGTAGTATATGGAAACATGGCTACCAAACCCTTTGCTGACAAGAGGACCCTGGTGCGAGATATGTAAAACACATGGACATGATCCATATCATTTCCCGATGATGCAAAAATACCATACAATACCTAAGAGTTCATACTAAAACTTTTGCAAGTTAGTAGGACATGATGAAAAAGACTGTAGGACATTGGAGCTAATGAGGGAAAGAACATTAGAAACCTATAGAGTGCAAGAAGAAATGATGACAAGGTAAGTTGCACCAGAGTTAAACCAAGTATCATCCCTATATAACACTTTGCAACTACAATACAATACCGTGCAACCACAATATAACCCTGCGCATTATAATCAGGTACCTCAGTACAATGCACCGCGAGAAGATCGAGCTAGCTATAGAGGTGGAGGACGGGGTAGAGGAGGATTTGGAAGAGGAATAGGACTGGTGGTATGTCATAACTATCAACAACCAGGACACTCTGCAAGGGAATGTTCATTGCCACCTATGACATGTATGTATTGTCGCGCATGAGATCATGACACATAAGATTGTATGACACTATTGGGGAAGATCCGGGAGAAGAGGAATCAACACAATTAGAATGTAGAGTGGATATATATAGAATCTAGAGAGGATGGAAGAAATGTCAACATACTCACGCATGAAGGAGCTAAAACAGGACCTGATGCAGTAACAAAATATCCAGCACAACACCAATGGGTGAAGAACAATGCTAAACCACAGAAGCACTTTGATGCGCACAACGAAAATGAGACATTCAAGCAAGCCATCAAAGAATTCTTGAAGCCATATGTTTCATCTACATCAACTATTCAACATACCGAGGACGTAGCAACGTATGAGATGCATTCATTATTGGATCACACTAATGAAGCACAACCCCTAGGACAAGTAAGTATTATTAAGGATTTTATTCAACCTTGTGTTAAACTACTAAATCATCCATCATCTATTAAAGTATTACATAATATGTTAGAAATATGTAACACAGAGGTAGAGGGGAAGATAGAGAAAAAAATAGTTAATCATTTGCATACAAGGAGGAGAACAAGCTGAGAATTCAGACTGAATGCCAACATTGGAGACTTCAACATGGGGGATATTATACTAGATTTAGGCTCTGAAGTAAATGTGTTACCCAAGAAGACATGGAAATGTATGGGAGAGACCACATTAGGATATTCACTTGTTCAGTTGAAGCTAGAAAACCAACACAAAGTCCTACCATTTGGAAGGCTTAAAGAAGCCATAGTTGACTTGGATGGAGTGCGCACAAAGGCAAACTATGAATTCATATAAATAGTATATGGTACAACACCTTATCCAATGTTGCTTGGAATGGATTGGGGATTTGATAACTAGGCCATAATCAATTTAAAGACAAGAAATATGAATTTCAATTAAGGAGAATACAGAGTTGTTGCACCATTAGGCCCTTCAAAAGGAGAAAGGTTTGTAGAACCAACTTGTTTGGATTTAGAAGAGATAAAATAGTTGTATATAACCACTGCACACATAGAAGATTATGTAAACCCAACTGCAGATGGGGTACTCAGTTGGAGAATTATCACATCATGTGATTCAGACTCAGATAGAGGGTTGGATAATTGGAAGTAGAGATTACATGAACTATCCATAAGAAGGTGTGCAAGAATAGACCATGCAGTAAGATGGGTGGGTGCAAAAATCAGAGAACCTACTAGTTTCCATGGCATCAAAGACTTAGAAGAATTTATAACAAGATATGAAGATGAGTTGTTAGAAAATCGAAGGATATTATCCCTAGAAATAACAGTCAAGGAAACACTTGCAATATGATCAGGTGCACACTAAGAGACAATTAAGGACAAGTACCAATGTAAGCGATTACTGCGCATTAGATTCAGCCCAGAACATGGAAGCAATGAGATGAAGAGATATGATGGACATGGGACACTAGAAGAACACTTGGAGAAGTGTAGAACACTATGGAGAATGAAACCACTAGAGGAACGGCCTCATCACTTCATTCACACATTGGAAGGAATTCCATCAAACTGGTATGTAGACCAGGAACTGCGCAGAGGCACTGCAGAATGGAAAACATTACAACATAATTTTATAGTCACTTTATCATTTGAACATGAAAACCCCAACATTGATTCAAAACTCAAACAAACCATAGGGGTGATATTTATTAAGAAACCATAGGTTGAACATATAACAGAGTATCATAAGCATAATATATAGACAATTAAAGAACTATTGTCATTCTACCATGTGAAGGAAGAATCACGAGATGAAGATGACCCACGCAACATTCAAATTACATAAATTGAAGGAGAAAGATAGGTGGAAGACCCATCTCTAGAATCAAAAGTATTTTTTACACCAATCAAGGTGAAGAAAGTCAACATTGGGACAACTGATAATCCCAAAATGGCTAGCATTGGAGATAACTGGGATGCACAAATAGTAGAAAGAATAACATAGTTACTGCGCGAGTACAATGACCTGTTCCCAACAATATTTGCAGAGATGAAATTCATAGTAGGAGAGCTAGGAGAGATGAAGATACCTCTCAAACCTGAGGCTATATCTGTCAAACAACAACTGTATAGAATGAATCCAATATATAAGAAGAAAGTAAAGGAAAAAAATGACTGAATGTTGGAAGCTGGTATCATAGAACCAATAGAAGAATCAAAATGGATAAGACCTATGGTAGTGTAGGAAAATAAAAAAGGAGGGATAAGTATTTGTGTGGATCTCAGGAAACTGAATGATGCTTGCCTACTTGACCCTTTTCCCACCCCTTTTACTAATGAATTCCTAGAGAATATGGGAGGTTAGGAAGGATATTCATTTACAGTTGGACTCTTAGGATACCATCAGATCAAGATAAGTCCAAAATACAGGTACCAAACCAATTTTTCCATAGAATGGAATCTTACCATTACAAATTCATTCTTTTTGGGTTGAAGAATCCACCAACCATATTCTCAAGGGTAGTCATAGCCTCTTTCAAAGAATTCATCCATCAATTTTTACAAGTGTATATGGATGATTGGACAATATACAGTCTATTGAAATATTATGTAGAAGTGTTAAGAATAATGTTGGAAAGATGCAGGCAATGTCAGATATCATTAAATATCAAGAAGTGCATCTTTGGGACACCCTTTGGAATACTATTTGGACACATAGTGTGAAAACGAGGCTTTCTAATAGATCCTACAAAGATTGAAGACATTGTTGATTTACCACCACCCAAATTAGTGCATCAATTGAGAGCAACATTGGGATACACGGGATACTACAAAAAATTCATAAAAGGGTATGTGCAGATCACTGCGCCGATGGAGAAATTGTTGAAAAAAGATAGTAAATTCTAGTGGAATGAGGAGTGACAACAATATTTGGACATATTGACAGAGAATATGGTATCGACACCTATTCTAGCATTCCCATATTGGTAAAATACATTTCATGTGGACGTGAATGCATCAACCACAACACTTGGAGCTATTCTGGTGAAGCTAGGAGTAGGGGAATTTCACCATCCTATAGCATTTGCATGCATTAAAATGTCAGAGTCAGAGAAGAATTAAAATACTACAGAAAGAGAAGGCTTAGCAATGGTATAGGCACTTTAGAATTTCATACACTATTTATTTGGAAAACACTTTAAAATGATTACAGACCATTCAACCCTCAAATACCTAGTCGACAAGCCAGTGATGGGGGGGAGGATATGCAAATGGTTATTCTTGTTTCAGGAATTTGATTTTGAAGTGATTTTCAAACTAGGGGAGTTGCATGTAGGACCTGATCACCTGTTAAGAATCACCAATGGAGAGGAACCTACAAATTTAAAGGACAACTTCCCTGATGTGCATTTATTTTTAGTCCAAGTAGATGATGAATATTTTGATGACATCATTGAATACTTGAGTACATGGATTGCACCACAATTGTTTGTTAAATTTTAATCTATTATCAGGTTACTTTCCAATTCACTAGATAACCATAGCATATATAAGATCACTGAGAGAAACAAAATCACAAGATACACAAAATTTATCTTGGAAAACCCTCTTGGGGAAGAAAACCCAACAAAAATTCGTTAATATAGATAGCCAATACAATGCCAAAACAATAAACCAAACACTAGAGAATATCCTATCACAAGCAATGCACCTATCTCTCTTCCTTCTTCCGACAACTGGTAACTACAACTTCCTTCAATACTTGCACACTAAATGAGTGATCTAAGTGAGTGAACAAATGAGTGGTTGGCCTCCTTTATTTATACAAATTGGCAAGCGCTGAAAGGAGGTGTCTCTTCACTAGCAGGGCCTACTTGTCTTTCTGGGTGGTTAGAACCATTTTAATTTTCCTAGGGGTCGACTTCTTAATTTGTATATTACAATTAGGGATTTGACCAATCTGCAAAAGGGGATTTGGTCAATTGTAATGCTCGACATGATCAATCCAAAAATGGGATTGATTTAATGAATAATAAATATATTTTATCTTTTACTTCATCCACAAAATGGGATAAGAATATTCTTTGAAGTTACACAATATTTTAACACTCCCTCTTAACAAGAAGGATATTCTTTATCTTTTGAGAGGTCACTAGATGTCATCATCAACTGAACAATATCATTTGGGAAATATCATCAACTGAATAATCACCATCAACTAGACAACAAGATCAACTAGATAACAACATCAACTGGGTAACAACATCAACTGGATAATATGAGGCATTAATATAATCCACTTGGTCATCTGGCATCACGACTGGCATATCTATAAATCATCGAAAGTTTTGTTCTCTTTATCTTCGCCCAGAAGATACTCTTTCCTTCTTTCATCTTCACATAGAAGATACTTTTTCTTATCTTCACACAAAAGATATATTATCTTCACAGAAAAGATATTCTATGATTTTCACCATTCCTTTTATGTTCTCCCTTCTCTTGTAGTCATCTATCTCACCCATCCACTGAGGAGGAATACTACCATAGCTTCACTCCTAGTCATCCCACATGAACTAGAGAAGCTAATATGATAGCCTGGGCAAGACTAGAATCAATTTCCATGATCCACGCAGTATCACAAAACAAACCTCAAGAGCCAACTAACCATTCCACATGGTCAAGGTTTGTGTTCCGGGCTACTTAGTCCTTTCCCAGAGGAGAGTATATGCCCACTTCTCCTTGGAGAAACATCCACACTCCTCTCTATGAGGGTGGTCACACCCCTCTCTATGAGGGTATTATAGCATGTCCCTAGAGTATCCAAAAATCAACACTTGGAGAAAAATCTATAAGAACGGTACTGGAGTAACCTGCAATTACCTGCATCTCATCAACTATATCTAAGTATCAATATTTCTCTTCATCTTGAACAAATCTCTTCTACATCTTTAGGAACCTCCTGCTCCTATACAAATACTAGATACTGGTTGGTTCTTACTGACTATCACCATATCATAAGTCCTTCTAATGTTGTCTAACTTTTGCAAGTCAATGCATAATTTCTTTCGTTTGAGACCTATAAAATTACTTATAGTATCCTTTATGAGATTGTGATGATCCCAAGCCAAATTTTTTCTTGGAATCACTAACTACTGCTAATTTATTGAGTTTTTAAGTGCATACAAGATTCATCAACACATGGAGATCACAATATATTCAAGATGTAGAAGCACAAGCAAAGATATGACCTTTTTATTATGAGCAATGAAGATCAATACAATAGATGACCAATATGGCATAAACCTCAGATGGCCGTACAAGCAATAGATATGAGCTTCTACAAAATGCTCCCGACAATACAAAATGAGCCTCCAAAGGCTGGATATACAATGAAGACTAAATCAAGTAGATCTGAGTTGTACTAATGCTCAACCTCCAAGCTGGAAAGTGCCACGTCCTTCTAGAATGTTGAAGCCCTGAATAATTCTTCCCTGCTACCAAAAGTGTCCCATCGTCCCGAGAAATATGCCAAATGATAGATCGGGCAACTGCAAGAAAAACCCAGATGTCCAAATTTCCAAATCCACTCTCAAACTTCGTAGATCTGAATTCTCCACTGAATGGTGTGC
>JZKD02S0320507.1:246237-263668 GCA_000966675.3 Picea glauca
GTTAGGTTAACTCCCAGGGTTAATATTCTATTCTTCTGTTGAGTTATCTATTACTCCTTTATCATTTCCCTTTCTTAAGTCAACTTAAAAATATAACTTTTAACTTCTTGACTTTTCCCCCCTTCAGTGTGAGACTATGACCTAGTGGGGGTGCGCAGGACACTGAGTCTCCTCCTCACCTCTCTAAGAGGTGGGGGACATTACAGAGATATGTCACTTAGCCAATCAGTTAGTAACAATAAGCAGTAATCAAATAAAATTATATCATGATTTCCATCAAAGTAGTACACATATTTTCTTAAGAAAAACTTGTTCAACAATTTACACATATGAAACCCTAATCATGAATAAGATTTTTGAAATATTTTTCACTCTATCTATGAAATTACCAAATTTTCCCTTACTATCATAGCTAAACACATACCTTTGTCACTCTCATGAGTGATCATACCTGAAATAAATAGTGTATCTCTTTCTTTATCCTCTTTTTTGATAATTCCTTCATAAATCTGCATAGACACTGAAATAAAACGAGGTTGATTAACATTCTCACAGATATTTAACTTGTAATGATAAATTATTAATGTAAAGAAGATACTAAAAATAAACATGAATACTTATCTTTTGTTTTTGTGTGGGGAGGCTCCATGGACTCCACCATTTTCTATCTTTCTTTAGATCAACTATCTTCAACTTAAAGTACATAATCCTCAATGTCTACTAAATCTTTATTTGGGGGAGGAGATTCCTCTTACTCTTCCACATCTTCCTGATGATTTATTTTCCCTTTTCCTTGAGGACAGTCATAGGAAAAGTGTCCCAAATTTTGACAGTTGTAGCATCTAATCTTTGAAACATATTTCTTCTTTTCTAGAACTCCTACGTAGTTATATTCTTTATTATTCTTCCTGAAGGTACTTCTTCTGTTCTTTTGAAATGTAAGAGATTCCTCTTTGTCAACAATTAATCGATGTTGTTGGTCTGCAAGTATAGATTCTTTGTGTGTGCAATCTGTCGATAACTTATCAAACATGGGTAACTTGCTTCTTGCACACACTCCTTGTACAAAAGGAATCCAAAATATTGGAAACCCATTTAAGGTTGTGATTAAAATATATTTTTCACTAATGACATCTCCAATGGCTTCAAGTTGATCTCTAATATGAGAAACTCTCATAATATAGGATGAGACAGATTCTGAGTTTTCCATCTTCATATTATGAAGTTGATTTCTCAAGGCAAGATTCCGGCTAATTTCTTTGATTTCATATAACCTGTTGAGTGATTCATACATTTGCCTTGTTGTCTATAGTTCGGATATATGAGGGATCAAGTGTTTCTTTACTAAATCTGACACGTTTATCTTTTCTTTATTTTCATTCTTCTTATGCTCGGTCTTTTGTTGTTCTTCCTTTGGTTCTGGTACACCCACTGTGACATGTTCTAGTAGATCATTCTCATCTAGAATCATCTGCAACCTATGCTTCCAATATATGAAGTTTCCAGATCCTTCCAACCTATCTTCTACCATCATACTGGTAGCCATTCTTTCTTGCAATAGAAACCATATCCCTCTGGGCTATAGAAATAATAAAATAATCAAATTTCTTGGATCTAAAAACTGAACTTACCAAAAGATGCATTGGATTGAGGTGACTATGCTGGTATAGTCAGTTTCTGAAAATTACAAATTTTACCCCTTGAAACTAATCTTGCGGAAATATGGACTGGTACTTCTGGTACTAGTTTTGTTTTCCTTGTTTTCTAGTACTTTTGGTTTTCTGGTTTTTTAGTACTAGTGAAAACTAGGGTTTCACTTTCTGGGAGATCTACCCACTAAAAAGGTGCACTGAAGGTGTCAATAAGTTCCTTAGGCTAGGGCACACTTTTCTAGATGATCCTTGGGTTGAAATTCCTCTTCAATAAAAATCCCTAATTTTCTTGTATGACAACAATGACGTTTTTCTTTTCCTGAGAAATATGCTCTCTTCAGCTTAGCACTGATACCATGTTAAATTTTAAGGTATTATCATGTCACTTTCCAATTCACTAGATAACCATAGCATAGATAGGATCATTGAGAGAAACACAATCACAAGATACACATCATTTATCCTGGGAAACCCTCATGGGGAAGAAAACCCAACAAAACTTTCATAATATAGATAGCTAATACAATGCCAATACAATAAAACAAACACTAGAGAATATCCTCTCTCAAGGAATGCACCTCTCTCTCTCCCTTCTTCCGAAAACTCGTAACTGCAGCTTCCTTTAATACTTGTGCACTAAATGAGTGAGCTGAGTGAGTGAACAAATGAGTGGTTGGCTTCCTTTATTTATACAAATTGGCAAGCATTGAAAGGAGGTGTCTCTTCACTAGCAGGGATGACTTGTCTTTTTGGGTGGTTAGAACCACTTTAATTTGCCTCGAGGGAGAATTCTTAATTTGCATATTACAATTAGGGATTTGACCAATCCACAAAAGGGGATTTGGTCAATTGTAATGCATGACATGATCAATCGACAAAAGGGGATTGGTCTAATGAATAACACATATATTTTATCTTTTACTTTATCCACAAAAGAGGATAAGAATATTCTTTGCAGTTACACAATATTTTAACAGTTTTTAACACTACGTAGAAGAAAAATTTGGTATTTAGAGCTTCATACTATTAATTGATTGCAAGACACTTATACAAGATGGGCCTAGGGTTTTAAGAGAGGCCCATGAGGGAATAGCTGGAGGAAATTATGTAGGAAAAGCTACCGCGTAGAAGGCATTATGCGCATGACTATGGTGGCCAACCATTCACAGAGATGCTAAGGAATATTTCCAGTGATGTGATGTATGACAGAGGATTTGTCAACCTAATAGAAGGGATGAGATGCCCCTAATACCACAAGTAACCTTGCAAGTATTCAAAAAATAGGAAATAGACTTTATGTGACCAATTAACCCATCAACGAAAATGTCAGGAGCAAGGTATATCATTATTGTGACATAATACCTAACAAGATCGACAGAAGCAACATGAGTGAAATATTTCAACGTAGAGACAACAACACATTTCCTATTTGAGCAAGCGATCACTAGATTTGGATGCCCAATATTTTTATGAGTTACCAAGGTACTCACTTTATCAATAGTATTATCAAGGGTATGACTGAGGAATTTGAAGTCTACCATCAAAAGAGTACACCATATCACCCTCAAGAAAATGGAACAATGGAAGCCTTTAATAAGATTTTAGAGAATGCCTTGACAAATATATGTAATGTTAACAGTGATGATTGGGACTTGAAGATGCCAACAGTATTGTGGGAATACTAGACTACATGTAAAAAGTTGACAGGATAGACACCATTTAGGTTAGTGTATGGAAAAGAAGCAGTGGTGCCATTAGAATTCTTGGTACCCATTCTACGCATAGAAACAATTACCAACATGACAAAATGCAGCACAATAAAAGAAAGGCTAAATCATCTAATGGATATGTAGGAAGATAGGATTCTAGCAGGATTTCACCAAGAAGTTTAGAAAGCAAGAGATAAAGCTTGTCACGACAGACATATCAAGAGGAAAACTTTCAAGGAGGGAGACCTAGTATTGGTGTATGATAGTAAATTTCTTCAGCATCCAGGGAAATTCAGAATGCACTGGTTGGGACCATATGAAGTGATGACTATCACAGATGCGGGATATGTACAGTTGAAATATTTAGGAGGCACAAAAATGAGGGGAATGATCAATGGGAGTCGACTTAAACTGTATAGGGAAAATCAACTTCCTAGTACTTAAAAAGTTACCACGCAGTAATAAAACTTGTACATAGTGTACCATAATAGATACTAAAAAAAAAAAAAAAGGATGAAGAAAGTTGTGTGCAGAAGTTCTCGTGCCAGACATCGAAACACTACGTGTAGAAAAACCGGACTCAATGTGACGGAAATAAAATGTATGCGTGCAACATCTACACAACACACTATGCACTTGGAAAGCTCATTGTGCTAGAAAAAGGACCAACGGTCAGAAAAAATGGAAATTTGAAAAATGATGGTTATGACAAAAGGCGCCAACCGACAACAATTATGGAATTCAATGAAAAAGTACACATAAAGCACCATTAGATTAATCAAATTTGGGGAAGCTTCTTTGATAATTTTCATGAATTTCCTATACAGAGGGAAAATGTGGGAAACATAAGACTCATTGTGAAATTGTGAAGTTGCAGAGAAATAGAGCAGAAAAAGAAGAAGCGATTTGGCAAACAATCTAGAGCAAACTAGTGAAGGATTAGTCAACCAAAACTAACTAGTACTCACAATGGAACCACCAAATATGGCTACACCGAGCCAAGAAGGAAGGAAAACCCAAAGTAGTCGAGCACCACGGGAGGTAGTATAACTTGGGTGGAAAACTAGACAGCCTGAGGAATTCATCGACATCAATGCAATTCCTTCACCCTTTGAAGAACCCATAGACCCTACACTAGTGGTTGAATAAAGGCAGGGTCCAACCATGTCAGCCATGGAAGTTGACCCCGCTAGTAGCACACAGGGCATCCCACGCAAAACACACGAAACCCATAAGAATCTATGATGGTCAAGGGAATCGAGTAGGAAAATGGCCAAGTTACTGCACAGACGAAGGAGAAAGTACCCAAAACCACCAGAGCATAAACTATGCAACAACAAGAGGGTTTGTTTGAAAATATCACTCGCTATCTAGACCCTGACTTGGAAAGAAGACAGATGGAGGTGGGTATCTCAAGTCAACAACCAAAATGGAAGTGAAAATAACCTATGGTGTGGTCTCCGCGTAGGTATCCTAACGCATAAATTTTACTCCCGCGCATTTCGAAAGGAGTGAAAACCACGCCAACATTGTTAGGTTGCATGGAGAAGCTAAGACACTAGGACCATGATGTGGCCGATGTAGGCAAATTCCCCAAATTTGCGCAGTAGGTTTACTTAGATAGAATATGGATATGGCCCTTTGGAGATCCCATTCTACAACCAAATACAAGGGCATCTGGCCTAACAAACACATGAATCCTAAACCTGTTGGAGATTCCTCATTTTGGAAGGGGAAAAGAGGTGAACAATTGCATGAAGAAGTTGATAATGGTCCTCCATGGAGGATTCCTATGGATGGAACAGACTGTCTCAATATATGTATATATGATAGCACTGATCACAAGGTTGTCGTCAATGGGTGAGAACCCCATGAAGTACATGAATGAAAAAACAAAAGAGAAGACTTTGGCTGAAGAAATGAAGAGTACATATGGGACAGAGAGGGGCTCTTGCGATATTATTATTAAAAGTATCAATGACATCGTGACATGGATGGCCACCAAACTCATGGACTGTAAATGTTGACGAAGTGTCACAAGGAGAAAGTCCTTGCCAGGGTCATCATAGTTGGAGCGCAGTGTGTGAATGGAACATTGCTCAATTGGATCCCTTACCTATTGAATCTATTCCTTGAGGACTGCAAATATGTGCATGACTTTGGCACAGAGTTCACTACTTGTGGATACTCATGCTAATTGCATTGATGTGGTTGAGGGAGCCCCCATATTCTTATTTCTGTGACCAGACATGTCAGTGACACGCAACACCATACACGTCTTTGGGGAGCAACTTAGAACCCAAGGAAAAAATAAAAAACACGGGTAAGTTTGATAGGTATTTTGCAGAAATATGGGAAAGCATAGCCAACACTTGGAAAATTACCCCAGATGTGATCGCACAATACAACGACATAACCAACTTTTGCACAACAAGGCACAACATGTGGATCAAAGCGCATAGGGACCCAGAGAAGGAGTGGATACAAATAAGGTACTACACCAATGAGGATGATATATAAATGGCCATGAGGGACTGACATGATGATTGGAGGGCCCCGGTCCTAACCCAATAAGTTCCAAAGAGCACAGAAGTAGACATCACTACGCCCAAGAAATGGACAAAGCTAGGGAAACTGACCTAAAAGTTGGCACAACATACGAAGGGAAGTCCACTGACGAAACATACACAGGAAACCCAGAAGGACACTGCCACACAACAAAAGGAACAAGGAGTGGGGGCTATAGAAACACGGGGAAACCCCCCAGCATCGACTCCACAGGAACCAAGGTCACCTAAGAGACAAATATTAGATAAAGTATGATTGCACAAGAAGGTGAAGGTGAATAAAGAACTGCCAGAGTACAAGATCACAAAAGATGATGTTGACCTTGTGGGAGAGAAGGTGCAATACCACACAACAAAAGACTTTGAAGAGGCCAAGAACCAAAGAGGGAAGATACAAGACGACCTGGTTAGAATAAAGTAGGTTCTCGAGAAAATAAGAACCCCACAGAGGTATGAAAGGGGAATAGAGTCCTTCCCCAAGGGAGAAGCAACAATGGAAACAAGGAATACACCATAGAATGGGTACACAATTCACGTAATTTCCCAGGCAAGTCCAATATTTAGAATAACAAATGACATGCTTCACATGGATGAAACCGCAACAAATATGCGACTGAAAGATTTGGCATAGGTTGATCTGGTATTATCTAGAATACCTACCAAGGCGTTGTACAGACTCTAAGTCAACATCGCGCAATCGGTGTAGTCACACGCGAGAACAGACGCAGTAGAAATGCAAGAAACGAAAGAGGGAAAGGAATCCTTGGAGCTCGTGATAGAAGAAGTGAATTTTGAGAGAAGAGAAGAGAAATATCACATAGATAAAATGTAATAGGGGGTCACAACAATCTACAACCACCTTCTAGACAACACGCAAGCCAAGAGTTCAAGCACAGAGGAGAAACTCAATATGATTTCCCAAACCATCAACTACTATAGGCAACATATTGAGGAATTGAAGGAAAAAATTACTCTTACAACTCTACCTGAGGTCAAGGAGCAAAGGAAAGTAGAAGTTGTACTTCAACTAGCAGAGTTGGATAAATAAGCTAAAACAATAACATAACTTCTTGACATAACATCACAGTTTTGGACAACACTAGAGGAAGAAAAAAGGGTCTAGCAGTGAGACCAGGAAGAAGGAAAAATAAGCACAACTTTCTAGGACCTCAAAAAGAGGCAGAGAATTATGAGTATCATTGAGCGCCTCAAGGGGACACAAGACCTGAAGAAGCTCCAAACATAACTGATAGCATCACATATGCAAAAGCAGGAGAGACAACCATAGATGGAACCTCTTCAAGACCAAACCATGTAGCTCATTGTGCAACTAGAGGAGGAGAAGAAGAACATGGCGCAAACAGGGGTATAATGCACAACCATGGTCCAAGTGGAAATCATAGCACAAAATCTAAAAGCGCTTACAAAAAAGGTCATGCAAGTACAAATAGGAGAAAGGGAACTTGCAGAAAAGTTCCAAAGTCTAGCAGAGACTGTCAAGGGATCACACAGTGCCTAGGTGGCTCAGGACGAGCCACATATCCGTGTTGGGTGCCTGTTGGGTGCAGACCTATTTTGGGGAAAAGACTAATTTTGGATAATAAAGTGAAAATAAAGAAAATACAGCTGGAAATAAGAGTAGAATGTGCAAGGTAAATGAACATGCAGAGGAGGAAAGCATACGAGGTGCACATGCAAGAATACCTAACTATGCTAGGGTTAGGGTTTTTGTAAGAGGATGTAATGTCTAATAAGACAAAAATATGTATAAATAGGTACCTAGGAGGTCCAGTTCGGGGTGGTTCGAAGAGTTGGATAGGGGTTTGATGTGATTGTAATTATAGAATGTAAGAATGACTGTAAAATACAAGATTATTTTGTAATTTGTTGAGATGGAGAGAGAAAATAAGTTATATCTTGAGGGTTAGATCATAGGCTAAGTAGCCTGGAGTGATCTAGTATGCGTCATTAAAGATCTTGATCCAGCTGAGGGATAATTGTAATCTGTGTGATGCTATATGTATTACAAAACAATAAAAAAAGATCCCAAGAGCCAGATCTTTGTGGACATATACCAGGAGGGGGTGAACCACAGTATCTTATGTGTTATGTGAATGGTTCATTGTTATACCTTTGTTGTTAATGGTTAGATCTTACATTAATGTTTGATAAAGTAGATAGATCTTATTATTTTACATGAATGAATAAGAATGGCAGAGTACTTAGCATAGATGGATGTTATAGGAAATAAATAAACATCACAAGGTTCAATTCCATATACCCACCCATTCCCATGATGCAAGAACATGAGCATTGCAGCCACCAATAGAACTATCTCGGGTGATACTATGAAGTGCACCCTATGTATTTCATTTCCTTCTGGTTCACCAAGGGGGCTGATAGTTTTAGAAGGTTTTGTTGGAAACCATAGTAGATCTGAACCTGGGTCAGCCCAAGAATGGTAGCAAGAGAGAAGTAACCAACACAAGTCCTTTGGAGGATTTGAGCATATAGATTTCGGTAGTAGGAAAACTCACCATTTACTCCAAATTCATTTACCACCCATTAATAACAATATTCCTCTTCTAAATAGGAGTAAGAAAAAAACCATTGACAGGAGATAATATTCAAACTCTACCTCAACATTTCTAGTAAGCGAGATCGTTAAAGTCACAACTATCTAACATCCAAAAAAGATAATTTATTATGCCATCATCTAGCTCAAATGAATTCATGTTATAACAAACCAATCAAGGAAATATAACATTCATAGTCACACTTATCTGAAATTGGAAATTAACTCGCAAATTTTGAAAGGGGTGCTCTTTTCCACCCAACCATAGGAACAGTTTCTCTTGGAGTATTTCTCCACTGGAAATTCCCTAGATAGAAAATGATTCCATGATAGAGAGAGAGGTTCTTCTTTTTATGCTCAGCAACAGCAAGGGACAAAGGTTACTCTCCTTTTCCCACATGAATCTCCCAGTTGCATTTTCTATCCACTAAGCAAGGGTGCTTGTTGTGATTGCTCACTTAATCACTGCAACTCCATTTATCATATTGATTAGAAAACATTGCCGATTCACTCCTATATCAATAAAATATCATATTATGAGTTCTCCCTAGAATCGGAGAGCCTCACATGCTCTTATTATTTCTTGATTGGTCATCAAACCCCTTTGTGTCTCTTCTGGCTTCTACCCATGATTTATTCCTCTTATTTATTTCCTTTTCCAGCAATATTTCATGAGTCAGAATCAAGAATTTTCCTTATGGTACTCTTCCCATCTCCTCATTGAATATTGAGGAAGGCTTCCCAACTACCATCCTGACTAGTAATTAATTTTTTTATTATGCCGTAAGACCGTCCTAGGTCTTAGAAATTTATATCCACAAGACTACATACCTGGAAAGGGTCATCTCAACCATTATTGGTTCCCCTTACAATACCTTCTCATGGATCATGATCCATATTATCCACCTCCTTTTAGTAGTTATGCCATAATTTCCCATTTTTAGTCAATAACACACACAGACACACACACACACACACACACACACACATATATATATATATATATAGACACACACACACACACAATTCCTTTAATAACAAAGGTTTATTGCCTTTCCAAAATTCCCATGAAAGGTCTGTGCCTTGTTCTTTTATCCAAGAATAATTATATTTACAAGTTGGGGGGGGGGATGGGTATTACAATCCCCGACCCCTAAAAAGGAACATTTCCCTACTTTTTTACCTCCCACTATGGTTTTTATGTACAACAGTTTACAAAAATGGATATGCATGTTTCATGACATCCTCCAATTCCCAAATTGATTCATTTGGTCCAAAGTGTTTCCACTACACCTTGACCTGGGAAATGGTTTTGTTTCCGAGTGGGATTTCTTTCCTGTCTAGTATGCATTTTGGTTCTAGTAGGAATTCTCCCTCCAGTTCCACCTGCATCATAGACCATTCCATTATATGATTAGAATCATGTACATATTTTTTCAATAATGAAACATGGGAAACATTATGCATTTTTATGGTGGCATTAAGTGCTAGTCTATATGCTACAGGTCCCACCCTGTCCATAATTTCAAAGGGTCCACAAAACCGAGGTGCCATCTTGGAACAGGTTCCCATTCTCAAGGAACTTCTTCTTTGTCAGATTCGAAGAAACACATGATCCCCTACTTTGAACTCCATAGGAGTCTTATTTTTGTCTGCATAGCTCTTATGCCTTTCCCGAGCTACCTTCAATTTATGTTTTATTTGAACTATTTATTGTTCCATTTATTTTAATAGTTCTAGACCAAGGGTTATTATTTCTACTGGGTTATTCCAACTGATTAGAATGTTGCACTGTCTACCATAGAGAGCCTCAAAATGGCTCATCTTCAATGATGCTTGATAGCCATTGTTATTAGAAAATTATATCAGGTAGTCTTCCCACCTCCTAGGCTGATGCATAACATGCATCCTTAAGATGCCCACTAATACTTGATTTACTCTTTGTGTCTATCCATTATTTTGAGGGTCATAGGATATACTAAATAGAAATTTAGTTTCAAAACCAAAAAAAAAATATTTCCAAAAATTTGAAGTAAATTTTGTATCTTTGTCTGATATGATTTCCTTAGGCATCCCATGCAGTATAAATATTTATTTCATGAAGATATTGGAAATATGTATTTCCTTGCAATTTCACTTCATAGGAACAAAGTGAGTAACCTTGCTTAGATTATCCACAACTACCATAATTGCATCATTCTGCTTGGTTGATTTAGGAAATCGAGTGATAAAATTTATGGAGATGGTTTCCCTTTTCAACTCTGGAATTGGTAGGGGATGAAACAACCCTATTGGATGAATGCGCTCCACCTTAACACATTAACATTCTAAGAATTTATCTAGGTAGTTGTCTATGTCCTTCTTCATTCTCAGCCAATAAAATAGTTTCTTAGTGGCTTTGATCAATTTTTGATAACCAAGGTGACTAGTGTATGGTCTTTTATGTAGTTCATCCATTATGCACCTATTTAATTTGTCACAATTTTGGATACAAAACCTACTCTTTTAAGTTATCAGGCCATCATTCAATAGTTTATTTCCCTCATAATTCATCCCTATGGGATATTTCTCTAGGCATGCTTTCACATTTTTGAAAAACTCATCTACTTCATGTGCATTTTTTACTCTCTCCTTGATGTTTGATTCACAGGTACTCACAGCTTCCAAGTGAATCACTTTCACACTTCTATCAAGGAAATCAACCACTTTGTTTTCCTTTCCCCTAATATGTTTTATTTCAAAATCAAATTCATTAAGGAGAGCCATCCACCTAGCTTGCATAGCATTAAGTTTGGGCTGGTCAAAAAAGTATCTCAACCCACTATGGTCTGTCATAAGTATGAATCTTCTGCCTAGTAGGTAATGCCTCCACATTTTTAAAGCATGTTCTATGGTAGCCAATTACAAGTTGTGGGTCACGTAATAGATTTCATGTTCATTCAAATTTTTGGATTCATAACAGATTTCATGCCCTTCTTGCATGAGGACTCTTCCAAGTCCTTCCTTGAAAGAATTTGTACACACTAGGATGTCCTTGTTTGGGTTTGCAATTTTCAACACTGGTGCATTGGTCAAAAGATGTTTTATTTGGTGAAAAATCTCCTCACGCTCTATTTTCCAAATGAATTTAACTCCCTTTTTATGTAGGGAGGTGATTGGACAACCAATCTTGGAGAACCCCTTGATGAACCTTCTATAGTATCCCACTAGGACCAGAAAGGACCTGATATTAGAGACATCCCTTGGTGTAGTACAATCCATGATGGATTTGATCTTTTTAGGTTCAAATACCACTCCTTCCTCAATGATGACATGGGCTATGTAATTAACCTTTTTTGAAAATAAATCACACTTTCTAAACTTTTCATAGAGCTTATGTTCTCTTAGCACTCGAAGCACTAACTTGAGTTGTTCTTCATGATCTTCCCTAATCTTAGAACAAATTAGAATGTCATCTATGATGACCAACAAAAATATGTCCTAGAATATAATGAGTACATTATTCATCAAACACATAAAGGTGGTTGGTGCATTGGTAATCCAAAATGACACTACCACAAATTCATAGTTCCCATACTGTGTCCTAAAGGTCATTTTATGTATGTCTTCATCCTTAATTTGGACTTGATGATGTACATACCTTAAGTAAAATTTGGAGAATATTGTAGCACCCCTTATCTGGTCAAATAGGTCATCAATTCGTGGTAATGGATACTTATTCTTAATGGCCATATTGTTGAATTGTATATATTCTATGCACAACCTAAGGGTGCCATCCCTTTTCTTCACAAACAATGTTGGTCCTCCCCAAGGGCACACACTAAGTCGGTTGTACCCTTTGTCCAAAATATCCTTCAGCTATAGTTTGAGCTCAACTATCACTGGTTTACTCGTTCTATAGGGTTCTATGGACATTGACACCACTCTAGGTACAAGTTTGATTGAGAAATCAATATCTCTTCTAGGGGGAAATCCTGTTACCTCTTCTAGAAACACATTTTTGTACTCTCTTAATATAGGGAGGTATTATAAACTTGTGTTATTATTCTTAACAGAGTTCATTACCTATATTTTATAAAAATCACATCCTTTTATACAATACTTCTTCACCTGGAGGGATGATATTTGTCTCACAAAGATATGATTTTGAATCCCCTTTAGGGTTCTCTTCTTCTCTTCATGATCTTCACATTCTAATGTTTTATTGTAACAATCTAACTTTTCTTTATGGGAAACCAACCAATCCATGCCAAGAAACATGTCATAAGATCCTAAAGGAAGTATTTTTAAAATTGTTTGGGTGGAAAACCCATTCACAATGAATTTGTATGATGGAAAGACCTATGTTACCTTTCCTTTTGTTCTAGTGGCTAGTTTTACCATCCATGACTTAGCATGTTTTTCTGGATGCAATTTAAATTTCTCAACATTTTTAGGGTAAACATAACTCATATTGGAACCGAGGTCAATCAAAATAGAAACATAATGGTTGGATTTCATAACATCCATCTCCACTACTAAATCTTGGTGATCAACGTGTCTATTATCCAAGGCTACATAAATTCATGGCATGCTCCTCAAAACATCGTTAACTATGGTAGCTTCATGGATGTTGTAGACACTCCTATTTTTTTGTTTTCTATGTGGGAAGTCCCTCAAAAAATGTTCTTCCCCACATCCCGAACATTTCAATGGTTCTCTCTTTGTATTTTCAGTCTTTCCTCAGGCTGATCCAAAGGGTTTATTTCCACTCTAAGAGGGAAAATTTTGTTGATACACACTTTTAGTAGGAATGATCATTTTAGATAATTTTCCATTATTCTTAAATAGTGAGGGTTTAAACCCATTATTCTTGAATTCTGATTTCATTTCCTTTTTCCAATCCTTATGGGGTTCTTCCTTGTGCTTGAATTGCTCATAGAAGTAACTTGCCTTCTGAATGGTGTCTTATAAGATCTTAGGTTCATCAAACTTGATTATGTCTTGAAATGATTGAGGTATTCCACTAATCAATCATCGTATATTTGTATTTTTATCCATCATGTAAGGTACATACCTTATCATGTCAAGAAATTTGTTGAGATACTCATCCATGGTGAGTTTTCCTAACTTGAGTTTATAGAACTCCTTAGTATTTTCATCATAGTACCTCTCAGATAGGTACTTCTTATTGAAATATTTCTCAAATTGTTTCCATGAAAACTCATTCTCTTGGATTCCTTTAACATTTCTAAGGTCCTCCCACCAGATGGAGGCCTTTCCATTGAAGTTGAAAATGGCTATTCGGGCCTTTAAGTTTTCAGAGTAGTCATGGAATCTGAGGTACTTCTTTAGGCTAAGTAGAAAATATTTTACTTCTTCCCCCTTCTTAATATCCCCATAAACTGTGGGTGGCTTGTCTTTCTTAAAGTCTTCCAGTCCATGACTCTTAGATCATTTTCTCCTTTTTCTTTTCCCTTGAAAAGGAAACCTAGTCCCTCTGCTAGACAATTCCTTGGAACTGTCATTTTCCTCACTAGAGGATTCTTCAGGTGAACTCTTGACATTAGCATGCTGCTTGGCTCCACGTTGGGAATTCTTTGAGGTGATTCTTCTAGTGTTGCTATTTTTAAGGCCATGATCTGGTATCTCTAGTGGACTTTGGTTTTTCTTAGTATTATGTCCGTCCACATTAATAGCCATTGGTCCATGTTGCAGATACCTCTATATGTCTGATAGGTTTTGCAAGAAGATTTCATTAATTTAGTTTGGTTCTCCTATTATTTTATCATCCTTTCATTGTATGCCTTACAACTTTGTAATTCTTCCATAAGGCTTGTTGCATTTTCAGCTAAGTCCGAAGGGTTTTCCACCACTCTACTTTCATGAGATTCTTCTACTCTATTATGGGATATTTATCCCAATTCATCATGTGTCACCATTGTTTATATTGTAGTTTTCCTTGATTTCCACTAACTGTTTGAGTGATGATAACAACATTTTTTGTTAGTCAATCATCCTTAATTTTATGAATAATTAAGGTAATTTTTATAAGGTAAAATTAGCTTTACTATTCCACATATAACAACAATATATAGTTTATATTTAAAGCATGTAGAAACAACAAAAATTCTCACTCTTTTTAGTAGTAAATATTAGATAAGGTTTTACATATGGGTAGGGTAAGTTGCCCTGCCCCTTAAAGGTTTTCTATTAGAATTTATTCCCCTCTTTCGCAAGCCTAAGAAAGCCAAGTGTTGTAGCCTTACTTTGATACCACTTTGTCACACAACTGACCCCTAAATGGCATTTTAAGGGATGGGGTTATAAATTTTCCTCTTTCCTACAATTCCATGAATGCCTTGGTTGAGGAATCTATCACCTTGTGCTAACAAAGATCTTCTCATCGAATAAACCATTACCCAAAATCAAGATCTGTTTTGAAAGCTATATCTTTCTAAAGTATTTGGGCCGCCATTGACCAATGGCCATCCCCTTCACCATGTGACATCCATGTGGCTTCACTTCCTTCTCACCATCTGACATGGAACTGTCATGACCCCGATCGTCATCCTCTGTAAATGACGTGGCCGCGAAAGGAGGGGTTACAGGGAACATTTCCTGGGTCATTGTGCATATTGGGATTTTGGCCTTTCAACATCCTTGTACATGTCTAAAACTTCCCTACAGGTCCAAAGTATCGGAGTCCTGAAGTGTATTTCTATATCAGAATTCTATGGTGGAGCTCCATCCACCCTCGGATCCCATGTATGAGGTATATCCACACTCAAACCATAGATTGGAATTGACGAGAGGGGTAGGGGTCCAACACCTAATCAACGTCGAATCCCACGATGCCACATGGGACTAGCTACACATGCCACATCACCATCGAAGATACAGGTATGTTGTATAGAAACTTGATACTTCATCGAAGAGACTTCAACGTTCAACACAGTCTTTATCCCTTGGGTCTCTCGGAGCCTCGAAGTCTTGAAGTTCCGAAGTTCCGCAAATCGTGTCCATGTACTCCGACCTTCAGGATGGTTTTACAACTCGAACGTTAAATATCTTGAAGAAAGACTTCGCCAAAGTACTTATTCCATCTTCCACTATTTGATCAAATGATTGAGAAAATATCCCAAAGGATCCTCGATATATGGTCCACATCGCTCCAGAATTCCTCCCCTCGATCTGACATTTGGTGGTATTTTTCCAATTCAGTAATTTGCAACTTTGCGACCCTTACTGTTCTTAACCAAACAATTTCTCGAAGGGTTACCTATCAGAAAGGTCATAAAGTGGGGATGATTATTTATTGTTGGTTAACATTGTCACTTAACCTATCCTTCCACAACACATTATCTAACGCTCCAGGAGGGTTTCAAAGGATTCTTATATCTACGATTCACGTTACTTCATGAGTTTGACATTCATGGGTTTCAGTCATTTAACACCCTTTTTATTCCCAGAGTGGGTCAACACTGAATTGACCATAACATATATCCAACAATCAGGGAAGGTCCCGAAGGTCCTTATATCAACGACTGAGAAGGCCTACTCTATATTATGGTAAATGGAAAATGATTGCATGATCCATTTTCAAAAGGTATTCTTTGGGTAATACTTGGATCCTTTTTTTCATAGCACAAGGTTCCTGGGTCCTGATCATATGGAAATCCTAGTGGCTCAAGGGATCAATGTGATGATCCCTTATTAAAGTTAATACTCATGCAGCTTTGAGTTTATGGTCACCTAGAACCTCTACATGCTCGGAAAGGATATGCTTTAGATTATTAATTGATAATTGGTTAAGCCCGTGTTTTTGGGCCCGATGTCACATGCAAAATTTGGGTTAAAGGTAGTGTAATTCGTCAATAGAAATCAAATTATATAATAGGAAAAGGGATTTCGAGGGATTGACGAGTTTAGAGCAACCTTACAGATTATGTCTAAACTTTGTATTTACAAAATTTATCCTTGGGCATTCCTTTGGAGGATTTGAACATATAGATTTAGGAAGTAGGTGAACTAACCATTTAACCCAAATTAATTTACCACCCATTAATAACAATCTTCCTCTTCTAAATAGGAGTAAGCATAAAACCATTTAAAAGAGATAATATTCAAACTCTAGTTCAAAATTTCCAGTCATCCAGGCCATCAGAGTCACAACTATCGAACATCCAAACAACATAAAATATTATGCCATCATATAGCTCAAACGAACTCATATTATAAAAAACCATTCAAGAAAATATAACATTTAGAGTCACACTTATTTGAAATTGGAAATTAACTAGAAACTACTGAAAGGGGTGCTCTTTTCCACCCAACCATAGGCACAATTTCTCTTGGAGTATTCCTCCACTAGCCACCCCGTAGCTAGATCATGATGCCATGAGAGAGAGAGTTTCTTATTCTTCTACTCAACAACAACAAGGGACAAAGGCTACTCTCCTTTTCCCATAGGAACCTAGAAGTTTCATTTTTTATTCACTAAGCAAGGGATCCTGCTATGATTTCTCACTCAATCACTGCAACTTTGTTTATCATATTGATTAGAAAACATTGTCTAGTCACTTCTTTACCCAAAAAAACTCATATTTTCAGTTCTCCTTAGAACCATAGAGACTTGCATGCTCTTGTTCTTTCTTGATTGGTCCTCATATCCCTTCATGTCTCTTATTCCCTCTTCCTATGATTTTTACCTCTCATTGTTTTCCTTTTCCAACAATATTTTGTGGGCCATAATCAGGAAGTTTCTAGATATTACTTTGTGGATCTCCTCATTGACTCTTGAGGAATACTTCCGAACAACCATCCTCATTGGTAATTAATTTTTTTGGGGGGGGCAGAAGACTATTTTTGGTCTAAGAAATTTATATCCAGTAGAGTATCGTCCTTGCAAGGGTGAACTCAACCATTATTGTTTCCCCTTACTATTCC
>JZKD02S0320507.1:263820-288658 GCA_000966675.3 Picea glauca
CAATTCCTTTAATAACAAAGGTTCATTGGGTTTCCAAAATTCTCATGATGGGTCTATCCATAGTACTTTTATCCAAGCATAATTATAATTACAAGCTGGGGGAAACATGGGTATTACATTATGACATATGTCAAGACAAAAACATATTAGAAATAGTAACTAATATTAATATTTTGGAATATACATAGTCAACTCTATATGTGTGTGTAGTTTCATTAGGAATGGATTTTTGTAGGATATACAAAAATACCTTGAAAAATAGAGATATGAAGAGCCAAAATTCACATGCACTCTAGAGTGCACATACATTCTACGGTGCATCACAAGTTTACAACATGTGCGTGTTCCTATAATGTGCATGCACTATTGTGACTAATCTTACTTGTGCACAAGGAATGTGTCTAGAGGTCTAAAATGAATGTGTTGTATACTTCTTGAGACTTCTTAATCTTAAGAGTCATGAATAAAACATATAAATAGTCTTATGGGCCCTCACAAAGGGGTAATTTCCCTTATAGTTGAATATGGGTTCCATTAAGATGTTTCATTCAACACGATTGAGTATGAATTCCTTAATGATATTCATTGTAGGTAAACAACTTCTCAAGGGCCTTGATATTGGTCGAGGGAGGAAAACAATAACCTTTGGTCTTAAGAATAACTTCTTAGGATGAATTACCATGAATAACACCAATAGAGGTCAAGTGCCTTTATATGCTTGATGGGGAAAAAACAAGAACGTTTGCATTCATAGATTTTGGTAAACCTTGAATTCCAAATTCTGGGTGAAGCATGAAGCTAAGAAATCATTGTGGATTTAAGTTGTGATTATTTTCTGAAATATAGATGGCATTTGTAGCCAAGATCTTCATTGCGCTAAGAGTACCCTAGAGAATCTTGAGAATGGTGTTGCAATTGTTGGATTAGGTGAGAATATTTTGGGTCTTATATCCATTCCAGGTGAATAACTTGCAAGAAATATGGTACAATAAAGGACAGGGAAAAGAGGGACCCTTCTTCTTCATACCTCCTAAAAAGAGCATAAGAAACCACATTTTCCTTCCTTTTCTTGTAAATGATCTCATAATCATATCCAAATAGCTTGGTCACCCATTTTTGTTGCTCTGGGGATGAAATTCATTGTTCGTGAAAATACTTGAGGATCTAATGATCAATTTTAATTTGGAAGCATTTCCCCAATAGATAATGACGCCATAGATCCACGACATCCAAAATATGCAACATTTCATTTTTATTTATTGATTGGAAATCTAATTTTGACCTCTAGTGAACCTCTAGGCTCCAATGACTTATTCATCAAGAAACATTTTTGTGAATGAGAAGACGATGGTGTATTTTCTTGGAGCTAATATACTATGGTTGAAATTAGAGATTCCACTAGTGCATAGACTTTTAGTGAATAATTTCTTGGCATGCAACCTCTATTTCAATAGTTAAACATTCTTAAAATTACCCATGAGGAAGTCCACTCTCCTCCCAATTTTGACCTGCAAGTTATTGAAGGAATAAAAACGACTATATTTGTAGCTAATAGAAAGGTCAGAAGTTCCAAAATGAAGTTCTATCATCCCTATCATGGAGTATTCACTATGTTAACATGTAGAATAACACATGCATTCAAGGTATATTAAATAGTACCTGCAAGTTTAGAAGATATTAATAAAGAGTTCCCAAAATCCTTTTGTTGGAAGCCCCTCCAAATGCATCTTTCCAATATTAAAATCCACATTTTCAATAGATATCCCCTTTTATACCCCCCCAATACCTATAATCCCCCTATACCTTGCATCTCCTCCAATATCTACAATATATTGAATTTATTTTTCACAATTTTAAAACCCCCTTTATGAATTAATGTGATAATATATTGGTGAATAGGTTTAAGCCCCTATGGTCCCTACCTAGATGAAGTAGTGTGAATTGAAGAACTCCTAAATTCATGTGGGTGGATGAAAGTGATATATCATCTCATTCGGTTTCTGCCACACCTATAGACACAAAAAGTAATGAATCATACCTAAGTCTTTCATCTCGAACTCAAATGAAACTTTTCTCTTGCACTCGGTGATGAGATTCTCATCCCCTATTAGAAACAGGTCATCCACATATAACAATAATATCACTGGTCCAATACCCTCAACCTTGTAGTAAATATTAGGATCTTCCTTACTCTTGGTAAATACCAATCTCATCAGAAAACTGTCAATTCTACTGTACCATGCCCCGAGTGCTTGTTTCAACCCATACAAGGCTTTCCTCATTCTACACACATGCATTTTTCTGTCATGTGTCTTGAATAATTGTGGCTTCTCCATGTACACTTATTCTTCCACTAAAACATTTAGGAAGGATTTGTTCACATCCAATTGATGTACCTTCTATTTCATCACTGCAACTATCACAAATGTAGCTCAAATCAAAGTGTACCTCGCCACAGGAGAAAATGTCTCCTCATAATCTATTCCTTCTTTCTGGGAGAATCCACGAGCCATGAACCTTGCCTTGTATTTATCAATAATTCCATATGCTGAGTGTTTCATATTATAAATCCATTTGGAACTCACATATGATTTCACTTTCATTCTCAAAAGCACATCCCATAAATCATTCTTAATGATGGACTGGTATTCCTCAATCATGGAATCCTTCCATACTTTATTTTTTGTATCATATTCATAACAAGTAGGATGAACATCAATGATATCAAATAAAAATGCCACATAACTGTAATATGGTCGAGGTTTCTTGATTTCTCTGAAAGATCCATCTGGGGCACCATACTTCTTTGCATCCTGAATAATATCATGATCCTGAGATGGTATTCTTTTCCTTGTATCTATTTTTGTAGGTCTTTGTGGTTCTTCAATGTCATGGTCCTCTAGACCATGCTCATTAGGCACAACATCATTATGAGCATATGAGACTACAACTCTAGGAACTTAAGGTTCCTCATCATGTATCTCATCTATATGATGTTGCCTTGATCTATTGAAGGTTGCATCCTCATTGAGGGTAACATCTCTGATAATCTCGATATGTCTGCAACGAGGGATGTAGACTCTATATTCCTTCAATGTTTCACTATATCCAACAAACACACCCTTCTTTATTCAAGAATCCAACTTTGATCTCTTATCCTTGGGAGCATGCACATACACTATACAACCAAATATCCACAGGTGGCTGACCTTTGGCTTTTCTCCTGTAAACATTTCTCAAGGTGTCTTATTCCCAAGCTCATGGTGAAGACTTTTTTTCTGCACATAAATAACAATCATGGATGGTTTTTCCCATAGGTGCATAGGAAAGTCTTGATCATGAATCATTTCCTTTATTGATTTCATTATTATTCAGTTCTTTATTTCTGCTACCCTATTCTAATAAGGATTGTAGGGAATAGAGAGCTCTCTCTTAATCCTGACTTCCTTGCAGAATGCTTTGAAGTTGTCTAAGGTAAAATCTCCTCCATTATCTGACCTCAAGGCCTTTATATTCCTTTCAGAAATATTCTCTACAAGAGATTGGAATTCTTTGAACTTTCTAAATACTTCACCTTTTGATTTCAAGAAATAAATCCAAGCCTTATGTGTGAAATCATTAATAAAAGAAACATACTACACATACCCTCTAAGTGAAGTGGCTAACATCAGTCCACACATGTCTGAATGCATGATGTCCAAAAATCCTTTGGCTTTGTTGTCACTTCCTGGAAATAGATTCTTCACATTCTTTCCTTATGCAAATCCTTTGCATGTTCCTTTATGATCCACCTAAATCTATGGAAAACTTGTTACCATATTTCTTAAGATTGGTAATGCTTTGTCATGTAAGTGAGTGAACCTTCTATGCCATAACTCACTTGGATTTATTGTGTTGTGTACTAGTGTTGAATCTGAGTGTCCCTTTAACTTGTATATACCTCCTTCTTCAACACCAATCACAATAGCATCATCATCGATAGTATTTCATCTTAGCCACATGATAAATTCACCATCAATAAAAAGGACTCTGAATCCTTTCTCTTCCTACGCTGAGATAGAAAGGAGATTTTTCTTCAAACTAGGTACATACAAGACATCCTTTATCTTCAAGGGTTTTCCAAAATCTAACATGTAGGCGTTTTATCCTACTCCTTTTATGGTATATTGATATTCATCACCGAGCTTCACTTTATGAGGTGAATCGTTATGAACAAGATCTAAGAAATAATCCTTGTAACCGTTCAGGTGCTTAGAAGCACCACTCTCAACTAGCCATGTGTTACTTCCATGAGTGATTGTTCTTGTAAGAGATGATATAAATAAATGTTCTTCAATTGAATCACACTATTTTTCCCTTTTACAAGTAGTTTCATCATCTTCTACGACATGAGCATGATGCCTCTTATTTTGTCCTTTTTTGTTCTGCTCTTTCATGAGAGGAACATTTCTTGCAATGTGTCCCATCTTCTATCAATAGTAGAATTTGAAGCTAGAGTAATCCTTTTGAGACTTTCGCGAGATTTGAAAATTCTTGGGAGGATGATCCTCTTACTTTCTCTTTCCTTTTCTTGCATGCACTGCTAGAGCTTGATCATCATTTCCCAACTTCTCTTCTCTTGTTGCGATTCTAGCTTCTTCTCGAGTGCAATATTCCCATAGCTTGTTCAACTTCGTTATCTTTCTTCTAGAACAGATTTCTTGAATAAATTATTCCCAACATTTTGGTAAACCATTCAATGTATTCATTCCTATCTCTACTTCTTCAATTTTGTCTCAAATAGCTTCAATTTCTTCTTTCATTTGAGACACCATTGTGAAGTAAGATTGAATGGTTTCTGAATTTTACATCTTCACATTCTTGAGTTTTGTCCTCAAGGTCATCTTCTGGTTGGTATTCTTTCCTTCATACAATCAACATAAGGCATCAAACATTTGTTTGAGGGTATTCAGTGATGATACATGTGGGATAAAGTGATGTTTGATAGAATCTGCAATGATCCTCTTTTTCTTAACCAAATTTTTTTTGTGCTTTTCCTTATCTTCATCTCCCTCTAGCTCAGCAATTTATTCTTCAATAAAACCTTCTAGATCATTTTTCTCTAGAATGAGCATCACTCTATACTTCCATGCTTGTAATTTGTCAAAACCCTCAATATTTTCATCAAGCTTAGTATTGATAATCATTTTGTCCCAGGCACTGGAAATATGATGGAAAAAATAATATTTTTTAGAAATGGAATTTGAACTTACCAGTGGGTGTTTTATGCCAATGATATCTCCTTTATCCAAGAATCAAATTCAACTCAGCCTTTAAATTCCATATGTGTTGACCTAGTGTTTTATGAGAAAACCCTAATTTCTCAACTTTAGAAATTTACAAATCTGATCTGGGGAAGAGATGTGTCGTACTTAGGAGACCTTCTTGGTGGGTGAATTAAGTGATCAATGAGCTTGAGAATAGGGGAAATTGAGGATCTTCACTCTGGTGGTTAGACTGTTATGAAGGAAACCAGCTCAGATACCATGTTAATATTTTTTATATGCTCGTTTAACCATAGACAATGTCACGTCATTGTCACCCAACCATAGGCATTCAGATATGCCACCCCCTAGCAGAATAACCTTTTGTTAGATAGGATGATTTTGGAAAGTCCACACTAGAACCAACAGATAAAACCTAACCAGAAACACCACTGTTACAACAAAAAAAAAATATCAAAAGAACATACTTTTACCAAGAGAAGGAGATTCTAGAAAGACTTGAACCCTACTTTCCATTGTTTCTCATTAGACTTGCGCCTTGGTTGCTGCCACAATTTCTCCTTAGAATTGTGCATTGTTTTCTGAGTGAGTGAGTGTGAATAAATGATCTAGGAACCCCCTTATCTATACTATCCTGTGCAAGTGACTTTTCCAGATGGGGACAAAATTCTCTTTTTGGGGCCTTCTATTTATTTATTATTCTTCTCCTCGGGCTGACTTCTCTTCTAGTTTTTTCACACATTTGTTTAATGGTTCTCTTACTCCTAGGATATTATATTCTAAGTAAAAAGTTTACACTTGGAGGTTAATACCTCCCATAGCTACCAAAACATCAACGCATAAAGCTAGTGGGGAGCCTCTTATACTTGACTCAGCATCATCCAAATATCTCGTATGTAGTGGGAGAAGTTTTTAGGTACATGCAAGAGCCACATGAGCTCCAATGGAAAGCTACCAAGTGTATCCTCTTATATGTAAATGTTACTACCAATAATGTGACTCATTATGTAGAAAGTTGTACATTGGACCTCATTGGGTATAAAAACTCATATTAGGTTGGTGATAACATAGATGACAATTCCACTTCAATGTATGTGCTAAGTTTGGGATCTTGTCCCATTTGTTGGTTGAGTAAAATGAATAAGTGATTTATTTATCATCCAAAAAGTTCGAGTATAGAGGAGAAATCAACATTACCCTTCAGGAATGTTTTCTACAAAACTTCCTCACTTAACTTAGTATCATGTTCCATCGGCTTACTTCCATATGGTGTGAAAATAAGAGCACATTGGAGTTTTGCATAGACCTAGTGCAACGATGGCGAATAAAACACATTGAGATCCACATGAATTAAATCAAAGAGATGATTCATGATTGGATCATAGACTTGTATTACTATCCTTCCTTTTAACAGAATGTTGACATCTTCACAGAGACTTTCACTCAGAATAAATTCCACTTTATGCGTGACCTTCTTAGAGTGAAGGAGACAACTTGCTAGCAGTTGTCCTTATTTTTTATCATTTTATTTTGAGGGGGGAGGTTACCATGAGGTTTTCCCCTTTTACCTCTTTTTTAGTGTTCATTTCACTTATATTCATTGTAAAATGGTTACACAACATGGATTCTTTTAATGAACCATTCGTTATGCACTCCCTAATAGTGTTTAGGGGGGTTATTGAAGATATTATACACCCACCTAATATTTATTTTTCTAAGTCTATTAGTATATGTTGAGGGAGTCCCTAGTTATAGATATTCTCCCCTAGATGAGGGTTGTTAATACTATGGTAGCTGCGGGAGGTATTTACCTCCACGTGTGAACTTGACGAGAATAGAAGACTCTGGAAAGCAAGAGAAAACCCCAATGAGTTGGCTAATAACCCTAGAAGTCTTGTCGGCTCAAGAAGATAATTTATATTAGGTTATTAGCCTCCAAGAGAAGAAGTCGGCTAGAAATAATAATAATACACTGAACAGACACATATCTAGAAGGAGAAGTCAACCACAACAAATATGGCAGAACCAGTATAAATACAGGGCGCCAGTTCTCATTTTGACACATCTCAGCAGTTGCAGAGAGCTAGTTATGCACATTGTAGTTCCCAGTTTGGTGCGCACATGTGGAGGAGGGCTGTAGGTGCAGCTGCAACAACGACTAGTTTTCCGTATTGGCTTGACGATCTCTTGGCTAGGGTTTGTACTATCTGATCAGCTCTTTGTGATGCATTATCCTTGGGGAAAGGTGTGCTACCTTTTGTTTGGCTATCTAGCCTAGGATTTGCTTCCAGAGTAATACTCAGTCAAGGTTAAGGTGCTCAGAGGGTGTCTTCGGCCTATGGTTGGGTGATAAGGGTATCATCAATGGTAAAATTAGCACACCGTATTCCATATTCTAACAAGGGTGTCACCAATTCTTTAGTCATTACTTAGTTGTATGTCATTTAGACTAGTGTAGTCAATTATTGCATGGAAACTTAGTATTATCACCAAGTCATCATGCTCACCTTGGGATCAAGACTAGGAGGGAACACTCACCTTGGTATAATTACCAAGAGGGATCACTTGACATGCATGAGGCTTGGATGGTGCACCACATGTGCATGTATGATATTATCTCCACTCCACTTGCCTAGACTAGTTAGTAGATGACTGGATGGCTAGTTAATTAGGAATAGGTGGTAGTTCACTCATGTTTATGTCAATGTGTGTCCATATATCTATAGAGATCACTACTATGGTTCATTATTTCATCCATGTATATTATATCATGTTCATTCTTCCATTATCTCATTTGGTTAATACAATTCTTTATTTTTTCTCTCCAATTCTTCTCTCAACTTTGCAAATTTCATATTCATTGTTTCTAGCTAGATTCTTTATGCAAGTTTCAACCAAATTTCAAAATGGTATGGTTTGGGGATTACTTCATGAGTGGTGGCATATTCATTAAATTTTATGTATGATAGTCATCCTCATAATAACCTTTGTATGAGGGAGAAATTAAGCAATGATTTACCCTTTCCTCGAGACAGTGTCTTTGCAAACCCATATTTTTTTTCTTTATTGATTCAACATTCTTTGTATTTTTATTTTCATTTGATAACTCCTTATATTAGGTATGCATTCATTACATAGGTATTGGGTTTGTGGCCTCCTAGAAAAAGCTACAACTCAAGCTTCTCTTTCTTTCTTGGTTTTTAGATTTTTCTTTTCTAACTTATTTATTTTCTTTTCATTTTGAAATTATAGAATTTTCTCTTTTTATATCAATTTATTTAAATACCAAGTTTCATTAACCTCGATAATTCTATATTTTTATTCTCATGGGATTATGAGGCATAAACATTTATAAGTGTAAAATGAGAACCAACCCAAAATATAGTATAATGGAGAGGGGAGAGATGGAGTGTGTTATGTATGGACTAGGATATGGACATGTTTTCCCTATTAAGGATCCCTAGTAGTAAAACATTTCCTATGAGTGACAACACTTGACTATCATATCATGATTGCCACCAAGGTGAAACAAGGAAAAAAATATGAATTCAAAGAATAATCATTCATAATCCAATTCGACCCATGATGACTATTTTCATCTCTAAAACATTGATAGTATCACTCTATATGAAGCATTAGAACAAGGTACCTCAATGTGTCATGCACCATATCATCATATGTGAGTGAGATGAGCATGTAATGGAAGGATTTGTGGGAAACTATCTGTGGAGAATCCAAAATTTCATGATTGAATGTATTGTCTTAAATGTGGATCATGGAGAAAAAATATTCTCTAGTTACCCCTAGGTGTGAGGGGGTAATAATAGTAGTGAACGTAACTTGGGACAAATATATTTCAATAAAGGAAGATTTGGTATGTTAAAATAAAAACAATATGTGTCACATGTTATTGTATATACCAAATTAAATATGGTTATTATTATGACACAAAAAAACACACATATTGTGTTACATAACAACCTTGTGCAATAATTCCAAACTATATTAGTTCCAACATCATCTAGCTAATTTATTGATAGCATCACGTGTAGAAGGCCAAAGGGTTGTTTTAATACTGAGAGGGGGGGTGAATCATTATGAGCACAATTAATACTTTTAATCATAATATAAAACCTCCAAAAATATTATGAGAATTAAAAACATCACAATTCAATGCATAGACATCACATAAACATAGTACACCAAAATTTTACATGGAAACCCAATGCAAGAAAAAACCACATAATGATTTTCTTATTTATCAAAGATTACATTCATTGGAAGCACCAACTTCCTATTTCTCCAGCTACAACTAGAAGGAGGCTCTAACCCCCTATTTATAGGCTGTAACCTGAAGAAATCTCTAACTCCCTAATTTACAAGATCCAACCGTAAGGATTCTACAACCCCATTTTATTTCCCCATCCAACCGCCCTAAAATATAAATGTAGACTACTCTGTCACTACCTCTATCAATGATAACCCATTTTTTCTTTTTTCTCTGATATTTCTGCTACTAATATCTCATCAAGACTGAAACCACACACATGTCATACCAAGATCCACAAGAGAATCCTCCAAATAAAATGATTATGAATCACTAAGACATATATGTTCCTGATTTTTTTAGAATACTCACCCTAACACATCGGAAGACATACCTTCAATCATGTAGCTGACCTAACTTTTAGATCCTCGATCTTCACAAATTTTCCTCATAGTTCTATGACCCTATACACTATATTCTCATGGGTATACGCACTTTTAAGAACTACATCCCACAGATATATGTTCTTTTCCTCCTGAAAGATGCAGATTTACTCAAAGAATCTATGTCTGAGACGACTTCTTCGTACTCTTGGCTCCTGCAAAATTTTTACTTCACTGGACTTCTCTATCTTTGAATCATTTCCTTAGATATCCAACTTCTATTCTCAGAAGTGATCCACATAAGTGATATCCAAATGACTCTTTTATGTGTTTTAATGAGAATCTCATGCAAATCACATGCACATGCAGTGGACAAGAAACGTGTTAAATTCTGATACAACTTGTTACCTTCTGATGAGGATCTCATGCAACTAACATGCAACTTTTTATATTATGATTATAGCTACTTTACTTCGACATGAAACCTGCTAACGTCATGTTCAAGGGTTCACATCAATGAAAACCAATCTAATGGAAATTAATCTTTCAAAAATTATTCTTTTGAAAATTAATTAATCTTTCAACAATTATTCTTTCGAAAATTAATTGATCTTTCAACAATTATTATTTCAAAAATTAATTAATATTTCAACAATATCCCCCTTTGGCATTGATGGAAACACTTACAAACAACACTTCTCATACTCATGTTGGTTCCCCCTGTCTTCATTCCTATTCTATTCCTTTCCATGCCTATGTTTTTATCTCCCCCTTTAACAAAAATGGAAAAGTATGACTTCTCCTTGGGGTTGCTCCTCGTATCTGTAAACCTCTTATCTCTATTGATTTATCTATTCATGGTGCTTCCTTATGCAAATATATAAAAAAAAGAATTAAAAAAGAATTCAATTCTTTCATGATTACTACTTCTCTCCCCATGTATTACTATGAAAAATTTCATGTAGATCATTGTCGGGGTGAAACTATTCCAAGTTTCTATTGAATATACTCAAAAGTCTCCCTCGAAAGAGATTTTGTGAAGATATCTAAAATATACTCTTTTGTACCAACATACTCTACCTTGATGTTCTTCTCTGTAACTTGTTCTCGTAGGAAGTGAAACTTGATTGGAATTTTTTTCGTCTTGGAATTCATCACTAGATTCATAGAAATACTTTTAGCACTGCTATTATCAAGAATATCAAAATAGGATCATCATATTCCACCAGTATGTCTTGAAACGTTTGCTTCATATAGAGTACCCGTGTGCAACATGTTGCTGCTTCAATATACTATGATTCGGTTGTGGACAATTATACTGAATATTGTTTCTTTCTCAACTAGGATAGCAGACAATCACCCAAGTAGAAGTTTGTTTCACTTCTACTTCTTATGTCATAAACACTTTCTTCCCAATATGCATATGTGTATGCAACTAGATATATATCATTCCCTTTTGAAGATCATAATCCATAGATCTTTTGGAGACCAAAATCCATAGTAGTATTCTTTTCCTTTGAGATATATAAATATTATATTTACTTACATAAAATGTGTTGTTGGCATAGGGGCAGACCTAGGGTTCAATGCTCAAGAGAGCACCAACAAAACCCTAGCTACTGACCATTTCAGAAACACCTGCGAAGCAAATGAAGTCTCACCTGAGGTAGAGGCAGGGGTGGCTGTAGGACTCCAGTGTCTGCAACCTTAGCTGGGACATAGATCTGTTATTACAATATTCTATCAAAGCACTTGGCAGTTACAGTTCATCAGTAATTAACCAGTATCTACTTCGCAGTTAAAACCCTAATCACACAGCATCGCAGTATTCACCCAGATATAGTATATTCAAGCACTAAGCACATTCACATAGGTTGGATCTAGCATTCATCCATATTATTAAGCACAAAACATCGTAGATCTATCTATCATTCATATTACATCAAAGCAATAAGAAAGTAAACACATAGCACATCAATACATCACACAAAGCATAACAACACATGACATACGTTTTTCACCCCCAGCCTGGGGCTATGTCCATCAACTCTTATTATCTTTTATTATCTTCTGTTAATATTCTACATGCACAGAGCCACAAAATCCTATTGTGCATAGGACAGGAGATCTACGCACACCTCTCCAGATCCTCCTTCCCCGAGCTAGGTTACAGCACAAAGATTCTACTCAATCTCTTACAATCACTTACACTTAGCCTTGCAAGTCTCAAACAACATGCATAAATAATATACAACTATCACTTGCACTTAGCACTTGGTATCAAAAACTTGCGCTCATTTTCACTTAGCATCACATACACCCCCTACTTACATTGCCTATATTTCTATTTATACATTACAAAATGGGCCTAAACATGGGTAAACCCATGGCCTGACATCGTCATACTCGTTACATAACCCAAAACCCAAAAATCCCTAAAAAAGAGGCCAATATCCCACGATATCAGCTTTGACTTACGCTATGCCTTCGACAGCCTGTCGAAGTCCTGAAATAGGTCAAACATGACCAAGGACCCTCAAAAATTGGTCAAGGGCCAACAGGCCCCCAACACTCACCTGTGACTTGTTCCGAGTCACTCTAGTATGGGTAGCTCTGCTTCAAAAGCCTCAAGATTTGCTCAAGCTTCTTCGACATGTTGCTGCGCCAAGGCCCCCTGCTCAACAAACTCTTGGATAACTTCTTCGTTAACAGGTCCCTCTAAGCGTTATTCGACTGCAGCGATGACTTGTTCTAGCTCTACTCCTCGGCCTTCAATCTCCTCAAATAGTTGGAATGCTTTTTCCTGGATTGGTTGGAGCCTCTAAGTCACTTCCATGACTTTTCTTTGTATGGTGTGGACCTACTATTGAGCGGTGTGTTGTTCCTTGGATTGCTTCATACTTTTAACTATTGACAGGAGCTTCAACTATGCATGTATTGTTGTTTCTTGCTGCTTTTCCTCCTAGAGTTGTGACTCCAATTCCTTTAGTTCAAGGTCTTCAATAAGTCGCTTGTAGGTTTGTGCACTTATACTGCTAATTTGTATACATTCCAGAGTGAACTCTTTGATCCTCTCAATTGTTCTTCAGGCAGTGGATTCTCTTTGATATTGCACATCTTGCGGGGTACTTGGCACTATTCGTAGCTCTAGGTCTGTGATTATCTGTTGAAGTTGTTGGATAACATCCGCAAGCTGCACTACTTGTTGCTCCACCGGTTCTTTCGCCTTCTTCTCTAAGCCTGTCAATGAGAGAAGTGCTATGTTGACTGCTTCTTTGACTCCGAGTTGTTCTGCGAGCAACTACTCTCTCTCTTGTTTGACCTTCACTCTCTCCTCTTCAAACTTGGTGTGGAGGTCATCTTTCTACTATTACGCAACTTGACGTTGCTCCACCATTTCCTCTTGTTGTTTCTTTAGAGCCATTGTAGCCTATTCTTTCTCTTCTTGCGCTTGATGAAGGTGAGCTTCGGTAGCATCAACTGTTCTTCAGAGTTGGGTAGGATCATCTCCCAACTCTGGTTCTTCTGAAGGTGGGGGCACAGTGGATACTGCACGAATGGATCGAATGACATGTTGTACCCCTCTGAGTTCTGTCTCAATCCTATCATAAATGGCTTCTTGCTTGGCTTCGGTGTTCTTCATAATATCCTGCGAGGTGTCTGATATGGATGTGATCATGAAGTCGAAGTCATTGAGCGTGAGCACAATCTACAGCTTAGTCCTGTTGGCTTTAGATTTCTTTCACGAGGTAGGTTTCATGTGGGAAACCTTTCTTTTATTAGAGGGATCGGTATCATCAACAAGATCCCTAGGCTGTGCTACTTCTCCTTGCTTCTGATGATCATCTTTTCCATTGGTCTCGTCTCTATATATTTTGTCATTACCTCCTCCTCCAGGTGACTCTATAGAGATTTATTTTGATGCACTGCTCAGGTTTTGTACCTCTTCAGTTTTCTTCCTTCTACTAGTTCCAGGTGTGTCGTTTTTTTCGTGACTGGCCTCTGAGCTATCAATTAGTTTGGGATCATACATTTTTGCAGGGTCAACAGGGATAAGGATCTCTACAAACCAGTCCTTGGTTATCTCCTCAAGGTCCTCCTCTATGAGCTTATAGTACAAATGAATCTCTTCTTTATTCTCGTCTACACGCGCAGTGATATAAATAAAGTGTCGATCTGCATAGAACTTCATGAGGAGTATGAATCAGTGTAGGGTGTTCATCATCATACGAGGGACAACCCCAATATCCCTCTTCAACTAGAGATAGTATGTGTAAAATATTGCGTTTTACAACCACTTTTTTCCTATATCGCTCGAGTACAAGAGTGTGGTGAGCTTCATAGTGAGTGGCTCGAATTTCTCAATGTCTTGGAAGGTCACACCTTCCGACATATCCTAGGAAGTAAATGCTATGAGTATCAACAACCAGCTAAAGTGGAACTCATAGCCATGATCCTGAGCTTCAAGAAAATCCAAATCGAGCTGGTTAACTAAGTACTTCGCCCAGTTCATTTGGATTCCTTATACACATTTGTCGACGAGGTCAACAACAAACCCTTTCAGCTGCACAGGTCTGTTCTTTCTCACCATCTTTCCTGCGATCAGCTGGCAGGCGAGGCATACTACGCCATTCTATATGGAAGCTAACTTGTAGCCTTACATCCCATTTTCTACATCACCATATGTGTCTTTAATCCTCTGTTCCAATGCGCGATCTGTACCCTTCCCTAGGTAGAAGTCTTGTGGGTCGAGTCTCTGCATGCTCAATCCAGTGATCCGATAGATCAACGTCGTATCAACTGTGATGAGTCTATATAGCCATAGATAATCGTCATGGTGACATGATAACAAGATATTAACACACACATTAACCTCTTGATGCCTTCCAAAATGTCGAATCTTCATCACATTCAGGATGGTGGACTACGTGAGGTTCATAGTCCAAGGTTGGGGGATTATTTTTGAGTTCTTCCCCTTCGTCCTAGTCAAGTATATGTCAGGGATAATCATATTGTGATTCTTATGGTCCCCAAGGTTGAAGTCATTGAATTTCAATGTCACAATCTTATCTTTTTGCGTTCTAACTGCACATATCCCCTTCGGGAGGTACGCAGTAACCAAGGTATAATAGAAATCCTTCGGGACATTGTCACAACTCACCGCGCCAGCTAAGGGTGGGATGTAGTCAGGCAAGATAGTCGGGATTAACTTCGCGTTCACCAAGTCATATCGATGCTTGGTTCTCTTCTCTGTTGCAGCTCAGGATGGTCTGGATCTGTGAGAATTCGACGGGGAGGCATGCACTCCTCTTGTTGACGAGTCTTGAATTCTAGAAGACATTACCTTCTTAGCCATTATATCGATTAAAAATTCTTCTACACACTTTTCAACTTCATTGAGTTTGTCAGACATACAAGACCGGATAACTCAGATTGAAGAATGGGTGCTCAAAGCAATAGAATAGGTGGTGATCTCAGTAAACACAGTGCAGTAGCAATGGGTTGGCTTGGATACAATTTACAAAAGTGCTCTCGGTGAAACAATCATCAGAATAAGAAGACAATGATGTCAGGGGTCATATCCAATGGACAAGAGGCCTTCATCAATGTGGTTTTGTCCATTGCGATGTGGTCCCAATGGTCTGATGGTGAGATTTCCGGTCATAACTATTGTTATAACCATTCGGGGCATCGGTCTAACAGTCATAATGCCTTCAATCGTTATATTTCTTCACCGTGGTGAAGTGTCATGTTGTGTTGTTTTGATATCCCGACGAATTTCCAATTTTGCAAATCTTCCTTCTGCGAAGTCTCCTCTGGAACATTCTGCAACGTTTATCTCTTCTTACTGAGATTTCTATCCCTATTCCCTATGATCTTCATCTTAGTATTCCTCTTTCCATTCTAATTCTTATCTCCTTTTGGCATAGTAACCTCGCAATGTTGAGATTCTTTCATAGGGTTCAAGGGAAATTCTTCTTCGTTTTTTGGGGTAGGTGTGCCACTCTTCTGTGAGTCTTATTTTGTTCTTTCAACTTCAGCATCCAAGTTTTTGGTTTTAAATATCTTTGATATGTTCTCATGTTCTTGAATCAAGTGCGCTATCCTCCTTGTCATTAAATCTTTTAATTCTTGCTTCTTCTGGTCCAGGGCTTCCTCTTATTTTCTTCTGATATGATCCTTCTCAATCCAGGGTTTTCCTAGTAACATAGAAAATGGGGTGTCATTCTCAATAAATTTAACAACCTCAAAATCTTCCTCTTTCGAAGTTCCATGAGAACTCATAGATATCTGGGTGAGTCTTCCACATAGGGTTATCAACTTTCCTCTAAATAATCCTATTCCTCCCAATGAAGGAATCATAACAGGCTTTCCTAAAATTTCCCAAGTTCTTTCTGTCATGATATTCACCTATGTTTCTTCATCTAGAACACAGTCAATGTCGAAGTCTCCTATTCTTGTTTCTATGCATTATTTTTCTTTGAAGATCTCTGATAAGTTGACACTTATGTGATCATTAAGGGTTTCTTTCATTTGTAACAATACATTCTCTGATTCTTTCTAGGGTTCTGCCATGGTATTAGTTTCTTGATTTTCCTCAGGGTTTTCTTGCATCATATTCATTCTTTCAACCTTAGCAATCATTCTAGGGCAATACAAAACTTCATGGTCCATAGATTTACAACAAAGACAACTAGGTATTCTACCAGGGCATTCCTTAGCAAGACGTCCTAGACTTTTGCAATTATAACAAAGTGTTAACCCTCTTTTTCTTTTAAATCATCCCCATCTTTCCCTGTACTGTGCACTAGGATCATAGTAGCTAACCTGAAAAAAATTATTTCTAGGATCCTGCATCCATTTGCTAGTCCAAACATTCTTTCGATGCATAGGAATAACATAACTTTATTCTTATCAGATCTACTCATGTCAAACCTTATTTCTTCTAGTTTCTCCCTAGTTTTTAGGCTAGGACAAAATTTATCAAACATAGCTAGATCCATATTTTTGAAATAAAAATTTCCACTTGTCTTACCTTTTCAATCAAAACTTTTTCAATGTTCTTACCTTTATCAGAGCACAAAACTTCAAAATTTTACCTTTTTTCTTCATATATGACTTCTCTTCTTAGCACAGAGCTCTACAGGTCAAGTATAATATTGCGCAATAGGGAAACAGATCTACGCATGAATCTTTCTCTTTTCTTTAGTTCCTAGCAATCACAGTTTCAGGTCCCGACAATGGAACCATTTGTTGGCACAGGGGCAGACCCAAGGTTCAACGCTCAAGAGATCACCAACAAAACCCTAACTACCGACCCTTTCGGCAACACTTGTGAGGCAGATGAAGTCTCACCTGAGGTAGAGGCAGAGGTGGTTGTAGGACTCCAGTGTCTGCAACCTTAGCTGGGACACAGATACGTGATTACAATATTCTATCAAAGTACTTGGAAGTTACAGTTCATCAATATTTAACTAGTATCTACTTTGCAGTTAAAACCCTAATCACAGAGCATCACAGTATTCACCCAGATCTAGTATATTCAAGCACTAAGAACATTCAGATAGGTTAGAAGTAGCATTCATCCATATTATGAAGAAAAAATAATCACAGATCTATCTATCATTTATCTTACATCAAATCACTATGAAAGTAAACACATAACCCATCAATACATCGCGAAACTCATAGCAACATAGGATATACGTGGTTCACCCCCAGCCTAGGGCTACTTCCACCAAATATTATTCTCTTTTATTATCTTCTATCAATCTTCTACATGCACAGAGCCACAAAATCCTACTTCACATAGGACATGAGATATGTGCGCACCTTGCCAGATCCTCCTTCCCCGAGCTAGGTTATAGAACAAAGCTTCTACTCAATCTCTTACAGTCACTTGCACTTAGCCTTGCAAGTCTCACACATCATGCACAAATCATGTATGACTATCACTTGCATTTATCACTTGGTATCACACACTTGCACTCCTTTTCACTTAGCATCACATACACCCCCTACTTACATCGCCTAGATTTCTATTTATACATTACAAAATGGGCCTAAACATGGGTAAACCCATGGTCTGACATCCTCATACCCGTTACATAACCCAAAACTTAAAAATACCTAAACAAAGGGCTAAGATCCCGCGATCTCTACTTTGACTTGCACTCTGCCTTAAACAGCGTGTCGAAGTCTCAAAATAGGTCAAACATGACGAAGGATCCTAACATCTTGGTCAAGGACCAACATGTGTCTCCTTTGGTGCTTCTTGAAATATTTCCACCTGTCCAACTTATTGCATCATATATGGTATCAATGTTATCACATATAATAAAATTCCAATCATCGATTTGTAGAGTCTTTGATCTACATCCTTGGATTGATCATCTTTTCTCAATTTGTAACAAGTCTACACGGTAGTACTTAAGGGATTTAAATATACCATTCCAAACTTATTTAACATTTATTTGATATACGTGGCATGGGAGATCAAATTACATGTATCTTGCTGACATATGAAGAGTCCCAAAAGGAAATACAACTCACCATGTAATGACATTTCAAATTCATTCTACATGCCTTTAGAAAATTTACGACTCATCATGCCATCATCACTTCCAAAAATAATGTCACCAACATAAACTTCAATTATCATTTATGAACCCTTGTTGTTGTAGTTACATGTCCAATCTTTAGTACCATGCTCTGGGGGTTTGTTTGAGTCCATATAGTGTCTTCTTCAATATTCAAACATAATCTTCATATTCTGATAGTAGAAACCCTTCTATCTGTTTGATGTAGACTTCTTCTTCTAGTTCTCCGTTTAGGAAGGATGATTTTACATCCATCTGACGTAATTCAATATCAATATGACTGCTTCAATTTTGGAAACTGGAGAAATTTTTTCTTAAAAATCTATTTCCTCAACTTGAGCATATACCTTGCATAATAAATTTTCTTTTTTCATGGTTACTTGTCCATCCTCATTCATCTTGTTTTTTAATACCAATTTTGTGCCAATCACATTCTTATCCTTAGGCCTCGGAAGAAGTTCCCATGTTTTAGTTTTCTCTATCTGATCCATTTCTTCTTCCATATATTTGATCCAATCTTTATCATTGTTAGCTTATCAAAGTTGTTGGGTTAAACTGTGGACAACACCGATAGATGTATTTATTCTGGTGAGTGAATTTTTTTTTGAGTTTCAACTCCTACATATTTATTCCCATTTATTTGTTCTGATGGATGATTTTTCTGCACTCACTGGAGGGAGTTTTGGGAGATATATGAATATTTTTCTGGTGATATTCCTCTTGTTTTTCTTATGGATACTCTTCTTATTCTTCTTTTTCTTAGGATTCTTATACTTCTTCTATCAAATCATCTTCTCCTTCCTCCTCTCTAGAATCTTTGATTTCTCCTTTGGGCTTTCATACATTTGACTCGTCAATATGTAAATTGACACATTCCATTATTCTGTCGAGTCTTAGATTGAAACACTTGTATGCCTTATTTTTTCTTGAGTACCTCACAAATATGCCTTTTTCAACTGGAGAGTCAAATTTTCCAATTATTTTGTCTTCTCTCTTGATATAGCACTTGCTTTCAAATAATCTAAAATGATTCACATTTTTCAGTCTCCCCTTCCATAGCTCATACGGATTCTTATCACTATCACTTCTCATTATTTCTTTGTTCAAGATATGAATTGATTTATGTACTTCCCGTGCCCAAAATATGTCAGCTATCTTGGAATCTTTCAACATGGTTTTGTCCATCTCTTGTATTTTCATGTTCTTTATTTTAGCAACTCCATTTTGTTAAGGTGTCCTCGATGTTGAGAATTGTCTTTTTATCCCATGTTCCCCAAAAAAATCCATGAATTCTTTTGATGTAAACTCTCCACCATTGTTTGATCTCAAACATTTGATTTTCAAGTCTGTGTTTGTTTCAACAATCTCTTTGTATATCTTGAAGTGTTTGAATTCCTATGACTTATTCCTGAGAAAGAAAACCGCAGTCATTCTTTTGTAGTCATCAATCAATAACATGAAGTATTGTTCACCATTTAATCACTTTGTTCTCATTGATCCACATAGATATGTATGTACAATCTCCATTTCTGGAATTTCTTTTACTACTTCCTTTATACTAGTTTTGACAACATTATCAAAATCCATGTGACCCATTCTTCTATGTTGGAAGAAACTTTCATTTTCCTTTCTTAAAAAATAAATTTCTTTTCCAATTTCATTCAAAACATATATGTTGTTCAAAGTCCTTATCGTTATTGCCACTAATTTGTTTTATCCTTTTTTCCTAATTTAACATTTTTCTTAGTCAAATTGAAGTGTGTGTCCTTGGTCACACATTTGACTTACACTTAGCAGATTGTGTTTCATATCTTCGACCAATAGAACATTTTTTTCCATTGCATCTTTTCTTCCAAGATTAATTGTTCCTCTACCTATAATTTTAGCTGAATGATTATTTCCAAATGAAACTAATACATCTCTCTCTTTATTCAGAGTTATAAAATTGTTCCTGTCACCTCTCATATGCTTTGAATAACCACTGTCAACATACCAATCACTTTTCTTGTGTTGGGCTTGTAGAGAAAGTGATCACTGATTCTTATTTATTTTCCATATCTCTCGTGGTTTCGATATCTGATTGTTAATGTTCTGATTTGATTCCATGGGTGGAATAGTCAATCTACAATTCTTCACTACCTGTCCAAAATTGTTGCATTTGTAAAATTCTACTTCATTTCTAAATGAAGTAGATTTTTTTGGTTTCTACTATATTAAAATACCATTTTTCAAATACCTTGCATAGTTTCTTTAATTCTTGGAATAGGCCCTGTATTTTAGAAATTTATGTTCAAAATTAGCACAATTAAAAAAATGGCCATAAAATAACCTTTGATACCTAGGAGTAGATGATCTTCTTTATGATACACTCCTTCTGAATTTGTCTTCTTCAGTGTTCTTTATTTTTGGAATGTTCTTCTTTGGGGGCATGCATTCTTCCTTCTTGACATAATCTTTGACAATCTCTGCATAGATGGTTTTTCCTACTTCCTTTTTAGTTGTCTTAGTGCTTGATCCTTTCTCATTATGTACTTGATTATATCATATTCCATATTTTTCATCGGATGGTATTTGACAGTTGATTATTTGATCCAATATTTTGGTGCTCTTCTGCTACACATATTTCTTTAGAAGATCTTTCCTTAAAGAGACTATCTTTGCTTCCAAGATTCCAGTTGTTTTGTCCTTTTCTTCTAATTGAATTCTAAGTGTTGTAGGAAAATCTCCCTGCGGACAGGTAGATCACCTCTAAGGCTTGACCTTAACCCTAGACAGAAAAATGCTTAAAATGGACATTGACTTCCTTTCAAATCCATCTAAACTAATGCATGAGAAGGGAGGATAACAGAAGTACCTTTCAATCGATGTTTGTCCCTGCACGCTCCGAGTTGCGCTCCGATCCTTTGCTCCTCGCTAAGGTCTGTGGACAAAACAAGATACAACCACTTCCTACTCTATTGACATTAGCTTGAAAACAGATCCATCACTGAATGATAAGTTCATGTAACATCAGACACAAACTAGAAAGAAACAGGCCAAGCGTGTCATATTAATGAGAATAATGAGAACGGTACTTACAATCGTAGATGCGAATGCGACAGCTTCGTCAAGTCCTCTTCGTCTAACCCTTGCCTAAAAGATCCACAACCTGGATAACAACAACTTCACTGATCACTTCTCCTTTGGCCAACTGTCAGTTTCCTCCAAGATCATAAGTTTCATATGTTCAGTTCTTCCCCTTCCAATCCTCACCTATGAGATCATAGGTTTGGTATCATTCTTCATTTTCTAGTCTCACTTATGAGATCATAAGTTTAACATTCTCTATCTTGCAATCCATACCACTCATGAGATCATAAGTTTGGTATGATTCTCTCTTTTTGTTCCTCTTTCACCATTAGAAAGCTTTCTTATATAGCCTTGGAGAGGCTTCAACCACTTGAGATATCCTTGGGGAAGTTGAGGATTTGCCTCCTTCAGTTGAGGATCTTCCCTAGGATCATGGCTAGACTAGGGATTCGAATCCAAATTCTTTCCACGAATGAAAAGATGCTTCCCCCATTCATCTCAACAGCTTAACAACCACCCATAATAGGTAGCGCTCCCTCAAAAGGGCCATCAGAGCGTTGTAGCGCTCCCTAGTAAGCTTTAGGGGGCGCCAACGCTCTCAAAATATATAGCGCTCCCTCAAAAGGGAAAGGGGAGCATTATAATGCTCCCTGACAGTGTATTGGGGAGCGTCGGCGCTCCGAGATAGTGTAAGGGGGAGCACTCCTCTCCAAAACTCAGTTTTTTGGGTGCTTTCAGGTGGCAAAAGGTTGTTTGACTTCAGTAGATCAGTTCTCCTCCTTCAAATCAGTCATGTGAGATGTTATAAGTGTCTCCTTAGTGTCGTTATCATGGCATCATGCCTGAACATCGTTTGCAACACTAGCGACCAACTTGCGACACTTACGACGATCGATACGGACAATGCGACACTGAGCAATTTTGACGTGTAACAGAATGCCCCCCAAAGTATGAAGTCAGAAGATACGAACTGATGACTGAAATACTTTGTAGACGTTCAATCAAGGGTATAGACTCAGAGAACCTGAAGGAAGATGCACACAAACATCCAACAAATATCATGACATGTTTGAAAACCCAAGGCACGCATACCTATGCATGGGTGATCAAGGCTTGCAAGATATGGCCACCATAAAATACACTGTGGATCCATAATTGTATTGATAAAAAAGGTATAGCCACCGAAGATACACTGTGGATCTATACTCTAATGACATGAACTGATTGTAGCCATGAAGAATACACAGTGGATCTACGAGATGACAAGACATAGCCACGACCAATACAAAGTGGATCTATGTGACAATATATGTGTCATTTGTCCTAGAGAAACTCCTTCGTAGCCTGGGCAAAGTATATATCAAAGTGATCACTCAACCCAGGGTCTTCTTACCGATCCCAATGTGGTACGATTCTAACCATGTGAATAGATGTTCTGATGTCGAGCATGGTAGAAACCACTTGATTACCGGTCAATGGTGTGAACCGTTAACAAGTGCGAGGGAGATCACCATTAATGTCAATGATTCCCAAGGTACCTTAGTACATTCTAGCGAATGTGAATAGATGAGCTGAGGTCGAACATCCGTGGAATCATTCGATCAGGGGTCAATGATGTAAACCTACTGTCGAATGTGAGGAGGCCCACCATTGAGGCATGCAGGTCCCAAAGTACTAACTGGTTTCTAAGTCTAATTCTCAGATAATGTGCTGAAGTCGACAGGAATAGACTCGTCGAGGGAGGGCCTTGATGTATCCCCCATCAACGACACGAGACGGACATAGAGATATAATTGGTAGATCAAATGGACATGGACTGACACAGGTTTTGAGGCAAGATATTTGGGATGGCTGACTCTCGAGGCAGATACTTCCCTTGAACACTGAGGCACGACAACAAAACATGACATGGACCAAAACTATGCAATGGATATTGTGACTTGTGTCGGGTGACCCAAAGGAGTGAAAGGAACTCAAGGATTGGCTCAGTGTAGAGGTTCAGCGGATTATGATGCATGTAGATGACAAAGTGTCGTGTTCAAGGGAGACTCTAAGACGTGCTGGATGATGTTCTCAAGAGACTGCTTGGCTTGTCCCTTTCAATTTCCCCCCCCCCCCCATCCAGATAGATGAGTACCTCTTTTTGATTTAACGAGCTCGAGGAGGATAACACATGCTTGATATAAATCACCTTCAGTAAGTTCCTCTTCCTTTGTTTAATGAACCGAAAGAAGTAAGGGATCGGTCCCGTATGGGCCTGTCAATGTGTGCTTTAACGAGTCCAAAGACAGAAAACTCGAAGGTTTTTCGGGATTATAGAGTTTGGAGAAACAATTAAAAGAGAACTGTCTCAGTTCCTTTTTCATACAGTAGTCTAACGAGACCAAAAAAGGGTTAAACTATCACTCGAAAGATTCCCTTTCTGACCTTTTAACGAGTGTGAAAGGAAGCAAGATCACTCGACAATATTTCAATATTTAGAGAGTCTGAAAAGGGTTTAAAGGAGACTCCAGGGGGGTTCCTTTTTCGTGTGTTCGTGTATCCGTATGGGTTCGAAAAAGAGATAAAAGTTTACCCGGTTGCATTCTCATGTATTTACGAGCACGAGAAAGAACAGAGACTAAGCTCGGTATGCCCCCAGCTTGAAAGCTAGTGGTTTAGCTCCAGAATGATCATCAAAGGTTGGAGACATGCCCCCCAAGCTTCAATTCATTCACCGACTTTGAGGTTGTCACCAATTTCTGTGCTAGATGGAGAAAAAGGATACAAGTGGATGAAATGAAGTTTAAAAAACGAGGCCTAATGAAAGACTCGACTCGACATCTACAAGATCTGGCGAAAGACTCGACTTGAAGGGAGAGGTAATTGTTTCATTTTTTAACGAGCTTGACACAGGAAAAGAACTATGCTCAAGGTTCCAGGTTTGATCCCCAGATTGTTGTTTCATTTTTTAACGAGCTTGCTACAGAGAGGAAAACTATTCTCAAGGCCTCTGTTTCATTTTTTAACGAGCTTGCCCCAGAGAAGAGAAACTATGCTCGTGAAATGCCCCCAGCATGAAATCTAGTGGCCTCTGTTTCATTTTTTAATGAGATTGCCACAGAGAAGGGAAACTATGCTCGTGATTGCTTCTTGATCACGGCTTCCGAGAGGATAATGCTCTGGAAGGATACCATGTCAAGGGACAAAACTCGGTCATGGCTTCCAAGAGATCTTCGTCGGATGGAAGAGAATCACTCTGGAAGGAACACATGT
>JZKD02S0320507.1:290740-316136 GCA_000966675.3 Picea glauca
CCACTTTGGTGTCACTCTTTTGATGAAGAGTGGGGATGATTGATGATGGAACTGGATCAGCTACTTGGATTCGTGGTTCAATCGAGGAGGAAACTAGATTGACCACCTGATCAACCGGATTGACCGGGGATGGAACCGGATTGACCAGTCCATCAACCAATGATGGGTTAGAGGAAAGCTTACGATAGCCTTTTGGAAGTTGAAGTTTTTCCAAAAGAGAAGAAGCCTCGTCCATGCGAGGACAAAGGTGAGAGTAATGATTACCTTTACACAACATGCAAGGGAACTTGACATTTTCCTTCTTCTTACCAACTTGAACATCACTAGTTGACGGGGTATCATCGACATGACCGACAAAGTCCGATGACGTGGAGGACCACATTTCTAAGACCTGGGTAAGACTGGGGAAATCCCTCAGAAAGTGGTCACCCTTACAAAGGCTGCAAGGGAATTTGGGTTTTGGATTGTTCCTTTCAATCTTGTTGATCTCATCAACACTCCTAGTACTATTAACAATGACTGGTTTGTTAGAGCCAACATCTGATGTTGTTGGGGCTTTGGTCCTTTTCAAGCTCTTCTTATTCTTCTCTTTCCATTTCTTATTCTTCCGATCATCCTAGCTACTTTCTTTAGACCTTTCACTAGGCGAAGAAGGAGAAATGGAAGGAGACTTGATGGGCGAAGAAGGCGAAAATTCGACGTGAGGTTGATGTGTGGGGGGTGTATTGACATCCAAAGTATTAGGTGAAACTGAAACATTCGGAGGATTTGGGATCACCGGAGTGGGGAACAACCAAACTGGTAATCCAATAGTGAGTCCTGAAAGACTCAGTGTGGCAACATACAGAGGACCAAAATTTCCAAATGAAGGAAAGGTATAAGGTTCCCCAGAAGAAGGGGTTCGTCCATTAGTACTCCCAGGATTTGATGCCATTAACACTGACTCAACCTAAGGTCCACTAAGTAAAAGAAACAACATACACTAATAGAATCTAAGAATCACAACCAAGCAAACAGGACCTTCTTTTGATGATCGTACTAGTTGGTGATGAAATCCAACATCGCGTGATCAAGTCCAGAAGGGGCGGGGATAGGGTGGAACAGTTACAATGGCAACCTGCTTAACGGACTTACGCCTTGGTGCAAGATTCCACGCAGTAATTGTGGATTTACCCTCCAAGGAGCCCGAGTGAGTTTGACCAATTTCTGCTCCAGGTACAGTGAGACTTCCCATCATCGTCACCTTGTGTAAGACCCTAAAGATTATGGCCACTAAGGTTACCAATTCGTAGTCAGCCCCTGGGCGGGAATAGTCGACAGTTCGATCCGAACGTACGAGCAGGGTATCAAGCCCAAAATCAACTAAGAAGCTTCCACGCAGTAATTGTGGATTTACCTCAAAGTGACCCCCATAATACGATCCGACCCACAATCAGTTAAACCACGGAGGGTTAGTCCCCATAGCTTACCCGAATGCAACCTTGTACGTAACCCCTGTGTGAGAGGGGGATCCCAGGAAGACTTATACGATAACTGGATTTACTCTCCCTAACTTAGGATGCTAATGTTTGTTTTATAAACTTTGGAGAGTTATGCTCACAGCCCTAATCCAAAGTACTACACCTATTCTACTGTTGGAGGATTCTAGCAAAGAAAAATTCTAGATGATTTTTAATTAACGTTGATTTTAATGGTTGTTCTTTACGCAAAAGGGGTGCATGGAAGTGAAACAAATGGAATTAAGACTCTGACCCAAAGAGTGCATCAAGCATGATAAGCAATCATTTCCTTTCGATGAACATCTAACTAAGGGAGAGAGAGAGTTCTTTCACTAACAAGCACAACTACGAAATGCCCTCAAACGATTCTTTTCTCAATCAAATCCTGATGTAAATGCAAAAACTTTTAAATGCCTTCTAATATGCACAATCAATCATGAAGATATCTTTTATTGTTTGCGTATGAATGATGATCAATACAAAATAATGCTTATCTTTGCTAATTATCTTTTTGGTATGGATGAAAACCAAACTAGCACAAGCAAAAGTCACGCAAACAATACACCCTTCGTAGCAATCGAACGAAAAACGAAAGAAAGGAAGCAATCAAAGAAAAACAAACTTCACACCCAAAAACAAAAGTTGAAGAACAAATGACCTTGACTGAAAACAAGATACAGAGGTCTGTAGACCTTTGATGACCTTCACCAGGGTTTTCGCTCAATTGAAGAGCAAAGAAAAGCAATGCATAGGTTCCAAGCTTCACTCAACAGGAAAAACTCAATGCAAAAAGGTGAAGAAGGTTACAAGATCCAATCAACAAGGTGTTGATTCCTCAAAAAGATAGATGTCAATGCTAAAAGGGAAGACAAATTGACTCACTAGATCACTCAGCAAAAGAGCCATAGAGGCAAACTCTGAAAAATGCAATTGTGGAGGTTTTTTTGGCCAAAAGGGGGCTGGCGCTCTATTGCTAAGGGAAAAGAGTGTTATAGCGCTCTGTGTAAGGCTGCTAGAAGCGTTGGTGCTCTGATAACACTAGGTCAGGGGCGCCAGGGTCTAAAAGTCCCAGAAATGTCAAAAAATTTCAAAAATTGAGATCTGAGCTTAACAAATATGATGAATGTAACAAGGTAAGGAGCCAATCAGCTCATGAAACTAATCAAAGAGGGGTAAACCAAGTCTGAAATGATCAAGGGACAGAACAAGGTCAATGAGGAAAAAAATCAAAACAATAGGTTTCGATTCGAGGCTATCTCCCCAGTGGAGTTGCTAGTTTATGTTGTAGGAAAATCTCCCTGCAGACAGGTAGATCACCTCTAAGGCTTGAACTTAATGCTAGTCAGAAAAATGCTTAACGTGGACACTGAATTCCTTTAAAATCCATCTAAACTAATGCATGAGAAGGGAGGATAACGAAAGTACCTTTCAATCGACGTTTGTCCCTGCACGCTCCGAGTTGCGCTCTGATCCTTTTCTCCTCGCTGAGGTCTGTGGACAAAACAAGATACGACCACTTCCTACTCTATTGACATTAGCTTGAAAACAGATCCATCACTGAATGATAAGTTCATGTAACATCAGACACAAACTAGAAAGAAACAGGCCAAGCATGTCATATTAATGAGAATAACGACAGCAGTACTTACAATCGTAGATGCGAATGCGACAACTTCGTCAAGTCCTCTTCGTCTAACCCTTGCTTGAAAGATCCACAACCTGGATAATAGAAGCTTCATTGATCACTTCTCCTTTGGCCGACTTTCAGTTTCCTCCAAGATCATAAGTTTCATATGTTCAGTTCTTCCCCTTCCAATCCTCACCTATGAGATCATAGGTTTGGTATCAATCTTCATTTTGCAGTCTCACTTATGAGATCATAAGTTTGACATTCTCTATCTTGCAGTCCATACCACTCATGAGATCATAAGTTTGGTATGATTATCTCTTTCTATTCCTCTTTCACCATTAGAAAGCTTTCTTATATAGCCTTGGAGAGGCTTCAACCACTTGAGATATCCTTGGGGAAGTTGAGGATTTGCCTCCTTCAGTTGAGGATCAACCTCCTTCAGTTGAGGATCTTCCCTAGGATCATGGCTAGACTAGCGATTCGAATCCAACTACTTTCCACGAATGAAAAGATGCTTCCCCCATTCATCTCAATAGCTTAACAACCACCTAGAATAGGTAGCGCTCCCTCAAAAGGGCCATCAGAGCGTTGTAGCGCTCCCTAGTAAGATTTAGGGGGCGCCAACGCTCTCAAAATCTATAGCGCTCCCTCAAAAGGGCCAGGGGAGCGTTATAACGCTCCCTGACAGTGTATTGGGGAGCGTCAGCGCTCCGAGATAGTGTAAGGGGGAGCGCTCCTCTCCAAAAATCAGTTTTTTGGGTGCTTTCAGGTGGAAAAAGGTTGTTTGACTTCAATAGATCAGTTCTCCTCCTTCAAATCAGTCATGTGAGATGTTATAAGTGTCTCCTTAGTGTCATTATCATGGCATCATGCCTGAACATCGTTTGCGACACTAGCGACCAACTTGCGACACTTACGACGATCGATAGGGACAATGCGACACTGAGCAATTTTGACGTGTAACACTAAGTATTTAATCAATTCTTCTATCTTATTCTATTTTATTTTTTAGACTCATGATAATTTTATCTAGTTCTTAAGAGTTGGAATTATGATATCCATATTTCATTTTTAACTAAGCCTTAAGTGACTTGTTTTAATTTATTTCATTCCTAATTTCTTCTAATGCAGTAATTATCTCTTCTATGAGATTGACTTCACCTTCTTATTCAGAATCATCTTATACTACCATGAAGAGTACTCTTTCTAAATCACTATCACTATCATTATCATCCTGATGCATCCCCCCTGCCTCAGCAGGGTCTGCGCGATCTCCTAGTCAATGGATCTTCAATGTCTTGAGCCAAAAGGGCTCTTCGGGCCCCTTTTGGGAACCCCCAAAAACCACACAGTCCCTTTAATTTCTCTGCGCAGGTCCTATAAAAACTCATGAGTGCTTCTCGTTTGGTGCCTTTTGTTTTTCAAAGTTTAAAAAAGTATGGGCGTGAGCTCCTTCCGCTATCTACTTCTCTCCACGTGACTTGGGGTTATAACCAGCTTCTTATTCACCAAGCGTTTCAAATATTTAGGCTCTGAGAGTTCTTAACACTCCACACACCTGATCCTCCAAACCCTAAACCACGAACATAACCGATGTGAGGATCAACGATCCCCTCTGTTAGCGTCAGAAGTCACTCCTGGATTGCTTGCAGGAGAAGAGCCATGTATCCTTTGGATGGATGGCTGCTATCCTTCCCTGCATATAATATGGGTGCGATGCACTTGCGCTAATCTCGGCGCAATTACACTAACCATGATTTTCTGCCAACCACTGATCTGCTCTTATGGATGAATCTGGATTGCCGATGATATAATCTTGCCCGCTCGCTTGCTTGGGGGCCGAAAATGAGATTTTTCGCGTTGCGCTCGGGTGCTCCTCATGCGACTCGCTGACCCAAATTCTCTTGTGCCCCAGACAAGAAATGTTACTAACACCATCCACCTCCTTAAATCAAGGGCCCATCATAATTTCAAGATCCGATGCTTCAGGTAATTCTGAACCAATTCTCCACAGAACCTCCAGAGTCCTAAGTCTCCAAACTAGCAGATATTCGTCCAAGTGTGCCCCTTTATGAATGGCCCTGATGACCATGCCACTCTGAACTCTGTGAGTCTTCACTTCTTATACGTCTGTCTCTCCTGATTGGCGAATCAATGAAGTGTTGATATAGTGCCACATGTCCTTCTCAATGGACGGCTTTGATCACCTCGTGACTCTATCTTCGTGAGTCCTTGCACCTCCACTCTCTAATTCCTCCGAAGTGCTTATGCTCCAGAGCATAGGATATGGTGACACCTATCCCTTTGGCTTTGACGGCCTAGATATTCTTCGACTCCCTACTCTTTGGGAAATCTCCCAACTCTGCTCTCTTCTTTCTCCAGAGTTTTATGCCTCCGGACCTCCGAATCTACTACCATGTGACTTCCTACTCCAACGGCTAGGATAAAATCCGCTCTTCGGGAGTTTAGGAGTTTTGGAAGTGCCACACACTGAACCTTCAGGAATGTTGTCGTTCCAAACTACATAATCCATTCAAAATCATCCTTTGTAATGACCGACTCAAATCTCCTCTAGTTCCCTATTCTTCGGGAGTTTTTCCTCCTTCTGCACCTCCTTTCTTACAGAATGCTTCCTTTCAGACTCCACAATCTAAATCCATGTGCCTCTTAGATATTGATGACCACTATCTACTCTAATATTCCGATCTTTCAAAATTTCACACTCTCCTTGTTCGAGAACTCCCAGAGTACCCCCGCTCCAAAGTCTCATATCTTCCAGCACCTATCCCTCTGGACGATGGATGGTCCCAATTTAATTCGAGTCTCGGGACTTCGAGAGTCCCTCCTCCTTTGTACTCCAAAAATTCCAAATGTGAGAAGTCTGAAGGAATTACACTATTATCCCTTGTGAAACTTCCTTTAGATTTGATGGTTGTCAATCTGCACACTCATATTTGACGGCTGGGATATATCTTTCTCCCCTTCACGCTCCCTTCTGCCTGGACTTAGATTTTCCAGTCTATATTTTCTCCCTGAAGCTTGATTCAACGACTAGTGTTTTTCCTCCTCTTGAGCTTGCACTTTCTCTGAAATTGGGAAAATTTCTAAGTGTTCAAAGGTTGCGGCCTCTAATATTTCTCATGCAAGTCAAACTATTGGGTCTCAACTTGCTCTTCTCTTTATGAACTTTTGGAATTGAAGTAATTCTATATCCAACGCACACCTTTCACTGACTCTCCTGAGCTTGTCTATGGCTAGGACCTTGAAGCATCTTAGCCTTTTGCTCCTCTCTGCTGAGAATCTATGTGCAAAGGCACTATCCCTCCTGAGATTTGTAGGGTTAAAAGAGTTTACGTCTGGCACACTCTTTGTGCTTGACTGAGCCTTCGGATGGCTTCATACTTTTAACACTTTGTCTAAGTGTTGGCCTGGTGCGCTCCTTGCACAAGTATTCTCCTAAACCCTGAACTCTTTCAGGTTCACTGATGCATCTCCTACATCTGCTCAATGCACACCTTGTAGACATTTTTCCAGATTGTTCAGAAGCTTTGTGAATGTCCTCCTCTGAAAATTCTCTTCTCAGAACTCGAAACAGAGTTCTTCTTGTGCACACTTGCACTTTCTTAATTCCCTTCTGGAAGATCTCTACAGAGTGTTCATAAACTATGTCTTTGTTTCCTTCTCCTGCATAGTCCTCCCTCCAAGGTGTTCAACAATCTTGAGGATCCTGCTGAGTTTGTGAATATTCTAGTGTGCCCTCCTAGCATGTTCTCCCCTGAACTTGAAGTAGATTATAGATACACACTCCTTGTGTTGGCTCACAGAGTTTCCAATAGTCTATCATGCACTCCTTTCATGTAGGCTAAAAGAACCCAGAAACAAGTCGACAAACTCACAGAGTGATAATGAATTCTATCTATTCTCTGCATATGGAATATAAATCACATCTACAACATACATAACCACATATGACATTCATAAAACGCACATAAAAACATAAATAATCATATGCAGGAAAAAATTATTTTTTCATTAACATGAATGTCTAATTACAATATGTGCAGGCTAGACTGTAACAGAGTCTCAACAATCTCCTCTCCTCTATTGAGCTCTTCTTCTTTCTCATCTACTCCACATGCTAGATATCATGAAATTTTGATACAGTTTTCTTTTACAAAAGAGGGGATCCTCGATCTCTCCATCCAACTCACCTAACTTTCATTAATTACATTGAATTACATTCAATGGCCATCTAGTCTGAATTATATCTAGATCCCATCAACCTGTTGTCCATTAAAGGAGACCTTATCTCCTTCCTACAAAAAGGCATCGACTTGGATATTACAGCCTTACATAATTTAATTTCATTAAATATTACATTTTAAATTTAAAAATGAAGGAATAATGAGACGGTTGGTGCCTCTCCCCTCCATGAAATTTCTCTGATGTGATATAATGCTTGCGCGTTGCTGAGGTGGAGCGATGCTACTTCATCATACTCCACTACTAGGAAAATCATGATCTCCTTCTCATAAGATTCCCTACTTTGTTGTTTAAATTCCCCTGGATCCCAAACTCTTCTCTAGAGTTGTCCACCTACTCCTCTACTTTGTTGTTTTTTTTGCTGATACTACCCTATTATTGTTGCAAGATTCCTTCTACTCAGCTTCTCCTTGCTAGTAGTTTCTTATACTAACCTCAACATCAACCTCCTTATCTCATATATAACCTCTTCCAGTTGCGTTGTTGGATGTCTCTTCCTTTGCAGTCTACTTGGATGAAACTCCTCTTTATAAATGGGTAGATCAACCTGATCTCCCCTGTTGTTTTCTTCTTTTGTGGAATTATCTTGCCACCCAGCTGTAGACTCCAGTTCTGCAGTCTCATCACTAAGATGTTTCTCATCTTCCTCTTATGACATATTGACTTATGTCATCTCCTATGTTGGTATGTCTCCAGCTTCCTCTAGCTGGTCCTCGTATTGGTGTTCTTCTTCAATATGCATGACTACATTCTATAAGTCCTCTTCTATCCCTGGATGGCATATCCAATCCTATAACAATCTCAACTCTTTATCCCATGGAGTAAGAAACTCAATTGTTTTCTCCTATTCCTTTTCAGTTGGGGCAGACTTCAATAACTACTCCTCCTCCTTCTTTATGACAATCACAACTAACTGTATTTTCCCTATTGTTGGTGCACTCTCATCATGTGCACTAGCCTCTACTTGGATGTTGGGAAGGAATATTTGAATTCCCCCAATGACTAGAATGCTCCTCTGATCCTCCTCCTCTGTGATGGAATTATTTAACTTCTCATCATCTTCACTCAGGTGGTTTGCAAATCCACATGAATCTTCGTATGAATGATTCCTTTCCATTTCCTCCCTTTCATCTGTCAACACTCCTTGTTGACATGAAATCTCAGCTGAGTTAATCTCTTCTCCCTTGCCCACCTAGAAACATGGGATTTATCCTCTTCCATCTTGGAAGTTTATGAGATCGATTGATCTTAGCTCATTTCCCACCTAACAATCTAAAATTTCATCAATGCCCTCCTAGAAGTTCATGAGATCCTCTGTTATCTTCTCCTTCTCATCACTGAGGTCTCTTCCAACTTCTGGTTCACATATGTAAACCACTTTCTCCTCTGTGTCAGTGAGGTTTTCAACTTCCCTCATCCACCTCCTCAACTCTTTTCGCTTCCTTCTGGCCAATAACTTCTGAAAAAGCCACTTTTCTTTCCTCTTCAAGGGCCACTCATACCTCAAATGAACCTTTTCCTCCTACTGCATCTTCAATATCATTCTCTCCATCTCTACTCTAATTTCCTTGAGATGTTTATCCATCTCTTCCTTTCTTTTATGCTGGCGGTCCTTGCTTTGACCACGCCTATGGCCTTCATTAGCCATATTTTTCTCCTCTTCCCCTTTATCCCACCTCGTTGTCTACCATTTTCTGCACATATTGCAAAATCTCTTTAGAAAATCACACTATGTCTTCATCTTGTCTTCCTTTTCCTTCTATCGGGAAGAAAAAGCAAGCTCTGATACCACTTGATGCAGCCCCCCTACCTCAGCAGGATATGAGTGACCTCCCGGCCAATGGATATTCAATGTCTTGAGCTAAAAGGGATCTTCGAGCCCCTATTGGAACCCCAAACAACCACATAGTCCCTTAAATTTATCTGGACAGGTCCTGTAAAAACTTGCAAGTGCTTCTCCTTTGGCACCTTTTGTTTTTGAAAGTTTAACTAAGTGTGGGCGCTAGCTCCTTCTCTCCATGTGACCTCGAGCTATAACTGGGTGCTTATTCACCAATTGCTTCAGATATTCAGGCTCTGAGAGTTCATAACACTCCACACACCTGATCCTTCAAACCCTAAACCATGAACATAACCTGCATGAGGATCAACAGTCATTGCCACTTCTGTAATTTCAGGCTCTGATGCTTCAGGTAATTCTGAACCACTTCTCCATAGAATATATAGAGTGTTAAGTCTATGGAATAGAATATCTTTTGCCAAGTGAACCCCTTTATGGACGACCCTGTTGACCTCGCGACTTCAGACTTCATGAGTCTTCACTTCTCCTACCTTTGTCTCTCCCAACAGGTGAATTAATGAAGTCGTGATCCAGTGCCACATGTCCTTCTCAATGGAAGGCTCTGATGACCTCACGACTTTGGCTTCACAAGCCATTGCACCTCCACTCTCCAATTTCTCTAAAGTTCTTATGCCCCAGAGCTCAAAATCTGGTGACACGTGTCCATTTGGCTTGGACAACCCAGATCTGCTTCGGCTCCCATCTCTTTGAGAACTATCCCAACTATGCTCTCTGCATTCTCCAGAGTCTTATGCCTTCATACCTCTGAATATAATTGCATGCGCCTTCCTATGCCAATGGATAATATCAACTCCGTTATTTGGGATTTTAGGAGTTTTGCAAGTTCCACACGCTGAACCTTCCAGAATGTTGTCATTATGGACTACATAATCTGCTGGAACGCGTCCTTTGCAATGAATGAATTACATATCCTCTGGATTCGTGCTCTTTGGAAGTTCTTCTACCTTCTTTACCCCCTTTCTTCTAGAGTGCTTCCTTCTAGACTCCATGATCTAACTCCACGTTCATTCTGGCGAACGATGACTAGGATCAACTCCGCTCTTCGGAGATTCGGCAATTTCACACTCTACTTGTCTAAGAACTTGCATAGTAGCCCCACTCCAGAGTCCTAGATCTTTCTCCACCTATCCCTCCAGACAATGGATGGTCCAGATTTAATTATGGCCTCGGGACTTTGGGAGTTCCTGCTGCTTTGCGCTCCAAAATTCCCAAATGTGCAAAGTCCGAAGTACTTCCACTGTTATCCCTCGTGCAACTTCCTTTAGATCTGACGTCTGGGATCTATCTTTCACCTCTACTTTGCACTCAGATCCAATGACTGGTATCTATGTTTCTCCTCTGGATGCTCCCTTCTTCCTAGACATAGATCAAACAGTCCATATTTTCTCCTTGTAGCTTGATTCAATGGCTACTATTTCTCCTCCTCCTGAGCTTGCACTTTCTCTGAAATTGGGAAAATTTCTATGTGTTCAAGGGTTGCGACCTCTGATATTTATCCTGTGAGCATGACTATTGGGTCTCGACTTATGCTTATCCTTCTGAAATTTTTGACTTGAAGTAAGTTTGTCTCCGACACACACCTTGCACTAACTCTCCTGAGCTTGTCTATGGCTTGGAACTTGAATCGTCTCAGCCTTCTGCTCCTCTTTGCTAAGAATCTATGTGCAAAGGCACTATCCCTCTTGAGTTTTGTAAATTTAAAAGAATTTAATTATGGCACACTCCTTGTTCTTGACTGAGCCTTCAGATGGCTTCATACTTTCAACACTTTGTCTAAGTGTTTTCCTAGTGCACTCCTTGCACCAATATTCTCCTGAATCCTGAACTCTTTTAGGTGCACTGATGCATCTCCTACATCCTCTCAAGGCACACCTTGCAGATATTTTTCCAAAGTTTTCAGCAACTCTGTGAGTGTCCTCCTCTGACACTTCTCTTCTCAGAACTAGAAACAAAGTTCTTCTTGTGCACACTTGCACTTGTTGAATGCCATCCTCGTAGACCTCTACAATGTGTTTAAAAACTCTGTCTTCATTTCCTTCTCCTGCACAGTTCCCCCTCCAAGGTGTTCAACAACCTTGAGGATACTCCGCAGTTTGTGAATGTTTTGGTTTGCCCTCTGGGCACGTTCTCTCCTAAAATCGAAGAAGAGTTCAGATACACACTCCTTGACTTGGCTCATAGAGTTTCCAGTACTATGTCATGCATTCCTTGCATTTATCCTAAAATAACCCAGAAACAACTCAACAAACTCATAGACAGATAGTGAAGTCTATCTGTTCCATGCAGATGCAATCTAACTCACATATACAACATACATAACAACATATGACATTCATAAAACAAACATAAACACATAAATAATCATATGCAGGAAAAACTTATTTTTTCATTAACATGAATGTTTGACTACAATATGTACAAGCTAGATTGTAATAGAGTCTCAACTCTCTCCTCTCCTGTATTGATCTCTTTTACTTTCTCATCTCCTCCACATGCTACATCTCATGAAATTTTGATACAAAGATCTTTTACAAAAGAGGGGATCCTCGAGCTCTCCCTCCAACTCACATAACTCTCATTAATTAAATTGAATTACATTTAATGGCCATCTAGTCTTAATCAGATCTAGATCCCATAATCATGTCATCCATTAAAGGCAACCTTATCTCCTTCATACACAAAGGCATCAACTTGGCTCTTCCAAACTTACATAATTTAATTTCACTAAATATTACATTTGAAACTTAAAAATGAGGGCAAAACGAGAGGGTTGGTGCCTCTCCCCTCCTTTATGTGCTTTGATGTGATGGAATGTTGGTGCGTTTCTCAAGTGGAGTGATGCTCTTGCATCATACTCCACTGCTGGGAAAATCATGAACTTCTGCTCATGAGCTCCTCTCCTCTACTTTTGAAATCCCCTTTGACACCAAACTCTTCTCTAAATTTGTCCACCTGCACCTCTACTTTTATGTTGCTACCACTACTACCCTATTGTTTTTGAAGGCTTTCTTTTGCTCAGATTCTCCTTTATGGATGTTTCTTGTGCTGAACTCAACATCAGCCTCCTTATCTCCTCTATCAACTCTTCCAACTGCTCTGTTGGTTGGCTCTTCCTTTGCAGCATTCTTGGTTGCAACTCCTCTTTATCAATATGCAGATCAAACTGATCTCCCCTACTATTTTCTTCTTTTGTGGAATTATCTTCCCACCCATATGTAGACTCCAGTTCCACAGTGTCATCACTGATTTGTTTCTCAACTTCCTCCTTTGATAGATTGAATTATGTCATCTCCTATGCTGGTATGTCTGCAGCCTCCTCCAGCTGTTCCTTCTGTTGGTGTTTTGCCTCAATCTACATGATTGCATTCTCTTAGTCCTATTTTGTGCATGTATGGAATATCCAATCCTCGAGCAACCTCAACTATTTCTCCCTTGGAGTGAGAAACTCAACTGTGTGCTCGTCTTCCTTTTCTATTGGGGAATACTTCAATATCTGTTCCTCCTCCTTCTTTATGGAAATCACAATTGGATGTATTTTCTTTGCTATTGTTTCACTCTCAACATGTGCATTGGCCTCTACTTGGTTTTTGGGAAGGAATATTTGAATTCCCCCAATGATCAGAATGCTCCTCTCATCCTCCTCCTTTGTGATGGAAATATTTAAGTTCTCATCTTATTCATTCACATGGTCTACAACTTCACATAAATCATCATATGAATGAGGACTTTCCTTTTACTCCCTTTCATTTGTCAACACTCCTTGTTGACATGAAATCTCAGCTGATTTCAACTCTTCTCCCTTGCCCACCTAGAAACATAGGATTCCTCCTCTACCTTCCTGGTAGTTTATGAGATCGATTGATCGCAACTCATTGCCCATCTGGAAATCTGAAATTTCATCACTGCCCTCCTGGCAGTTCATGGGATCCTCTGATCTCTTCTTCTCCTCATCACTGAGGTCTCTTCCAACTTCTATTTCACATATGTAAACCACTTTCTACTCCATTTCACTGAGGTTTTCAACTTTCCTCATCCACCTCCTCAACTCTTCTTGCTACCTTTTGGCCAACAACTTCTGAATAGGCCACTTCTCTTTTCTCTTCAAGGGACACTCATACCTCTAACACACCTTTTCCTCTTGATACATCTTCAATATCATCCTCTCCATCTCTGCTCTAATTTCCCTAAGCTATTTATTCATCTCTTCCTTGTTTTTCCACTAGTTTTCCTTACCTTGACAATGCCTATGGCCTTCAGTAGCCATTTTTTTCTCCTCTTCATTCAACCCACCTGGTTTTCTACCATTTTTTGCATACCTTACAACAATCTCTTCAGAGCATCACACTGTGTCTTCATCTTCTCTTCCTTTGCCTTCTATCTGCAAGAAAAATCAAGCTCCGATACCACCTGATGCAACCCCCCTACCTCATCACAGTTTATACAACCTCCCGATCAATGGATCTTCAATGTCTTGAGACAAGCGGTCTCTTTGGGCCCCCTCCTGGAACCCCAAACAACCACATGGCTCCTTTAATTTATTTGTGCAGGTCCTATCAAAACTCGTAGGCAGTTATTCTTTAGTGCCTTTGGTTTTTCAAAGTTTAACAAAGTGTGGGTGCTAGCTCCTCCTGCTATATCCTTCTCTCCACGTGACCTTAGGATATAACCAAGCTCTTATTCACCAGCCTCTTCTAAGATTCAAGCTCTGGGAGTTCTTAATATTCCACACACCTGATCCTTCGAATCCTGAACCGTAAACATAACCGGCGCGAGGATCAACGATCCTCGCCACTTCCTTAAATCAATGCCCTGTTGTAATTTTGAGCTCTGATGCTTTGGGTAATTCTGAACTAGTTCTCCACAGAACATCTATAGTGCTAACTTTCTGGACTAGCATATCTTATGCTAAGTGTCCCCCTTTACAGACAACCCTGATGACCTCATGAATTCAGAATTCACGAGTCTTCACTTCTCCTACCTCTTTCTCTCACAACTGGTGAATCAACGAAGTGTTGATCCAGTGCCACCTGTCCTTCTCAATGGACGGATTTGATGACCTCATGACTTAGGCTTCATGAGTCCTTGCACCTCCACTCTCCAATTCCTTCGAAGTGCTTATGCTCTGGAGAACAGGATCTGGTGACACTTGTCCCTTTGGCTTGGACAACCCAGATCTTCTTCGGCTCCCGACTCTTTGGAAACTCTTCCAACTCTGATCTTTGCCTTCTCCAGAGTGTTATGCCTCCATACCTCCAAATCTACTTCAACGTGCCTTTTTACGCCAATGGCTAGGATCAACTTCTCTCTTCGTGAGTTCGGGAGTTTTTCAAGATACACACGTTGAACCTTCTGGAATGTTGTCATTCCAAACTACATAATCCACTGCCATGCATCCTTGTTGGAAAATATTGAACAAGCAGCGAATGCGTGTTGATGGTTGTTGTCATTGATGGCAAGTTTGCAGACAGCAAATGGTTGTTGACATTGATGGATTTGTATCATTCAGATTGCAACAAGATCACGGTTCAATCATAACCATTGAATCCAAAACGGATCTGGACTGTAGTTTACAGTCCTTGTCGGAGAGAGGATCTGAGCCGTCAGATCGGAAGCTAATACCCGTCAGCGTTAGATCTGCAGAAGCTGCGAGGGAGATAAGCCATCAGGGATCGGGACTTTGAAATGTCCAATTCACTTGGCAATGAAAACCCAGAAATCACGATATGCGATTTCACAATTTGATCGTAGCCGTTAAAGCAAGCATGAGATATGGACCGTTGATTTTCTTCATTGGAGAATCGCGGATCGGGACTTTGAAATGTCCAATTCACTTGGCAATGAAAACCCCGAAATCGCAAAATGCAATTTCGCAATGTAATCACAGTTGTTGGATAAGAAGTGATCTGGACCATTGATCACAGACCGTAGAATCCAGGTTGTGTCAGAGTTTCATGGATCGGGATTTCAATATGCAAAGTACACAATGCAACGAAAACCCCGATTTCGCGATATGAGAAATCACGATTGAACCTGAACCGTCAGATCAACATGTGATCTAGACCGTTGATCCAACTCACGACTGCAGACCACATCAGATAGTGACACATGGCAGGATCTAACACGTGTCAAACCACGTGTGACATCAGCAGAGGCATCGACGATCGGGACTTTGAAATGACAAAGTCACTTGATATCGAAAGTCTCGAAATCTCGGAGGGATCAGGACCGTCCATCTGAGGGACAAGTGTTAAAGATCAAGGCGTCGTCGGCATTTTGTTCATCGAGAAATCATGGATCCCATTGACAAGAGTTTTGTGCAAGTCATAATCACGATCCGCGAAACCCCGATGAGTGGGGGCCAGATGTCAACACAACAGCGAAGGAGGACGGTGGCGTAGTGGAGGCCAGTTGTCTGAGATAACGATGTGATCACGGAGTGACGGTCACGTTGACCGGGAGCTAAGCTCAGGAGGGCTAGCATATGAAAGGAGCCATCGAGAATCGGAGAATCGCGAGTCTGGAGGACTTGTGAATTTTGACATCGCAAATGCCGAAATTGCGATGAGTGAAATCCCGATTAGATCTGGACCGTTGGATCAAGTATTGATCATAGGGCTTTTGTTCTTTCTCATACATTAACTCTTCAGTTATGAATCTGTTAAGAGAAAAAAACTGATCATGACAAATCGGTTAGTGTCTCAGTTGCCAAGACAGATGTCCTTGTATTACCTATTGGAAGGGGAAGTGGAATCGTCAAGGAATCGTGTATAAAAGAAAATGAGCGAGACTAAATTTGGCTGGCAGTTCTGGATGGAAAAATAACGAAAAAGTAAGAAAGGAGAAAGGAGAAGATGTTGAGCATGAAATTTAATGACAGGCAGAGCAAGGCAGACCGAAGAATATGATGCAGAGCAGACATGTTGAAGAAAAGAAGAATTGCAAAATAGTTTGTTGAAGATCAGATACAGAAAAAGACTGGTAAGAATTATCTGAATAGTTGTCTATGTTTTCATTATTTCATATTCAAGAGTGGTTGGGAGGTGCTCGAGAGGACTGTTGTCCTTAGAAGTTGAAGTGGGTGCTTGAACACAGGAAGTTGTAGCTTCCATCTGGTTGCAGCCAAAGAAACAAGGGTGGCAGGGTGGTGCTAGGGAGAACAAGTGTTCTATGTTATACAGGTTGGAGCCTGTGTAACTTAAAGTTGGTGCTTCCATCCAGTTGGTGCTGGAACATTCAAGAAGTTGGTGCTTCCATCCAGTTGGTGCTGGAACATTCAGGAAGTTGGAGCTTCCATCCAGTTGGTGCTGGAATAGTCAGGGAGTTGGTGCTTCCTTCTAGTGGGTGCTAGAGAAACCAGAGAGTTGAGCTCTCAAACAAGTTGCAGCTTCTAAAACAGAGGTAGCAGCCTCACATTGAGTTGGTGCTCAAATTGTAAATGATGTACATCACTGAAAGAGACTGCCTATCATTTCGAAGAAGAAGAGGTTTTCTCCCTTTATGGGTTTCCTCGTAAAAATCTGTCTCTGTGTGTATTTTATGTGCGATTGATGGTCTTTACTTTTACTGTCCATATGCTATATTGTTGATGACCACATGAAGAAAGATTAATAATGTTTTAACAGACTTAATATTGTTTAATCTCACATACAACTGATTCACCCCCCCCTCTCAGTTGTTTGAGTACTTCCAACAATCCTTTGCAACAAAAGGCCCATATCTTCATTGGCTCCCTTCTCTTTGGGAGTTATTCCACCTTTTGCACCCCCTTTCTTCCAGAGTGTTTCCTTCTAGACTCCACGATCTAACACCACATGCCTCCTAGAAATTGATGACTAGGATCTAGTCCACTCTTCGTAGCTTTGGAAATTTCACACTTTTCTTTTCCAAGAACTCTTAGAGTACCCCTGCTCCAAAGTCTCAAATCCTCCACCACCTATCCCTTCAGATGATGGATGGTCTTGATTTAATTCGGGCCTCAGGACTTCAGGAGTCCCTTCGCCATTGCTCTCAAAAATTTCGGAATGTACGAAGTTCGAAGGACTTCCACTGTTATCCCTCATGCAAATTACTTTATATCTGGCAGTTGTCATACCTCGCTCTCAGATACGACAATTGGGATCTATCTTTCTCCCCTACACGCTCCCTTCTTCCTAGACTTATATCTTCCAATCTATATTTTATCCCTACATCTCGATTCAACGACTATTGTTGATCCTCCTCCTAATCTTGCACTTTCTCCAAAATTGGGAAAATTTCTATGTGCTCAAAGGATGTTGCCTCTGATATTTCTCCTGCAAGCCCGACTATTGGGTCTTGACTTGCACTTATCCTTTTGAAATTTTGGACTTGAAGTAAGTCCATCTTTGATTCACAACTTGCGCCAACTCTCCAGATCTTGTTTGTGGCTTGGCCCTCGAAGCGTCTCAACATTCTGCTCATATTTGCTGAGAATCTATGTGCAAAGGCACTATCCCTCCTAAGATTTGTAAAGATGAAAGACTTTACCGATGGGACACGCCTTTTTCTTGACTGAGCCTTCAGAATAGTTAAGATGGCTTCCTAATTTCAACACTTTGTCTAAGTGTTGGCCTGGTACACTCCTTGCACAGGTCTTCTCCTGAACCCTGAAATCTTCCAGGTTCACTAATGCATCTCCTGCATCCACTCAATGCACACCTTACAGAGATTTTTACAGAGTGTTCAACAACTATGTGAGTGTGCTCCTCTGAGACTTCTCTTCTCGAAACACGAAACAAAGTTCTTATTGTGCACACTTGCACTTGCTCAATGCCCTCATGCTAGAGCTCTACAGAGTGTTCAAAAAATCTGTCTTTTCTTCCTTCTCTTGCACAGTTCCCCCTCCAAGGTGATCAAAAACCTTGAGGATCATCCCAAGTTTGTGATTGTTCTGGTGTGCCCTCCTGGCACATTATTTCCTAAATTTGAAGCAGAGTTCAAATGCGCACTCCTTGTGTTGGGTCACACAGTTTCCAATACTCTGTCATGCACTCCTTTCATTCAGCCTAAAAGAACCCAGAAACAACTCAACAAACTCACAGAAAGATAGTGATGTCCATCTATTCCCTGCAGATGGAATCTAACTCACATCTACAACATACATAACCACATATGACATTCATAAAACACACATAAACACATAAAGAATCATATGCAAGAAAAATTGTTTTTTTCATTAACATGAATGTCTTATTACAATATGTGTAGGATGGAATGTAACAGGGGCTCCTCGAGCTCTCCCTCCAACTCACCTAACTCTCATTAATTACATTGATTTACATTAAATGGCCATCTAGTCCGAATCAGATCTAGATCCCATCATCATGTCATCCATTAAAGACAAAGTTATCTCCTGCCTTCAAAAAGGAATTGACTTGGCTCTTCGAGCCTTACATCATTTAATTGCACCTCTGCCCTCCTTGAATGCACTTTGATGTGTTGGAATGACGGTGCATTACTGAGGTGGAGCAATGCTCCTGCATCACATCCTCGTCTCATGACGAAATTTCCTCCTTTAAGTATAAAATATTCTTGAAGAATTTCCTTTTGTTTCTTCTCTTGTTTTACTTTTGATATTTTTTTCACTAAGAGGTTAATTTTTGAAAACTATGGGTCAAGTGATTATGGATAGTTTTCTCACGTCATCCTTGTCCAAAAACACTTTTAGGATATTATGGAATTTATTTTTTCTACTTAGTTTGGGTTTTATCCCTCCAAAATAAATTTGTCATGTGTCTTTGATTGACTTCAGGAAGAAGGTTGCATCTAAACATTAAAAAATAATTTCAACTCAAATCAACGAGAGAAGGAAATTTTTGCAGTAAGGGGTCAATTTTTGAAAACTTTGAATTAGGTGATTTTGGATAGAATTATCACATTTACCTTGGCCAAAAAAAGTTTTAGGATATGATGGAGCTCAATTATTCTACTCAGTTTGGTTTTTATCGCCACTGGACCAAGTTCTCCTTGTGTCCCAAAATTGTTTCAGGAAGTGTGTTGCAACTCAACATAAAAAAATAACCAAGGATCAGATTGAAAAATTGTAAATTGCATTATTCTCATAAAACTGGGTTGAAACCAGGAGTACTCCTCTCCCATGATTCAGTTTTGCAAGAAATGTTTTATTCAACAACATTCATAACAAGGGTTTTGAAACTAGTAATACCAAAGATGGATGGTTTGAAGTGAAACTTGTTGGAGTTACATCACACACACCTAGGATTTCTTTTTCCTAAGTTTATTCCTTGTTTATTAGTCATAATTTGTCATTATCCAATCTCCTATATTTTAGGGGAGAATATTCCACCTAGAGAATATTCTCTTTCAGTTGACACTTCAGTTTGGCTAGTTGAGTTGAGTTTAGATGTTGCATTGGGATCATCACCATGAAACATTGGGATCATGACCATGATAATAAGAAATTTCCTTGGTATCATCACCAAAGTGGTGCATTAGCCTTGATTCCCTAAGTTAACTCCTCACTAATCTCTGTTCAGTCAATAAACTAAAGACTAGTTGACTAGTTAACTCAACTAGGTGGCAGTTCACTCCCGTAACTGCCTGAGAGACTAGAATAGGTGGCAGTTCACTCCCGTAACTGCTGGTGTGTGTCTATATCACTCTATACCACCACTATGGCACATTGGTTCACCTCAATTCAAACTCATTGAGCTATACAAAGTATATCATGTGTAAATTATTCATTATTCACAACGGTTAATGAGAATTCTTCCATTCTTTCTCTCCTTCTTCTTCTTTCTTCTATTCTCTCTACAAATGTGTATATCATTGTTTATATAGATATTTTCTATGCAATTTCAACACATTTACATGGTATCATATCCAATGGACTGCTAAGCAAAAGCTACCCCAAAATTGTTTGCAGGTACAAAAGTTTGAAGATAGCAGAAAGATGGAATTCCAAAAACAATTCAATCTTACACCTTACAACTATTTTGCATGGAAGGAGAAACTATCCATACATATCCGATACAGAAGGTTGTACAGGTTAACCATGAATATAGATCCAGAGCTAACATCAGCCATAGAAAAATCCAAGTACTTAAATTGCATGGATGAGGCACTCAAAACAATTTCCAGTCTTATTTCTCTTGATCTCCTTTTTCACATATCTTCGTGTAAGACTCCCAATGAAGCCTGAAAAATCTTGGAAGGGCTCTTTGGAAAATAGAATGAGATGAGGGGACACATGATAGAAGTGGATATTCTCACATTGTATCCAAAAAGCTTTGACAATATCTAATATTTCTTTACAAAATTCAAGGATTTACTGTTGCAACTCAAATCTTGCGGGGTTGATAAATCAGCAGAGGAGAAAAAAATGGTTCTCACCGTTCTCTCCAAGATTGTTACTGAATTCTCTGTATTTGTATCCACATTCCATACTGTCATATTCGCCTCTAGAGCCACCTAGAAGATGTCTTCTCTTGAGGAATTTATCGAATCCCTGACACAAGAGCAAACCAAGCTCATCAACATGGGCACAATCAAAGGCCCACGGGCACATGCACTCACTATACATGATGGCAGCCACAAGTATAAGAAATAAAAATATAAATATAAGTGGAAATCTCATGCACATACAAAGAAGAAAGGGTACACAAAACCCTACACCGATGCCTTTGGATCCAAAGGAGAAAATGGAAGAAAAGGAGAGAAATGCACATACTATCACAAAGGATTCCATTCAGAATATGAATGAATGAAAAAGCAAATAGATATGATGTCTCAAAAAATTAAACAAAAAAACCCTGGAGATTGCATCCCCGAGGGTGAAAATAAGAAGAAGCCAAAATATCTGAATTCCAAGAAAGGCAATTCTAGCCATGCCTTGATTGCCATCAACTCCTCCCCCGATATTTGGATCATAGATTCAGGAGCATCACATCACATGGATGCCTCAGAAGAAATCTATTCTTCATTGGATGCATGAAAATATCCTCCTCTTCTGATGGAGGGCAACTCTTCTTTCAGAGTCACCGGCAAAGGAAGGATTGAACTCATCAATGAAAGCTTCAAGAATGTGTTGCATGTTCCCAAGCTTTCTGTCAACCTTCTCTCCATGTATCAGATGACGAATTCTAGAACTGGAAAGAAATTCATCTTCACACCAAATTCCATGGACATCTACAACATGCAAACCAACTCCAAGGTTGCTACCAGTGAGGTAAATCATCAGTCAAGATTGTATACATTTTCTGAATTCATTGAACCTGATTCTACTTTACTGCTTACTCATGCTGATGAAAGTAGTAGGATATGGAATGAAAGGATTGGACATTTGAATTTAAGATACATGCAACAATGTAGCAAGCATAGATTAGTTGATGGTCTACCAAAAATCCATTTCTCCAAAGGAGTATGTGAGGGATGTGTTCTCGGAAAACAACCTCAAGAGAAATTCAACAAGGGAAAGTCTCAATGAGCTTTCGCACCTTTAGATTTGATCCACAGTGACCTCATGGGTCCTTTTCCGCATCCATTGATCAACAAAGTGAGGTTTTTTCTCATTTTTGTTGACTATTTCTCACGTTTTACATGGATCTACTTTCTCAAGAAAAAATGTGAGGCCTTTCAATACCTCAAAGATTTCAAAGCTTTGGTTAAGACAGTCCAGAAATAAGATCAAAGTCCTCCAAACTGATAATGGGGAAAATTATGTAAATCATGAGATCCATAATCTTCTCCATGAGGCAGGGATTCAGTTGCAGCATACAGTTCCCTACACTCTGCAGCAAAATGGAGTTGTTGAGTGGAAAAATAGAGCTCTAAAGGAGATGGCATCTTGCATGTTGCATGCAAAGTCACCACCACATAGACTATGAACTGAATAACTTAACTATGAAACATACATCCAAAACATATATCCCCATAGATTTGTCAAGGATAAGACCCCCTATGAGGCTTGGAGGGGCCTCAAACTAGAAGTGGCCCACTTTCACATTTTTGGTTCACGTGCAGAGGCCCATATTCCCTATAAAAAAGAGGAAGACAATTGATCCACAGAGAACTGAGTGCATTTTTGTTGGATACCCCGACGGTGTGAAGGGATATCAGCTTATTGATCTTTCCTCGGACCGGCTCATCATTGAGCGTAGTGTCCAATTCGAGGAAAGTGTCTCGCATGTACATCATCAGCCGCATGCAGACAACTTCACTCTTCCATCTGTTCAATATGATGAGAATGCACATGCCGACTCTTCTTCAGAAGAGAGTTCTGATTTAGAGGACTCAGATGATTCAGATTCAGAGTTAGTTCAGTCAGATGTAGAGTTAGAGAATCTGGATGCAGTTGCAGAGCCAGAGAAGAGGCCCAAGTGGGCACAAAATACTCTTCAGGATGCAGGGGATCTTGTTGGCTATCCAACCGATACTAGGAGGACACGATCTGATTTCAAAGAGCCTCCTGTTGCACTCACTTCCACTGAACCATTTCCTTCAAGCCATATTTTCTTGGTTTAGTCTTCATATCCACAATATTATGACAAGGTTGTTGGAAATCCCTTTTGGGAATTCGCCATGAAGGAGTATACAACTCCCTCCTCGAGAACCAAACTTGGGATCTGGTTCGCCTTCCTTCTGGGAGGAAACTTGTCATATGCAGATGGGTCTACAGGACCAAGAGCGTAGAAGATGGATAGATTAGAAGATACAAATCCAGGCTTGTCCCCAAAGGCTTTCAACAGGTTCATGGTATTGACTATGATGAGACCTTCTCTCCAATAGTGAAGATGGATTCCATTCGATTGGCCCTTGCCATTGCAACAACCAAGGGATGGGAAGTCCATTAGATGGATGTGAAGAATGCATTTCTTCATGGTGATCTCTCTGAGGAGATTTACATGGAGCATCCCCAGGGATTTATGCAGGATTCATCTTTGGTTTGTCGACTGAAGAAGTCACTTTATGGCCTCAAGCAGGATTCAAGGGCATGGTATGCCAAGATGGAATTCTACATATTATCATAGAACTCTGTACATTGTAAATCAAAACCAAATGTATACATGCCCTGGAAGACTGATTCACTTCTACTTTTAGTTTTACATGTTGATGATCTATTGATCATTGGTTGCTCGACTTCAGCAATTGATGCAGTCAAGAGGATTCTTCATGATAGGTTTTTGATGACGGACCCGGGTCCGCTACACTTATTCTTTGGACTTAAGATCAGTCAGGATGCATCAGGCATAAAACTGTCTCAAACCAAGTATGCACGAGATCTCCTTGAAAGATTTCATATGACAGTCTGCAAATATGCTCCGACTCCTTTCCTATCAGGAGTCAAACTTGAGGATGGAGGGGAGACTCCATTGGTTGACAATACACTATACATATAGCTAGTGGGGAGCTTATTGTATCTCACACACTCTAGACTAGACCTCTCATATGCAGTTGGCGTAGTTTCTAGGTTCATGCAGGAGCCGCATGAGCTACATTGGAAAGTTGCAAAGTGTATCCTTCGATACGTACAGGGCACCATCACCTTTGGGATTTATTATGCAGCATACTCTACATTATATCTCATTGGGTTTACTGATTCTGAATAGGTTGGCAATAGCATTGATCGAAGGTCCACATCTGCTTACTCACTCAGTCTTTGTTCTGGGCCTATCTATTGGTCAAGCAAGAAGCAAGAGGCCATTTCTCTATCTTCAGTCGATGCAGAGTACAGAGGGGTAGTTAACATAACCATTTATTCTATGTGGCTACAACATTTTCTCACTGAGTTGGGCATTCAATTTCATCAACCGAACGTCATCTGGTGTGACAACCAGAGCACTCTAAAGTTCTGTAGAGATCCAGTTTAGAGGCAGCAGACGAAGAACATCGAGATCCACATGCACTACATCCTGGACTTGGTGCATGAGGGGATCATCGACTTACAATTCTGTCCTTCAGCAGAACAAACGACAGAGATTTTCACCAAGATATTCACTGAGCATAAATTCCATTCTTTGTGAGGTCATCTTGGAGTGAAGGATACAATTGCCTAGCAATTGTAGTTCTTCTTTTTACATACATTGTACCTTGAGGGGTGGTTTTTCCCATGAGGTTTTCCCTCTTTCCTCGCTTTATTTTCAACGTATTTTTTGTACTTGGGTACCTAACATGGCCTCGTTTCTAGGACCCAATATTTATTTTCACCATAGTGATGTTCAGGGGGGGTGTTGGAGTTACTTCACACACACATAGGATTTATTTTTCCTAAGTTTATTCCTTGTTTATTAGTCATAATTAGTCATTATCCAGTCTCTTATATTTTAGTAGAGAATATTCCACCTAAATAATATTCTCTTTCAGTTGACACTTCCGTTTGACTAGTTGAGTTGCGTTTAGATGCTGCATTGGGATCATCACCATGTAACATTGGGATCATCACCATGATAATTCGAACTTTCCTTGGTATCATCACCAAAGTGGTGCATTATCCTTGATTCTTTGAGTTAAATCCTTACTACTCTTTGTTCAGTCAGTTAACTAAAGACTAGTTGACTAGCTAACTCAACTAGGTAGCAGTCCACTCCCGTAACTGCCTGAGAGACTAGAATAGGTGGTAGTTCACTTCTGTAATTACTGGCGTGAGTTCATATCACTCTAGACCACCACTATGGCACATTGGTTCACCTCAAGTCGAACTCATTGAGTTAAACATAGTATATCATGTGTAAATTATTCATTATTCACAATGGTTAATGAGAATTCTTCCATTCTTTCTCTCCTTCTTCTTCTTTCTTTTGTTCTCTCTGCAAATGTGTGTAACATTGTTTAGCTAGATCTATTTTGTGCAGGTTCAACACATTTACAAAACTTCCCTTGAACATAATGATGCATCATAGCTAACTTGGAAACATTGACTTCAAGAGTACCAAGAATTTAATGTGATGGAAATAAAACCACTCTTTTACTGGAACAAAAATGTATAACGACACATGGAATTGGTATGACTTAGAGAAAAGAAATTATGATCCAATATGAACAGATAAGATATGCCAGTGTAATGATCCCAAGCCATTATGCAAGGATCATCACTGTTTTGGTGTCTTTTTAAAACTTTTTCTGAGTGAGGTATTTCGTCAAACACTTTGTTGATCTACCTTTTAGATG
>JZKD02S0320507.1:334937-346635 GCA_000966675.3 Picea glauca
TTGAATCTTTGACGGATGAGAGCGATTTCTTGAAATCTTTAAATGATTCTTCCTTTCTCATGAATCTTTAACTGATCTGAGCGTTTTCTTCGAGTTCTTTAAGCGAACTTCCGTTGTGCAACTCTTCTACGTCAACCTTTGATGGTTCTTTGAAAAAATCGTGCAGGTTTCTTCTTCTGCGATCTCTGCTTCCTCCGCTAACTTCTCATGGCGATCTTTAAAGAGTAATGCAGACAGCTTTCCAAACCTTGTGAAAAAGTCTGTGACGCGTGCTCTCAAGATCCGTGAGGCTCTATGCTGTGAGGATCGAGTTGCTCTCCCGATTGTGTGAAGAGGCTTACTGCTGAAGCTCTGATACCATGATAAATTGTGAAGGACAGAGAAATGCAGAGAGAAAAGAATAGTATATTCAAATGTATGAAGAAGTACAGAACAGAACTAAAGTAAGTTGAAGTACTGAAGAGTTACAAACAACAGGAAATAGTTGAGCTTATATATGCTCAAGCAAGACAGAAATAGAAAGTACAACTGTCCAGTACAGCTGGAAGTGTACGGTTAGTCTGTTGAGGATACAATATATTTAACATTTCTCCCACGAAACGGTGAGCAAAACGGCCAACGAACGAGTCTTATCCTCTAGACCCTAACTTCATCATTCCATAATTGTCCCAATACGTGAGACAATACGTCCCACTCAATATGAACAAACTCTATCTACTAAAGGGGAATGGTTGGGAAAGGGATGCACTAAAGGAAAAAGATTTTGGACATAATTGTATTATTGCAGATGAATAATTTTGAACTATATGTCAAAGATTAATCATTTCACCGTCTAGATAGCCGACGGATTGGTGGTCGTTTTGACTTTTCAAGACTAGAAGATTTGATTACTTTAAATGGTGGCCACCTTAACCATTCAAGGAAACCGAATTTTAACATCGTTTTGATTAAAATTCTTTAGAAGATCGAAGGGGCAATTCTCTGCGTTAGAATAGAATTTGTAATCAGATCTCTTGAAAACATTTTTGAATCAAATTATTTACTTTGTATTTGGAGCTCTCTGCAGTAATTTCTTGTTTTTATAGGTAATCCGGTTTTACATTTATCCCAAGATTATTTGTTGGAGCGTATATGATTTGGAAAATCATTTTAATTAAAAGTTTGTTATTTCGCATTTAGGAGTTCACTTATTAAAAATGCATGGAGTTCCTTTGCTTTACCAAATGCCGAAATCCGAGATTGTTAGGCCCACACCCTATTTGCATTTCATGACTTGGCAGTCATCGTGTCATTTTGTTTTTGTGTGTCGGGTGTTAGCAAACCCCAAACTCCACTATGCATGGCTGCACAGTTTAATCACATTTCGCGATTTTGGAAATCAACGTGTGTTATGAGTTCGGCGTTTGTAATCACCAAAACCCGAATGCCGATTGACCTTCGTTTTCTACATTTGGTATCAAAGCCTGCAGTTTATCCGACAATTGCTTAGTTCATTGCAGATTATTCCTGTTACTGCCAAATTTTATTCTTTTTTTTTTCTGCGTGAAGGTTTATATAAGTTCTGTCAATTTTTATAAATGGTTGCATCTGGTAGTAGTTCTTGTCAAATTCAGGGTCCTGTTCTGAGCGAGAATTCATATGATTCCTGGTACATTCGGATGAGGATGATTCTGCATTCTCAGGACTTGTGGACTTATGTTATTGATGGCTATCCCGAGCCAGTTGATGCTGCAGCAGAATTGGCTCTGTCTAATGCTGACCGTGTTTTACTGAAGGAAAACATGAAGAAGAATATTAAATCTCTTGGATTAATCCAGCAAGGATTAAATGAATCCATTTTTATGAAGATTGCTAGTGCTGCATCTTCGAAGATGGCTTGGGATATTCTTGAAACCTGTTATCAAGGGGTGTCCAAAGTGAAGACAGTCAAGTTGCAGAACTTGAGAAGGGACTTCGAAAATCTAAAGATGAAGGATAATGAAAGTGTTGATACTTTCATGACTCAAGTAATGAGTGTTGTGAACCAGCTCAGAAAGTATGGAGATGATGTTGAGAATAAAAAAGTTATTGAGAAAGTGATGAGAAGTTTGTCCAAGAAGTTTGAGTCTGTTGTTGTTCCCATAGAGGAATTTAAAGATTTAAGTTTAATGAAAATTGATGAGTTAACTGGTTCTCTTGTTGCTCATGAATCTAGGATATCTAGATATGAAGAAGGATCATTGGAGCATGCTTTCAAATCCCAACTGCATGTTACCAGAGGCATAAGCAGAGGAAGGTTTCATACTCGTGGAAGAGGAGGTCGATTTTCTGGCCCAAGGGACAACATAGCTGAATCAGAGTCTGAGCAGAAGTCCTAGCAAAATCATCCTAATTTAAGAGGGAGCAACAGCAAACCCTGGTAGGAAGAAAATCAGAGGTATGATAAAACTAAAGTGCAATGTTATTGTTGTAAGAAGTTTGGGCATTTTAGAAACAAATGTTGGAAGAAATAGACAGATGCTGGAAAACAGTCTGCACATATTATAAATGAGTCTGAGGATCATCAAAATCCTGTGTTTTTGACCTGTAACGCCACTCAGGAATGTGCAAATGATATTTGGTTTTTGGATAGTGGTTGCAGTAACCACATGACTTGTAATAAAGACTTATTTTCTTCCATTGATACTAGCATTCAGTGTGAAGTCAAACTGGGAAATGATTGTAAGGTTATAGTCAATGGTAAAGGTATAGTTCTAGTTTACACTAAGAACAATCAGAGAATAAATATTGATGATGTTTACTTTGTGCCTAGTTTAAAATGCAATCGTATCAGTGTTGGGCAGTTGTTGGAGAAAAAGTAGAAAGTGTTCTTCAACAACAAGGTATGTACTATCTATGATAAATTTCCTAGCAAACAGTTGATTGCAAGAGTAGATATGACCAAGAATAGAATGTTTCCACTTGTTATGCGAAATGATTTCAGTGGTTCTTTGAATGCTTATAAAGAAGGAAGTCTAGATGAATCTTGGTTATGGCATTTGAGATATGGTCATTTACATTTTGGTGGTTTAGATTTGTTACAGAAGAAACAAGTGGTGAAGGGGTTACCTTGTATTCAACAACCTGCAAGCTCTGGTGAGAGATGCATACTTGGAAAACATCACAGAGAGAAATTTGTTTCAGGTGTTTCCTATAGAGCAAAAGCTCCTTTGGAAATTGTCCACACAGATTTATGTGGCCCTATGAAAACACCTTCTTTAACTGGTTGTGTTTATTTTATGTCTTTCATTGATGATTTCAGTAGGAAGACTTGGTTGTATTTGTTGAAACAGAAGTCTGAAGCCTTTGATGTTTTTAAGAAATTTAAGTCTATGGTTGAGAATGAGAGTGGTCGAACCATTAAGATCCTGAGGTCTGAAAGAGGAGGTGAGTATAAATTGAATGAATTCATTGAATTTTGTGGTTTTCATGGAATTAAAAGGCAATTTACTGCTCGATATACTCCATAGCAGAATGTAGTGGCTGAAAGGAAGAATCAGACCATCATGGATATGGCTCGAAGCATGTTGAAAGAGAAACATATTTCAAATGAATATTGGGGATATGCGATTCTTTGCACTGTTTTTATCTTGAATAGAAGTCCAACCAAGACTGTGAGGGATCGTGTACCTCAAGAAGCTTGGGATGGTAAGGCTTGCAATGTTTCTCATTTCAGATTTTTTGGATGTGTGGCATTTGCACATGTACCTGCAGAATTGAGGAGGAAGTTGGATGATAGAAGTGAGAGATGTATTCTTGTTAGATATATTGAAGAGTCTAGGGCATATAAACTCTAGAATCCCATCACCCAGAAATATGTAATCAACAGAGATGTTCAGTTTAAAGAAGATGAAGCTTGGGATGGAAGTATTGAAAAATCAATTTCAGAGGGAGCTGTGTTACCCTGTGAAGATGATGATGGAGCTGAGCAGGCTGAAGAAGATGGACATATGGTTCCACATGCACATACGCTTGCAGCAAGAAGTCCAACAAGGCTAGCACTAGATTTCAGCCCATCTCAATTTAGAATGCCAAGAACTCATGAGCGTGGTGAGCCATCTCGATATGGTGGACATCAATTAGATTCACAGGTAAGTAGTGAATCAAATCCCACTTTAGCTTCATTGAGAAAAATATTTAAAGGGCATAAGACTAGAAGCTTGAGAGAATTGTGATCAAAATGAAGAAGTAGATCATATTTCAAATTTTGCATTAATGGCATGTAATCCTGTAAGTTTTGATGAAGCTGCTAAAGAAGATGTCTGGATAAAAGCAATGGATGAGGAGATTGATTCCATTGAAATAAATTACACTTGGGATCTTGTTCATTTACCTAAATTTAAGAACAATATTGGTGTTAAATGGGTTTATAAGACTAAGTTGAATGCAGATGGTCAAGTTGAAAAATACAAGGCAAGACTTGTAGCTCAGGGGTATAGTTAGCAACCCAGTATTGATTACAATGAAACCTTTGCTCCTGTAGCAAGGATTGACACAGTGAAGATAGTCTTAGCTATTGCAACTCAAAATAGATGGATCATGCATCAGATGGACGTCAAGCCTGCATTCTTGAATGGATATTTGAAAGAAGAGGTTTATGTAAGACAACCTCCGGGTTATGAGATTGATAAGTATAGAGATAAAGTTTATAAGTTGAGGAAAGCCTTGTATGGATTGAAGCAGGCATCCAGAGTTTGGTATAGCAAGATTGATGAATACCTGATCAATGTTGGATTCAACATAAGTCCAAGTGAACCAACTCTATATATAAAGATAGACCAGAAAGGTAAAATTTTGATTGTCTGTTTGTATGTTGATGACCTGATTTCTACTGGAGATCTATCTGTAGATGATTTTAAAAAGGCCATGAAAATAGAGTTTGAGATGACTGATTTAGGTTTGATGAAATGTTTTCTTGGAATTGAAGTGGATCAATCTAATGATGGAATTTTCATTTGTCAAACTAACTATGCAAGTGAAGTGCCAAAAAGGTTTAGAATGTTGAATTGCAAGCCAGCTGCAACACCAATGGCAACTGGTATTAAACTGAGCAAGTATGATGAATGATCATATGTTGATCCAACCCTGTATAAGAGGTTGGTTGGAAGCCTTATGTACTTCACAACAACCAGACCTGACATTATGTTTGTTGTGAGGTTGATTTCCAGATTCATGGAGCCTTCGAAGAGTACTCATTGGCAAGAAGGAAATAGGATCCTGATATATATTGTTGGAACAATTAATTTTGGTATCCGATATACATCAAGCTTAAATTTTGAGCTGATCGGATATACTGATAGTGATTTTCCAGGTTCCATTAATGACAAGAAAAGAACATCTGGGTATGTTTCCAGTCTTAGATCTGGATCAGTGGCATGGGCATCAAAGAAACAACCCATTGTGACTCTATCTTCCACTGAGGCAGAGTATGTTGCAACAACTACAACTGCATGTCAAGTTGTATGGATGAGAAGGATCTTGAATGAACTGTTGCATGACCAGAACGATGCAACTCAAATTGTCTCTGACAATAAATCTGCCATTGCACTGTCAAAGAATCATGTTTTTCACAAATAGAGTAAGCACATTGATACGAGGTATCATTTCATTCGTTAACTGATAAATGGCAAATAAATTTTTGTTCAATTTTGAAGAAAAATTTGCAGACATATTTACAAAGCCTTTGAGAAATGAACTGTTTAAAATCCATAGAAGATACATTGGGGTCTGTACGCTCTAATACATTGTTTACAACAATTTTGTTTCACATGTTTTATTTTGTTTTTTGTTCTGAAATGATTGAGAGCGAGTATATTAGAGATTGATCATTTCACCACCTGAATAGGTGGCCGTCTTGACTCTTCAAGACTTGAAGATTTAATTACTCTAAACAGTGGCCGCTTGACCGCCTTGATTAAAATCCTTTAGAAGATCGAAGGGGCAATTTTCTGTGTTTAAATACCAGAGTCGAATTGGTTACTTTGTATTTATATTTTACTGAGTTTGTAAACTCATTTGTTAGCAACCCCTGAAATCCACTCTGCCCGGCCCCACAGTTTATTTAATCGCATTTCGCGATTTTGGCAATCAACGTGTGTTATGAGTTCGGCGTTTGTAATCACTAAACCCGAATGAATGCGGATTGACCTCCGTTTTTTACGCTATCGCCTCCTGAACTGCTATTGGGTTTACCAATCAATATTCCCTTGGGCTGATAGATATAGCAGGAGGGCAAAACCGTACTTCCATTCCTTCTGCCAGAGCCGGTATCTTTCTCATATTCACTCTTAAGCGACCTTGCCCGTCTCTCTCTCACTGGGTTCAGCAATGCCTTCTCAAGTATCGGTAATAGACAGTTCTTATGGTTCAATGCCTGGTCGAGGTAACATATTGCATATATATCCCCATATACAGATATAAATGAATCGAACAGCCAACATATCATGTTTAGTAATCTATGGTTGGTTTAGTAATTTATGGGTTGAGCTGTTCGGAGATCATGAAGAGCATGATTCGGTTGGAGGGAGAGGAAACATTCCAAAATGATATGCAGACAGATTCAGAGGTAGCCACAGAACTTGAACCTGTTGAAGGTGAAAAATACATGTCCAAGGAGGATGAGGGACAAGAGGGATTACTTTAGCATAAATCCTGTGAATTAAGATAAGATCTAGGTGGATGGAAAGAGAAATGACAAAAAGATGGCAGAGAAGGTGAACGGCCAATGTAGTGATGAAACTAAGGTTGGTCTGACAAAAGGAAGCAAGAAACAAACACAAAACAAGAGAAGGTAATAGATATGGATGCTTTAGAGGGCAAATGGATCCAGGCATATGAATAATAAACTGTTAGCTAGTCAATCTATACCACAAGATATTTGATATGGATAGGAAAATGGATTAGTCTTTCTATACAACAAGATATTTGATATGGATAAGAAAATGGATAAGGAGATATCAATAATAGTATAGCCTGAGTGTGTTTAATGATCAAGTATGTGTTTCTTTTTTAATGGTTATAGATTCAAATTTAAAAAATTAAAATTTACACATGTTGACTCATAAAATAGTGATTCATATTGATGAACTTATAAACGCCTGTACCCTTACTAAATAACAAGTTTCTAGTACTTCTAGCTTGCTGACTGCTAGATATACTCTTGAGTTGTTATCCATCCATGGTAAAAAAAAATTCTAATGTACCAAACCTTCAAAGAAATTTAGAGATAACTCCATCATGACCATAAAGCCAAGCGGCACTTCAAGGATTCCAACAATCAATCATCGACAATAGTGCAACTTCTGATAAAATGATAGTTAGCCAATCTATACCGCAAGATATTTGATATGGATAGGAAGAAAATCATATATCTCCCGAATAAGGTCAACAACAAAAGAACAAAGACACGGACAAAAAGGGAATATATGGAGACTAACTCTCTCATAGAATTTAAGGATAAATTTAATCCCTTGTGGATTCTGAACTCTGCACTTGACCAATAATGTGAATGGGAGCATCACAGTGAAGAAGCCAAAGCGGATTAGAAGAAAAAATATGATCTATAGAAACATGATCATGAGGTTGAAGAAAACAAGATCGGATTTACCATTACACCAAAAACCATAGGTGTTAGTAAACTTTTAAATCAGTAACATCATTTTGAGTGGACGGTTAGTTCCATGTTCTTGTTTTTAGTGTGGTTGTTGTTCTTGTTTTTAGTGTGGTTGTTAGTTCACCAGAGGCTTGGCGTTAGTCCAACATCTCTAATCTAAAAGAGAGAATTGAACCTGACCAAAGCTATGATACCATGTTAACATTTGCCATTACACCAAAACCCACAAATGTTAGTAAACTTCCAAATCAACAACACCACCTTGAATGAGCAGTTAGCCCCATATTCCCACCGTAAAATTATTACAGGAAAGGTGCCGCGATTAGTCCAACACCCCTATTCCACAAGAGGTGCGGCGGTTATGCCAACAGATGAGCCCTGTAGTGGCTAGTACCTGCCAAAAATGAAAGTATGTGGTAATTGTTTTACATGAAGAACATGAATATTTGGACGCACCCACAAAGCCCCATCAAATGTGGACAGGCTCTCTCAACCAAACTAAATAATTAAGGCAAGGACTCAGGGTTTCCAAGACGGGAACGCCATGGCTGTAACAGATTTTCTCCAAGGGATGCAACAATAGCCTCTTGCAACAACAACGCAAGCAGCATTTCCAGCACCTTGAAGTTGATGATATGAACCTGAAGATGTGGCCCTAACGTTACTTGCCTCACTCTCTGCACAACAATTTGGTTTCCTGAAGTGCTTGGTAGTTCTCATTCGGTTCTTGACTTCCAAGCAAAGCCAGGCCATTGCTCAAATAATTTTCGGCAAGGTGCGCCAATCAAAACTAAAATCAACATCCACGAAATATTAAAAGAAGGGCGTTCTCCAAGTGCTATGCATTTAGCAAAAACAAAACTGGCAAAGCAATGAAAGTAAACAAATCTCAAATGCTTCAAACAAACATTTTGCAAGGGATTTTCCATTATTGGTTATGGAATATAAATTAAGACCAATCTACCGAATTGCTTCCTCAGTTATTTTTCATTTGACAGTTTGGGCAAACATCTACGATTGATGTTTCGAAATCCATAACTGACAATTGTGGGCAAAATCTTTCTAAAACTGTAGCTTTAAGTACCTGCAATAAGCATTTTGCTTTTATCAGTGTCTGAGTTTCAACAGGACGTTGCATCCCAGGTAGCTTATTCGAATGCATTTTTTATTAAGACTCCATGTTCAAATCCTTACAACTAAGAACAAAAAATATCACGGTGGTCATAGAAAATGTTCAAATCCTATGCTTAGTTGGTTAATTTAAAATTGTGTATTTATATGATGGAATTTTGATTCATATAATCATGTAGAAATTAAGATCTTATACTTTTAGATATATTTGTTTAATGTTTTATGGCTGAAATTATGGCGTACCATGATAAATAGTTACCCTCATTTCTTTGTTTTTGCATCACACAAAATGCAAAATGCACTGCATAAATACTTTGTTCTTAAGCGTCACATGAAAATTAGATAATCTACCATCTTTTAAATGCAAATTTGTATATACAGCGCTTAAAGCTGCGAGCGAGGATTGAACTCGAAATCTTACACTTACTAAGCCATGCACTAATAACCCCTGGTTAAGCCATGCAAGTAGAATTAATTTGTTTTGGGATTATGCTCTGAGCCATCTCCTAGTTCCTCTATCACCTATGCATCAGCACGTACACGTCGAATTGACTCTCAAGCTGTAAATCTATCCCTAGTTCCTCTATTAACCTTGTATCTGCATGTGCACGCCGAGTTGATGTTCAAGCTCGAAATATATCTTTTCTATGCGGCTGTGATTAAATATATCAGAGATTTAACAGATGATAGAAACATGCATAATAATTTTGAAAATTAATCCTATTGCCAAATAGATGGCTACGAAATTCTAGCTATATCATATTGATTTTCCGGCTTTTTCATGTATAGCTTTTGCCTTCTTTTAAATATAAAAGATTCCATCTTTCACCTGTGCATCTTGAAGGACGGGCTACCTAATAGAAATGAATGATGATGGTGACTATCAAAGAAATAAATTGATTAATTTTCTCACTTTAAAAACATAGCATTTTCAAATTTGTAATAATAAACACATCTGGAAAATGAGATAGGCTATTCTTTTAGCTTCCACGAGGAAGGAAGGATGTAGCGTGATAGAAAACATGGGAAGACTGACAATGTGTCTGCCCTTCGCTCTCTTTATGTCCCCATTTAGACAACTCGGACAGTGTGATACACTGTTTTAGTATTAGCCTATTAGGTTAAGCAGGCATGAAGTGCGTTCCCTCAGGATAAGGACCTCCAACAATACAAACGTAAGTGAACATGTTAATAGCATGTGATGTAGTTCATAGTTATTGTTCCAACATTCTTGAGCAAAAGAAAAAAGAGAACAATAACGACCGTGGTCAATTTGTGTTACAGGTATGCATGACGTTTGAACTCACCCATAAAATAGTGAATAGAACTCTGATCGGATAGCGGGTGAAAACGCACAAAGACACCAATTTGGGCAAAAGCTTTCTATATATGATGGCCTAAAGAGTCTTTGCGCCACCTTTTTGCTGCCCTTTATGTCCAAAGAATTTACTATCGCTCTTGCAAGGGAGGAGAAATACCCATATGGAATATGCACCTATAGAGATACAAAACTAGCATAGCCTCTAACTTGTGGTTGGAGAACGCTGAAAGATGGCTGATAAAAAAAAATTTCGCATTAAAAAACTCAGTGAAAATTTCAGGTTAAAAAAAACTCAGTAAAAACTCGAGGCCCATGCATGAAGAAACTGGACAGTTGAAGAATTCCAAAAGTTAGTCATTTAAATGTGGCAATCATATGATGTTACAGTAATTTCTTAATATGATTAGGTAAATGTTAAAAAGTAATCAGTTTAATGGATGCATTTATAAATGCAAAGAAGTTATCAATAATAAATCCTGACTCATTGATTTTGGAGGATGACTAAGAATATGCCAGCATCTTCAATGTATAACCATCAGATTAGAATTTAAGATTAAAAAATCATGAATTGTGCCCATCTCCAATAGGTATACACCTTTCAATGTAATTATGTGTTTTAAAATGCTAAAACTTGTCAAATCTACTAAACAGTCTATTTCCTGAACTTGTTTTCCTTAATTACGGTCAATGATAACGTCAATAAATAAAATTAATGATCCCGAGGAGTGACTAAATTTAGTCAGGTATAATAATGGACATAGTATTTGGTTTTGTTATGATAAATGTGTGCAACCTAGAGCCATAGAAATTAAAAGAAATTAAAATTGAAGAAATGACACATGTGAGGTCGCAAGGGCACATTACTAATGAGACTAAGATCACATAATTTCTGTTTAATTTGAAAAATTACATACAAATATATAGGTTAGGATAACCCCTAACATCCTCCTAAATTGGTTGAAACACTAACCTAGCCTACAATAAAAATCTGTTATAATCCTTTCCTTACTATAACATTTTTCCGTTATTATCCAACAGATACCATGACATGCAACATTGCTATAGGCATTCTAAACTTGTGTTGTTGTACAAGGTTGAGCAACTGATGTTCATTTGTTGCATCTTGCAGGGAACCCAAATGATGGAAGGAGCGCTCTGCTAACAAGTAGTGTGGTTGGCATCGGAGTCAACGAGCGTCACCTGTTTTTCTGTCAAGTCATGACTGCGATCGATCTCTTGAAATGTTGCAAGGATTTAAGACAATTATAGCCTTAACACAATTATAGGACTATGGCTCCTGCAAAGAACTAGCGAGAAGGCAAACAGCGAATGAAGAGAGTTGTATGGATGAGTAGTTGCTAGATAGCCTTGTAGAGAATAGGAGAAGCTGCAAGGGCATGTGGATTTTGTACATGGTTGATGTACAGTGTGTCAAAGACGCGGACAAGCTACCAAACAAAGTTTGGGGTTATGATGTAAAACATGGTATGTCTGTCTGATTAATTATATGTAAGGTGTGAGTGATGTTGTTGCCAAACCGTTGTTACATATGTGTATGTTATTGTAATTATTCATAATTAATTGTAAATTTTCATTTCTAAATGGTTTAATAAAAA
>JZKD02S0320507.1:346824-362511 GCA_000966675.3 Picea glauca
GTGTACTTTTGACCTCTAATATAAATATTAACTAATAATTACTTATTAACTAAAATCAATTTACTTATTAAAATTATAAATTAAAAAAAATAAAATTATAATAAATAGTGAACTTTCGACATTTAACACAAATATTAACTAATAGTTATTCAAAGATAGTGAGATTTATTAACTAATAGTTACTCAAAAGAGTGACAAAAGAGTGAGACATGGTTAGAAAAATAATAATTACATAAAAATGTTGATGATGTAAACAACACTGGCATTGGAAAAGATAATTCATAGAAGAATCAAAACGTTTGAACCAATAAACAATATGAAATAAATAAATAAATAGGATATGAGACTTAGTGGTGGACTATGACAACCACATTTTAAAAAAACAAGCAAACTATCTCTTCATCATTCGAAAGAATTTTAATGGAAGGAGGATGAAGAAGCAAAATGAAAAGATGGGAATATGGCATAGAATAAGATAACAAACGTTGATAGGTATAGAGAAAGTAAAATGAAGGTTAAGATGAAGAAAAATGAAATAACTATGGACATGTTTACGATCATGACCTAAATTAGAAAAGGGAAGTTGGGAGTTAGTAAGAGGGAAAGAAAGGATACATCAATCATATTGTGTATGATCATGACACGAACTAGAATGAAGAAGTTGAGAGTTAGCAAGAGGGAAATATCTACGAATGAGAAGATGTGTCTATCGTATTTAGGAAGTTATCAAGATGAAAGGATTTCAATATCAACCCAATTGAAATAATCTTATCAATATTCAAGTTGAATGATGTCAAGATCCAATTTCTAATAAAAAAGGAATAAAGTATTTCACTTATTAAAAAAGATTGAAACAAGGGAAGAAATCATAGAATTTTTAGTCTCCCTAAGAAGTTAAACTATTGAAAACACTTGAAAGAATGTGCAAAGACTCATATTTTTGAAGAAAACATAAATTTGTTGGAAACTACAATGGCATTGCTAGAACTTCCCTTAAACCTAGATTGTTTGTGGATATAAACAACTATACATTTACAATGGCATAAAAAAAGTTATCAATGAATGAAACTTGAAAATAATTTGAATCATTGATCTAGATTGTGGACGAAAATTGTCTTGAGCTATGGAAAAAAGATAAGAAAATATATGTACAAATAAAGAACTTAGAAGTGGCCATGGAAATACCCTACAAAGAACTAAGAAGGAAGTCTCAACTATGAAAATTCAAGCAATAAAGCTTTGCAAAGTATGAACTCAAGAAAAAGGATAAGATATGTAGTACAAGGATTGGCCATTCAACATGCCACTTGGCATGCTCATATGTGTTCACTTCACCACCTTGCCAAAAAAAGTCTATAATTTGGGAAATGAAAAAGAAGCCTATAATCTTGGAAATTAGTAAAGGTCATATAAATATCCAAGACAAAACATGTTTGATTTAGAAACCACATTGCATCAAGTTTATATTATGCAGTCATAGTCATGGGTTATATAATTCAGAAATGAAAAAGGTGATGATTGATTATACACTAATGGATCGATCAACTAGCTAGTCGACGAGGGAGAGAAAATATCTCACTTGGGCCTATTGCAAATTTGGTTATATATATATATATATATATCCAATTGAGAATGAGCTTGATGAGATTCATGTGAGATACTAAACATTTATTGAGAAAAATCCAACANATATATCCAATTGAGAATGAGCTTGACGAGCTTCATGTGAGATACTAAACATTTATTGAGAAAAATCCAACAATAAAAGAACTAAATGGGAAGGTTTAAGCATGGTGGAGACATTTGCTAAAAAGAAAGGGATAAAAACTACACTTGGGAAAAACTTAGAGCCAAGGATCACCCAACATTAGTGGATGCTAGTATGGACCAACATAACACATTCATCTTTCTCAAACAAGTCAAAGTAGCTAAGATGATACCATGTGGTCCATAATCGGATAGCATTGAGTGTGAAGATACCCTTATTGTTCTAACTAATATGTAGAAGTATTAGGGTTAACACAACAATTTAATTTAAAATTACCAATTTTGAACTAATCAAGCAAGTCATTCTAAAAGGGATGACCAAAGTTGATCTTATGAATTCAACCCTAGGACATAAGTATTTTGGTTCATGAAAGAGATATTTTAGACATTGTTTTTGAATGAAATTTATATATTGATCCATTTCTCTATCAGAGGAATATTGATTTTCTCTCTCAATATTGGGTTTTCTTCTTTTTTATCAAGTTTAGTTAACTATAAAGATCGGTTTCTTGTATGCTTGTGAAAATATTTTATTGTGATTATTTAAATTAATATTATGTTAATTTAGGAATTTCATATTTTTTCCCATTTAGTTATCATAGAAATATGTGTGCGTGTATGTTCAATAAACCAATTATTTTCAATTTTATGCTTTAAATAGTAGATCATAACTATTTAGTCCCATTTTAAGATTTAGTATTAGTCAACTCTCTCCACGTCAAATAAAATGTATATTTTTAGGTTATAGGATACTTGATACCAATAAGTTCAAGGTAGATAGATATTTGCACCATGAGGATCTAAATATTGGTGCAATGAAGGAGAGAAAAATTTTCTTAAATAATTAGACATAATGATTGAATATGGAGCTAAAGATGAATGAAAAGAAATATTTTCAATGTTGCATGTGGAAGTTGTCATCATCTCCAAAAGTATGACAATATTAATGTTATTTTTAGAGCACGAAATTTCATATCCTTTTCAGAGTGGGGAAGTTTTAATTGTGATTTTTCCTCTCATGAAAAAACTAAAGATAAATAAGAGGAAGGATTTCTCCTAGAACACATATTCTCATCCATTGTTGACAACATATTTTTTATATTTATACTATTTAATCTCGAATAATTGATTAGAGGGCTACTGAGAGAAACTAAATTTTACTTTACTCTATCATACAACCAATAAATAAAGATAGAGTTTAAAGAGAGATGGACAAAATAAAACTTGGAATCGTGTGCCTTTCGTTGGATCTTCCAAAGTTGTATGGAAAAGAAATAAGAAGAGGTCCTATATCTACTATTTCTGCACAAAGAACCAACAAAGAAACCTTCCTACTCTACAAGTTATAAAACCCCACATATAATTAGATATACTAAGTAAAAACCTTGCTAAAAAGATGTGTATAAATAAAACATTAAATCCACAAGTAAATGTGGGAAAAGGGAGGAGATCACATTAACAAGAATAAAGTATTACAAATGTATCCTACATTTTTATAAATAAGTGTCTCCAATTTCTCTTTTCATGTCATTTTCTCCACATCAAGGCCCTCTTGTGTTCAATGATATTCATGTCTTAACAAGTCCTCTTCTTGTAGTGCCCAACCATTTTGGATTTTTATATTTAGACCTATTTTGTGTTTTTATATGGTTCAAGAGAAACACTATAGTTGTGGGGTTGATTAAGCTCAATTGTATGTATGTGCCATCGAGACATATTGTTGCATTATGACTAGAAAGATCATAAAGTACTGTGATGTGAAGTTACAAACTTATATTTATACATCAGATATGTTGTTGTTATATGATTCTAGTTGATTACTAGGGTTTATCATGCATTATGATTTTATGTCTTCAATGCACAACCCTATGAAAGTGGATTATTTTTTATGTTAATAATTACATTAGTTAATTTATTAAACACTTAATTCATATTTGTTGGACCATGTGTACACTCTCGTGGAAATCCAGATTCATATTCTGACTCATATGCATATTGGTTATCTAACAACATGATATGTATCTTTGATTACAATGATGATAGTGAGGAGGATATCAAACCCTTGACCTGTGTTTTATATCTCTCACAATTATGATAATATTGAGGAGGCTATCTCACCCTTGATTCATGCTATGTATATATAACAATGAAAACAATAATAAGGGGGCTATTACACACCTTGATTTTGTGTGTGTGCGCTCGCACACACCCTTGTGTTTCAATACTGTAATATGTTTCTTGTATGAAGCCATGTTGTGAAAGATACATGGGCTTACTTAAGAAACTTTATATCGACACAAATGAACATTAAATTATAGGTGATAAAGGTTATGGGTTTGAAGGGTGTTCCCACAGAGTAGGGACAGGATCAGTAGGAGGGATGAAGGCCCATTTCCATTGACTTAATTGTCATCCACCAACCTCAAAATCTAGGGACTAGGTGAGAAGGCCCAACCCTCCAATGAATGTTCTGCATTCCAATATTCCTATATAAAGTTTATAGGACGTAATGGACTCCTTCTTCTTTATATGCTATATCTTAATTGATAAAGGAGCATGTGCACTTGCTTGAGTCACATAGTATGTTTGGGCTATGAGAATGATTTTACATAATATTTGAACATTGTTACAATAAATTGAGTATGTTGTCACCATGTGGCATCCACTCAATGAACACGTGGCATAGCACATGTTTTCATAGGATATTAAAGAATACCCCTAACTTCACTAAATATTGATAAATACCTCCCAAAATCATTTTGTTGACCACCTCTCCTAATACATTTTTCTAATAAAAAGACTCCCTATTTTAACTTTATATCCATAAATTTTACTAGCTACCCCATTTAAAAACCCCTAATATCTATAAACCCCCATATATCTTGCATCCCACTCCTGATACCTATAATACATGGATTTTTTTTTTTGCAATTTAAAAACCCTTTTATGAATGTGTGATAAGATATTGGTAAACAATTTGAAGCCCACATTGTTGGAACCATGAATTAGAGTAAGATAGAATGTGGTTCAAATGATATATAACTCATAAAGTGAGAAAAAATTATATCTGTCTATGCGGAAGAATTTAATACTAATTTATTTTAAGTCTTCAATAAAATTTTCACTCATTATCTTTGGATAAAGGTGTGACATGAACATTTAGGTCCACAATTATTGAAGGGAAGGTGCATATGCATATGATCTCATAAAATACAAGTTAGAGAAGGATACACCACCCATATCCTTATCGATACCTTAAGAATTAATTGATAGGGGATATGTAGGATGAGGGATGTTGAAAGTGTTTTAGAAATTGGAAGTAAAACAAAGAGAGGTTTTAGTTTTCTTTGGTCAGTGATCAAATCCATACAATCGGTTTTTGTGTTTGATTGGTGGTGTTGATGGACAAGAGATCAATAGAGATCATATATTGTATGGTAGGGTGGTGATTTTAGTTGCTAGTAAGCGTTAAATTTGTAGCAAAAGAAGGAGAATGAATGAGATTTGTGCAATGGAGATAAGCTTAGGATTTTAGATCGATTTATTTCTCATGTATTCATAGTAGAGTATGTTTTATGTTGTTAGAGGGTGTTAATGTATATCAATAAATTTTAAGCTATATATTTTTTCTAAATTGCAAAACATATTGATTCATGAATTTTAGTGCATATTGTTTATAGTCTTTTGCATTATTGTTTAAAATTGGAATTGGAGCATAATATGTTGAAGAGGAAAAGAATCATGAAATTTTGATGAATTGTATACTTATAGAATTATTTGTAGTCAGATTTATCTATAACACCTTTGTATATATATGTTTATATTAATCGTATGATACTATTAGAAAGTGAAAAAACACTAGAAATGTTTAAAAATGCATTATTTGCTTATCCAAACATATAACATGTATTTTTATTCTATTACTAGAGGAGAATTGATTTTAATTACACCATGAATTTAGGATCCTTGAAAGAGATAACATTAAGAGATAACATTGCATATGGTATCAAAGATAAATTAATGACCAAATCATTTAATTTGGATTAATAATAAGAATCTAGAATTGTAAAAAATATGATTTTTGTGTTTGAAAGTGTGAATATTTGCATTTCTAAAGTGAAAAATGGATTTCAAAAGTATGAATATTGGATTTCCAAAGTGTGAATTTTACATTTCGGAAACATTAATTTTGACTTATCGATGAATGGGATTAGACAAAAATCAGTCCTAAATTTAATGAAATAGTTGTTAATTTTTAAATCTAGGTTTGATGGGTTCAAAGGAATTGGTCAATAAAGAAAAAAAACCCACCTTAACAACAATGACATATACATCTTTCTTAAGGATGCATGACGCTTGAAACAAAAATTGTGTAGGTACAAACTTGATGCAAATTACAATGTTAGTTTATATAGGATGATTACAAACGAAAGAAAAAACAAAATAGTTTTATATAGTGTTACAAAATTATTGTCCGATTCCTGTTAGAGAAGCATAAACATGATTAAAAATTTTGTATGAGTCGTCTAAGGTATTAAAGCATAGCACATTAAAATTGAAAACTCCAGCAAAATGATTGGCATAAAAACATACGTGGAAAACAATTGTTTACAAGTAGTTTGTATTGGCAAAATAAGCCAAACGTAGACCTTATCTACCAAGGGTTGTAGATAATAAATTTAGAGTGAACAAATAGTAAAGAATGGAATATAAATAATAAAAACAAAGACTACAAAGAGGATACTTTACGGTACATCCATGTGATGACTGTGAACAAATAGTAAAGAATGGAATATAAATAATAAAAACAACATACACAAAGACTACAAAGAGGATACGTTAGGGTACATCCATGTGATGACTTTAGATACGATGAGAAGAATCTACTCACAATTAAACAAAATTGAAAAAAAAAATGTAAAGAATGGAATATAAATAATAAAAACAACATACACAAAGACTACAAAGAGGATACTTTAGGGTACATCCATGTGATGACTTTAGATACGATGAGAAGAATCTACTCACAATTAAACAAAATTGAAAAAAAAAATGGCGAGAAACCCATATTTGGGTCACTTGTAAATTGACTTGGCTCCATTTTTTTAAATATCATGTTTGGTTCATCTTCAGATGAAAAACAATGAATGATGATCTTTATCTCTTGGTCAACTTAGTGCCTTTTAAACCGAGAATATACACTCTATGAAGACATGTCTAGAGTTAGTTGGATATTGGCTCCTATCATCCTATATTTTTTTGTTACGGTAAGCAAATAATGAAAACCAATAATAGTTATATAATACATAGTAGATAAGCTTTTGGTTAGCATCATTGATCAAATTCAAGGTAGAATAGCTCAATAGTATTGAGGAAGAATTAAATAGAATATAATACAATCTAAATAGAGAAACAACAAGTTTGGCATGTCTAAATCTTACACATCATTTAAAAATTGTAGCAGTAAGTAAGTTTCATAAGGGATGTAGTAAAAAATTATCAAAAGATTGATGAGTAATTGTTGTGTGTGAGAGAATAACTTACGGTTGCATGAAGGGACTGGATGTGTTGGCTCCATGATAAAGTAGAAAAGAGTGGAGATGAGGCTCAACTAGAGTCACAAGGAGGAGAAAATTGTATCACCTTAGCATGCCATGAGGGATGCATCCCCCTTCCTTTTACTTAGGAGGTGCCCCTGTAGGAGGTTACAAATTGATGGAGAGAGGTTATGTCCTTAAATAAATCTATTCATATTGGTATGATATTAGGTGAATGATAGAAAGGCCACAAGGTTATACCTATTGTGGAGAGTTTCTCAAGGGGCCACAATTGCCATGGAAACATATTAACACTCCATTACAAATTTCAGTAAATATAAAAGAAAAAAAAATACAAATATGTGACTAGAAGAACTAAAGGAGAAAACCAGATAAATCAGAAAAACAAGTCATGTATTGTTTCCTTTTTGTTCAATAAGAAATATAATTAATTTTGTTGAAGTAATAAGTATTAGTTCCTTTTTTTTATCAACATGAAGTGGTTCAAAAAATTATTCTAGGTGGCATGAATATTATGCCACTTGCTTTAGGGATACATTTTATTTCATGCAATGTATTTGTCAACCTAGGTACTCTTGAATTATCTTAATATCCTACCTTATTCAATTTGATTTAATGGATGCATTAAATAGAGGGTAATAGTGAAACTTAGACACACTTATCTTCTCTAATTATGAAATATTCATGTCAAGTTGGACATTTTGTGAGAATTAAAAAAAACACTCATCATGTAAGAAATGTGTGGATTTTCTCCTCTAACTTATATAATACAACCAACTATCATGTAAACAATGAAAGTACAATAAAATGGTGGTGGAAAAGTTGTTCTTTAAAAAAAAATGCATGTAATCCAATACCATTGTTTGATTGAGTTAGGCCTTAAGTATAATGCAAATAAAGAGTTGAAATTAGTAGAAGGCATCGTGAACAAAGAAACAACCTACTAATGAGTGATAAATAACCAACCATGGGAAGGAGAGAATATTATGAAATCCCCAAAAGAGAATAAATTTTCCTTCTTAAGCAGTAGGAAGGAACTAACCTACCCTTCTGAGAGGATCACCATGATCACCCATAAGTATGAAATGATTAGTTCTCAACACTGATGAATGCTTGAGCATTCCCCTGTATCTTTTAAGTCCTTCTTCATTTGCATGCATTAGGGATTTCATATTATAATAAAATGTATAATTATAGCTCACATATGGACTTGGATTACATCCATCTATTCATTACATTTACATTGATATTATGGAATAGAAAATGGGGGTATCATCTTCCCCTCCCTCTTAAATTTGTACCATCCTTGGTGTATATTATCACTATATACAATAATACAAAATTACATCAATTTTTTAAAATATATGTGGGTATTCCTCCCACACTAAATCCTGTGTTTCCCATGAATATTCATTAGGGTTGTAGAGGGTACATTAGGCCTTTACTTACCCTACCACTCTATTTGGAAGAAACAATACCTATTGGTCTAGGGTGAAAACTAGTTGTACCTACATTTCTCATTTTGGTTCCAATTAAATAAAATCCCAATCAACAACATGGTTAGAACTACATACATGCATTTTTAATAGTTATACATGAAATTCATTATGAGATTTTATGCTAGCAAGTAATGAAATCTCATATGCAACATTCACTATCCTAGCTAACATCTCAAAAGGTCCACAATATATAGTTGGAAATTTAGGAAAAATTCCCAACTTCAAGGATCTCTTCTTTGGTCGGAGTTTCAATTATATAGGATCCCCAACCTTAAACTCTCTTGGTATTTTTCTTTTGTCTACATGAGTCTTTTTCCTACCCCGTTTTGTCTTCACAATTTTCTTGATATTAACCATCCACTTTTCCATTTCTTTGATCAAATTTGGGCCCAAGTGATACTATGTTTGTTGGTTGTACCAACTAACTAAAGTATTACAATTTATACGATAAAAATATTAAAATGGACTCATCTCCAAATAAGCATGATACTCATTATTATATGTAAATTTTACTAAATACTAGTAATCCTCCCGCTTGTATGGATTGTCCATCACATACATTATTAACATATCCCAATCACTTGATTAAATATCTCTCTTTCCACCCATTTACATGTGGATTATATAATATACTTAAGTCAAGACTTGATCCAAATTCTTTGAACAACCCTTACCAAAAGTTGTAAGTAAACTTTAGACCTCTGTATGAAACAATTACCTTAGGTATCCCATGAAACCTAACAATATCTTTTATGCAATGTTTTTGTCATATTAGCTACCTTATGATTCTACTTAATTGAAATAAAGTGATAAAATTTTGTTAGTTTGTCCACCACTACCATGATTGAGTCATGTTTCTTTGTTGTCTTGGGTGGTTTAGTGATAAAATCAATGGTTACCACTTCCCATTTATGCCTAGGTATTCAAAATGGATAGCAATCCTACTAGATATATGTGCTCAACCTTTACTCTCTAACATTCCATACATCTAGCTATATACTCATCAATTTCTTTCTTTGTTCTTGGAAACAGATATTGAATTCTTATTGTTTCAATTGTCTTTTGGTATCCAATATGTCTAGCATATGGAACATGATGAACCTCATACATTACAAGTTTCCTTAATTCACTAGAGTCTGGAACATAAAATCTATTTTATGCATCATAATTCCATCATCTTTGAACTTACAATATTCATATTTCTACTGTACATTTTCCTACTGTAATCATTCCTTAACTAGGAGATAATGCTCATATAAGATAACAACCTCAAGAATTATATTTCTCAAATATGATTTACACATGCTAATGGTTGTAAAATGTAGTGAAAGTGTCCTTCTATTGAGTGCATTAGAAACCTTTTTCTCTTTACTATTAATATGTTTGATAGCAAAGTCGAATTCACAAAGAAATTCAAACCATATTGTCTACCTGACATTCAAAGTATGTATTTCAAATCTATACTTCAAACCACGAAATTATATTCTTAAATTGATTTTTCTCCCCATTAGATAGTGTCTTGACATCTTAGTTGCATGCATAATGGAATCAGACTATAAATTACATGTGACATAAGTATTCTTATTCTCCTTAATCTTTTGGATTTATAAATAACCATATACCCATCCTAAGTAATATTTCCACCAATTCCCTCATTTCAAGAATCTGCACATAAGAAAAAATCTTCACTTGGATCAATAATATTTATAATGGTTGAACTAGTGAGTACTTTCTTTAACTACTAGAAACTTTCCTCATAATATCATATCCACTAAAATTGAACCCCCTTCTTTTGCAATGATGTAATTGGATGTGCAATTTTAGAGAATCCTTGTATGAACCTTCTATAATATCCAACAAGTCCCATAAATGACCTTACCTGTAATATGTTCTTAGGTATATGACATCCTAGTATAGCTTCAATCTTCTATGGATCTACTATTATTTCTTCCTTGTAAATGATGCATTCCAAATAATTAATCTCCCTTTGATAAAAGAAACACTTAGTTAACTTATCATAAAGTTGATTCTCTCTTAGTACTCGCAGTACAAGTTCATTAAGTATTCCTCATGCTCGTTTTATAATTTTGAGTAAATAATAATTTCATCAAGAAACAAAATGAAAAACTTGTCGAAATATTGTCAAAAGATTCCATTCATCAAGAACATGAAAGAAGTTGGTGCATTTGTCACAACAAATTGTGGCACTACAAAATCATAGTGTCCATATATAGTTTAGAAAGTGACCTTACTTCTATGTTCATCCTTCATCCTTACTTCATTTATCTTGACCTCAAGTATATATTTGAAAATAATCTTTCTTCTCTCAATTGATCAAATAAGTCATCAGTTCTAGGTTATGGATATTTATTAATAATATTGTTCTTGTTCATATATCTAAAATCAATGCACAACCTCAAATATCTATCCTTCTTCTTCACAAAATGTTTTGGTTATTTCAAAGGATATACACTTGGGTGCATATACCCTTTTTTCAATAGTTTTTCCAACTTCATGTATAACTCCTTCAATTCTGGTGTACTCATTCTAAATGGATTCTTAGATACTAAATCAAATATTATCACTAAATTAATAGATAAATCGATGTCTCATTTAGGTATCAACCTAGAAACCTCTTCAAACAAATTCAAAAAATCTTGTACTACTCGAAAGTTCTAAGGACTTAGGCCTTTATATTTTGTTATCTCTTCCACATAATTCCATACAATTGATACCCTTTTCTAAAACATCTCTTAAACTACAAATATGAAATCTCCCTTATGGAAATAAGCCTTGGAATTCCTTTCACTATGATTTGTTTTGCTTCTTCACCCAGACAAATTAATGTCTTATTATGAAAATCTATAACATCATGGCATGCATATAACCAATATGTCCCAATGAGAACATCATAAGAACCAAGGGGAAATATGTTCAAATCTATAACAACATTTACACCATTCATAATTAAGGGGTAGCATTTTATTATCTCATTTATTTTCCCTTTTGTCCCAACAACCAACTAAACCAACGATGATTTAATGTGTCTACTTCTCTTTAGAAAAAATATTTCAACCAATTTAGCATAAATATAATTTTGAATCGCTACTAAATCAATTAAAAATCTCAATAGATTTCTTGAAAATACCACCTCCAACCTCAATCATGTTTAACTAGTGATTTGTCTATCAATTGTCCAAGGTTGCATAGATTCTTGGAATATTCTTGAACAAATCTTCCATTATATATTCTTGTTGGATATTGTTCATATTCCTCATTCTATCTTACTTATGAATAAAATGTATGTAAGAATGATCCCCTTCACATCCCCAACATTTGATTGGTTACCTTTCCCTTTTCCCCAAATATTTTTTCCATGTTGGATCCACTTTCAGATCGCTAACTTTATTTATATGTGTTAGTATTGTTTTTGAACAAAGGATATTTCGAATCCCTTCATCCTTTGATATTGTTGTTCCTTCTTCTTACCTCTCCAAGAATTCTACAAATATGTATTTCCCTTGTTCAAAATATACTTGTATTTTTCCTTCTTGATTGTCTCATCAAGAGTTTTAAGCTCATCATACTTAATCTTGTCCCTCTAGAATATATGAAAAATGCTTAAGAAATGTTGTATATTTACTTTTTTATGTGTAATATTTCCAACATAACTCAATTTATCTAAAAAAATTCTCTCATATTCCTCCATAGTCATGTTCCGAAATTTGGGTTCAAGGAACTCTTGCATATTATTGTCATAGTAGTGCTCACAAAGGTACTTTTGTTAGAAATACTTCTTGAACTTCCTTTTAGAAATCCTCTTCTCATTGATGTTCTTAACTTTCTTTAGCTACTCCCACCAAATGGAAGCTTTTACTTGTAGATTTTATATAGAAATTATTTCTTCTTGATTGAATGATTAGTTATGGGGCTGAAAATGCTTTCTTATTGTTGGTCCCCAGTTTTGACCATGATCTTTGCCTATATTACATACTACAGACCTCCATTCATATGCCAGTACCACCCTTTTGACCTCATTTTGACATACTTAACATCCCTCTACCATGCAAAAGGGGTCACCTAAGGTATCTTTGCATTTCAAGCTATTTTTATGCACTTTAATGCTCTAAATTGATAATGGACTAATATCACTTGGGTTAGGTACCACTGCAATTTTTGGAACAGGATGTCGGTACCAGGTACCAACTCGCACCCGTGGAGGTACCAGTGGAGCCGTTCGAGAGTTGTGCATTATGGTGTGCGTTATGGTTCGAATGAAGGACAGAAAGGCTCACAGGCCAGCTGGAGTCATCGCCAGAGAGCACTCAAGAGCATAATGATAAACCTGGATCGACTACTCTTCACCATTCACACTTCGTGACACTACGTGTCACAAAGATGTGATATATGCTTTAACTGATTCCACAATTATTCTCGGATCAGGGATCCGTTTGTTTTAGGCATCTTTGTTATTCGACTGTTATGAACAATGAGACTTCTATTAAAACCCGTGGATCACTGCTGAGAATGGGTTACGACTGTTACTACTACTACTATTGTTACTATTACTGTGGTCGTTTTTCTGTTGTTATTGGACTATGCTATGAACTTATGTCTTGAATACAATCTGTTGTTGCGTACATTTTGACTGTCATATGATCTGAATACTGTTTTGATGAGTTAATGAAGCGTGGAGTTACACTGTATCTACATCATATGATCTAGTCGGCTCTGGTCGCTTTCCACAGCGTTTGTGCCGTTTGGTTGGGCCCGCCAAACTGGTGCAAGTCGTTGCCTTAATTTGCAATAGGTTTAGTTTGTGCTGTTATAGCTTTCGCTCATTTCAATATCTTAGAACTTGCATTAAGAGGTAGCGTAGTGTTCACAGATTTAGCTTTCGCTTATCATAGTTTCAGTTCATTACAGTGTGTCAATGCTTGCTTACACGACAGTTTAAAAGTTTCAGAATCGTGTTTATTCGTTCCTCAACAAACTCAATCTCCAGACTGTTATCTTTTTATGTTGGTGAATGTTAAACGCAGTACTGATGCCTGTAGGGTTAGCATATGCATATGATTGTTTGGCTTTTCACTTTCACTTCGAACATAACTTAGAATTAGTATGCACTTTGTTTTGTTAGAYRGTAKTTKCYTTGCRTGCTTAGAACARTWAGGTTAYAGTTAGAACAAAAGGAGCTCCTGGTACCAGTTAGTAGCATAACACTCTGTTTTCCTGTAGATAGCATTAGATTTGTTTTGGATGCTCAGAATGAATGCAGTTTCGACAATACCCTGTGTGTCATGACTTAAATGAAAATTTTGATGGTAGATGGTTGAACATAGAGGTAGAGTGATTTTGTAGAACTACGCTTTTGAATAGAAATAACAGTACCAGCATCGGAGTACAAGACTGTTTTTTTGTTGATGATTTAGATAGGAAATGCTCAGTTTTAAGTTGGTCATTAAAATTCAAGTTCTCACAATAGGTGTGTGTTTTATTCTTAGGATAGCATTCAAATAAAGACTAGATGCTTGCCTGCACATACTGTGTATCAGATCGAAGTTTACCAACCCTGGTTTGACAATTTAGTGTTTCAAGTCACTTAAAAGCTTCAATTTAGCAGCTTGACATTTTTGGCACCGTTGTCGGGGAGCTATTTAAAAGGTAAGAAGATAGTTGTTTTGATTAGTTTTAGACTGCACTTAGCTTGGTTTGGTGTGTTAGCAGGTTGATAATAAGAGCAGTTGTGGAAACACAACGGGTGAAAACCGACATATCAGTTATCACAGGTACTCTGAAACTCAATCTTAGTTTTTCATTTCGATTTAATATGATTTCATGAGAAATAGGGATCCTAGAGGTAGATTTATAAAAAATACAAAACCCCAAAAAGAAGAAGAAACCTCCACCCAAAAAGCAAAAGAAATTGAAACTGAAATTCTGGCTGAGGAAACAATGGAACAAATCCTAGAACTAGGAAGCACCATATATCAGCAAACTCAAAACCTTGGTGATCCAGCCCTAGATGACACAGTTGATCCGGAGAAAATACAAGCTCTTCTCAGGAACCCTAATTTTATAGTTTCTCAGCCAACAACCATAGCTGTGGGATCAAAGGCCATAGGATCCTCAAAAATACCAATAGGAGATAAAACTTTTGACAAAAAGAATCCAGAAAGGCAGGATTTCATACCCTCACCAAAGAAAGACCGGATTGTATATACAATTCTTGGTAATCCTTTTACCATGGGAGACAGAGGGAGAAAATTACATGAGGAACTTCATATTGAAAATGAAGGTGAAGAAAAAGCAGAGAATGAAGTAGCATCAGAAACCACCTTTGGATTTCCTATTTTAGACTTAGTCCAGAATGTCACCATGAAAAATATCCCACTGTCATCACTGCCAACTTTCCATGGGAAAAATAGTGAGGACCCTGGTGTCTTTCTTTTTGAGTTTGACATCCTGTGCAGGAGCTATAACTATCTCCAAGATGCACACAAACTGAAATTATTTCCTGCCACCCTGAAAGATTCTGCATTACGTTGGTTCATGAGTTTGGGAGAATACAACATTAGATCTTGGGAAGAAATGAAGACAAATTTTTTAAAGAAGTACCAGGACTATTGCAGAACCAAGGACTCTCGAAATGAGATCTTCAAAATGAAACAGCAAGATGAAGAAAGCCTTGAGGATTTCTTAGAGAGATTTATCTTTACCTTTCAAAAATCTAAATATAGTGATCTCTAGGATGAAGCAGTCAAGACCCTTTTCTTGAAAGGAGTTTTGGAAGAATACATTGATACCCTCAATTTAATGGCTGCAGGAGACATTTACCAGAAAAACTTTGCAACAATTTGTGA
>JZKD02S0320507.1:369577-407821 GCA_000966675.3 Picea glauca
ATATGCCAGTACCACCCTTTTGACCTCATTTTGACATACTTAACATCCCTCTACCATGCAAAAGGGGTCACCTAAGGTATCTTTGCATTTCAAGCTATTTTTATGCACTTTAATGATCTAAATTGATAATGGACTTATATCACTTGGGTTAGGTACCACTGCTATTTTTGGAACAGGATGTCGGTACCAGGTACCAACTCGCACCCGTGGAGGTACCAGTGGAGCCGTTCGAGAGTTGTGCATTATGGTGTGCGTTATGGTTCGAATGAAGGACAGAAAGGTTCACAGGCCAGCTGGAGTCATCGCCAGAGAGCACTCAAGAGCATAATGATAAACCTGGATCGACTACTCTTCACCATTCACACTTTATGACACTACATGTCACGAAGATGTGATATACGTTTTAACTGATTCCACAATTATTCTCAGATCAGGGATCCGTTTGTTTTAGGCATCTTTGTTATTCGACTGTTATGAACAATGAGACTTCTATTAAAACTGAAGGATCACTGCTGAGAACGGGTTACGACTGTTACTACTACTACTGTTGTTACTATTACTGTGGCCATTTTGTTGTTCTTATTGGACTATGCTATGAACTTATGTCTTGAATACAATCTGCTGTTGCGTACATTTTGACTGTCATATGATCTGAATATTGTTTTGATGAGTTAATGAAGCATGGAGTTACACTGTATCTGCGTCGTATGATCTAGTCGGCTCTGGTCTCTTTCCACAACGTTTGTGCCGTTTGGTTGGGCCCACCAAACTGGTGCAAGTTGCTGCCTTAATTTGCAATAGGTTTAGTTTGTGCTGTTATAGCTTTCGCTCATTTCAATATCTTAGAACTTGCATTAAGAGGTATCGTAGTGTTCACAGATTTAGCTTTGGATTATCATAGTTTCAGTTCATTACAGTGTGTCAATGCTTGCTTACACGACAGTTTAAAAGTTTCAGAATCGTGTTTATTCGTTCCTCAACAGACTCAATCTCTAGACTGTTATCTTTTTATGTTGGTGAATGTTAAACGCAGTACTGATGCGTGTAGGGTTAGCATATGCATATGATTGTTTGGATTTTCACTTTCACTTCGAACATAACTTAGAATTAGTATGCACTTTGTTTTGTTAGACGGTAGTTGCCTTGCGTGCTTAGAACAATTAGGTTATAGTTAGAACAAAAGGAGCTCCTGGTACCAGTTAGTAGCATAACACTCTGTTTTCCTGTAGATAGCATTAGATTTGTTTTGGATGCTCAGAATGAATGCAGTTTCGACAATACCCTGTGTGTCATGACTTAAACGAAAATGTTGATGGTAGATGGTTGAACATAGAGGTAGAGTGATTTTGTAGAACTACGCTTTTGAATAGAAATAGCAGTACCAGCATCAGAGTACAAGACTGTTTTTTTGTTGATGATTTAGATAGGAAATGCTTAGTTTTAAGTTTGTCATTAAAATTCAAGTTCTCAGAATAGGTGTGTGTTTTATTCTTAGGATAGCATTCAAATAAAGACTAGACGCTTGCCTGCACATACTGTGTATCAGCTCGAAGTTTACCAACCCTGGTTTGACAATTTAGTGTTTCAAGTCACTTAAAAGCTTCAATTTAGCAGCCTGACACTTATCACCAACAACCAAGTTTTCACATGCCTTATCCCTTCTTATTTTCACCATCAAATCTAGGTGGCTTAATCTTCCTAAGGTATCCTTGCAAACATTCTTGCACATGTCTTCTTATTTGAAGTCTAACCAGGTAAACTTCAATACTAGCCTTTTATTCCTTAGATGTATAAGAATCCATAGCATAATGAGATCATGAATGGCAGTTCCTTTTAGCTCTAGTAGTATTTCTTTATTTCCTAGGAATTAATATTATATTTTCTTTCTAAATTATTTTTTCTTTCTTACTCTCATCTTGAATATGATCCATTCTTTATATGCCTCTACAATTGTTTCAAACTCAACACTAGCTGAGTTTTTATCTAATTTTACCTCTCTTGATATCTTAGTTTTCTACCTTTATATCTACAAATTTTAACTTACATCCCTAAACTCCTCACTATATCTATTATCTCCAATATTACCATTTTCTTCTTATTCCCATTAGATTTTTTTTCCTTATTAACCAAACTAATATTTATTTCTATAAACTCTTCTTCATGTCTGTAAGGATGTTGTTCTTCTTCCATTTTCCTTCTTTAGGGAAATTAATTATGGGATGTTAAAGTATACAATTCGATACTATATTTGCAAAGTGTTCATGTAATTTTATTCTTATGTATACATGATTTCCAGAATTCCATATCATTTTTATTATATAAATGCATTCTAGAAACTACCCATTTTGATATTTTTTTGTCAAATCAATGTTGTAGGCCTCTTTTTTACCTAAATTCTCAAAGTATTTGATGTACTTATTTAGAATTCAAATATTTAGATTTACTATCCTATGGAGTAGATTTCAAATGAAAATAACCATGTTTGATTCTGATCTTAGAGATAAAAGTTATAGCCCTATGAAGTTTCCCAATTTTTTCACCTTTTTGGTGGATGCATTTAATGTTAGAGACCAAATTTTTCCACCTATAGAAGGAAAAATAACGAGGACTAGAAAAATTTTGTACCAAACCTAGATAGCACCTATGATTATGAAAAATTTTCAACATTCATCTTTGTGATCTAATGCTCCAACAATTTTATGCATCAATATGGAATTTTCAACATTCTCTTTTTTGCACTTTCTCGAAACATAGAAATTTTGGAAAAAATTGTTATGTTTCAAACAAACCAAAACTAGAAAAAAAAATTCTCAAACAAAGTTGTATACACTATTAAGAATATCAAATGTTGAGTAAAAACAATATTCCAATTTTGATGTCTTGGGCCACTTTTTCTTCATAGTTTCTAAAGTTGCCAAAAAGATTCAAAATAATGGATTTTGCCATGTCTCTACACCTTTTGTCTAAACCCTTTAGAATTTGGCCAAATTCTCCATTGGGTTTCCTTGCTCCTAACTACAATCCTCACTATCCAAATTTCATAGTCGAATGAGCTTGTAATATACCTTATTGTATATTATGTTTAATGTTGTTTGTATTAATTATGCCATCAATGTTATGTCATGTACATTGTCTAAAGATGTGACTATATTCATTCTTATGTATTTTCGCATGCTATTGTAAACCTATTGGGATTTATAATAATAAGTAAATGAATATTGAATATATGAATTCTAATATAACTCAATTTTCTTGCAATTGGTACCAGAGCCAAGTTGCGATTCAACACCATGTCTTCTGCACTTACCAATGTTACCAATGCCTTCTCCATGATGGAATTGAGCAAAGGTATTAAATAATTTTGTGTGGGCATTGTAAGTCAAGTAACTGATACAATTAATACTTTAGTGGATACCAAAATTGACAATTGAATGAAGGATTAACAAAGTTCAATATAAATTACAATGACATGACAATTGAGCTTGAATAAATAATGAATGGGAATCAAATCCCAGGTAATTTGGGGAGTCCACACCACTATAAAAATGGAAATTTGGACAAGTCACCAAGAATTTTGTGTGCACCTCCTTCAAATAAATCTCATTCCCCTTCTTCTCCTTAGGGTCTTTCTTATTATTCACCCTTTGTTTAGACAAATCTACCATTATGAATCACAACTCCTGCAATATAGTTTATGATACCAACAACATGCAAGATAATGTCGAATTGTAGAAATATGAGAGGAAACGGTTGAAAAAAAAGAAATGGGATGTTGAGGAGTATCCCAAAGTAGAGCATAAACAATTACTTGATTGCGAGGATAGGAATTCATACAAAATATTATGTAAGGAGATGATATTTTTCCTCTTACTAGTCAAGTTATTGAATACCCTTCCAACCCTTTCAGGAGGGAAAATGATGAGGTAGACAAAAAGTTTGATAGTTTCTTGGAAAAATTTCTAGGCGAAGAGGTGGACAATTTATCTATTGTCCATAAGCCAGAGAGTAGTGTAACTAATAATGTTGAGTGTATGTCTGATATTTTTCAATGTCGAAGTGAAACTGCATATAATGTCATGGATGAAAACCCTACATCTACTTCATCTATTAAGTATATGGTGCATGAATGGATAGATATAGTGCAATATAGCCATGGTGATGATTTTCAGTAGCAACTGACAAAGCTACCTTAAGTGAGAAATTTGATGTCTCAAATTTCACAAAAAATACTTCTACAAGCTATGGATTTTAGAAGTGTATTTATGAAGTCTCTCCCTCCAGAACTTTTATGTTAGTTGAGTGAATTGGATGTAACAGATGGAAGTGTTCAATCACTCGATACTTATTTAAATTCTTTGCAAAGTCTAGATGGTAAGGCATCGGGATATCCATGTCATAATAAAATTCCTACCCTACAACAACGTTACCCCTTTTCACTTCCAAAAATCCCTCAACATTCGCCTAGACCATGTTTTCATTGTAACCCATCACTAGCTGATCGTCTTGACATTCCATCTTCTCCTCTACTACCAAACAAGACATATAATAATGATTTTGGGGTCTAAACAAAATTTCCCTCTCTCCATCCACCAAAGGCATTCTCAAGTCCCCTGGGATTTCATTCCCAACAACATGTAAATGTGATATATTTTTTTCTATAAAAGTACAATTTGAGAAGGAGAGTGATTTTCACAGTGACAGACGTGTGATATAGAGTATTTAGCACACAATGTTTTGAAATAACTAAGGACAATGTGAACTATTGTTGAAGAGACTTTTCAAACTACTTTGTCTAGTCCATCGTCTAAGTTCGCAGTAAAGGAAATAAGCCAAGCCATTGCTAATTCTTTAGAAGTCGAGGACACAACAAACAAATGGATGAATATGGTGTCTTGGGACTGTAACCGTTTTTCAAAAGTCATGAAGTGTCCAAGTGATAAAAGAACCAACATTTCAAGCCATCCTCAAAAGAAACAAAATAAAATAATGATTGTAGATGAAGCTAACAATGACCTATGCCAACTTTCAAACAATGGACCACCATAAAAAAATGGTTGATCTGCCCAAGAAAACCAAATCACAGAATAAGTTGATTAATAAATTGAGCCTAAGAATTGCACAGTTAGAGGAGCAAATATCCAAGTCTAAAATATATAAATAAATGAGGAGTTTAAATCTAAGAATTAGTCTTTACCCATGCTTCAAGGACAAAGATTTTCATTAAGAGATAAAATGTAATTTACTTTATTGTAAATTACATTCAATGTTGGTGCATTCTCTTGCATAGCTTCTACCATTGAGTACAATTTCATCCTCTGAAAACTTCTAATTAGTTTTAAAAAAAATATGGAGTCAAATCTACCACTAACAATGAATGACACTTTCTTAGATAACATCATTGTGAACATTCAATAAAAAATTGAGACCCAATAGAGTTCATATGCTCTTATTATTGACCAAACAAGGAATTTGCTCCAAACTAGTTTATTTTGGTAATGTGGCATTATTGATGTGGCATGACATGTGTGTGAATATGTGGCATTGGTATCCATGTGTCATTACCTACAAATTCCATGTCACATTCCTTCATCTCATCATGAACTTTGAAAAATCTCTATAGGGAATATTCTTGAAGGTCTAGAGCGCCTTGTAGTACAATATAACATTACACAACAACCTATAGTGTTCTATAATAAATTGTAGAGTTTTCTGTGAGATGATATAACATTCGAGAGAAACAATCCTACAACCATAATTTGTACTTAGAAGCCAAACAAGTTTAGGCAACATGTCATTTATCATCCTGTATTAGCAAAAATCCATCGAAACAAAGTAGAGTTGTTAGACTTACAACATGACAATTTAGTTATGTTCTCATAAATTTGTGATATAATAAAAAAATATTATTAGTGAAAAGAGAAAGGAAAAGTGTACAATAGGTATAAAAAAATGTCGAAAATGGAGACCTATCATAATTGTTAAAAATTACTATTTTTTTAAAACTACCACTAAAATTGCAAATTCAAGGAAAATTTAGGAAAATCTTTGCCCATCATAGATGTAAAATGCTATTTATTTGGTAAAACTATTACTAAAACTACATATTCAAGGAATTTTGGGGTGGATTTTATAAAACCACCTTAGAAGGTATTTTTAAGAATAGCTTTTGTCCAAGAGAGTCTTTGAATTTGGAGTATTTTTAGGGGTATGTCTTTAAAAACAAATTTTCAATATAAAAAAACTATTAATTTCTCAGAATTAAGATAGATCGATACGAATTTTATTTCGTGTTAATTTTAAACCTATGTCAATACCAAGAATTATTATACAGTCTATCATCTTTTCAAGTTAAGATAGATCGATACAAATTTTATTTCTTGTTAATTTTAAACCTATGTCAATACCAAGCATTATTATACGGTCTATCAGCTTGTCAACTTAGACGAGGTAGACACAAACACGATTTAACTTAAAAGGAATACATTCTCCATATATATCTAGTCAGTATTCTAAAGGTGGCATGTTTTGTTTTTTATGTTTTTTTTTTAATTTTATTTAAAATCTAGTAAGCAATTATTGGATCTGTAAATTTGATTGATTAAATTTGTATAATTTGGGTGTTTTACTAATTAATTTTTTAGCACAGTGAATTCATTTATACATTAAAAAATGCAATTTAAATAATATAAAATATTGATTTCATCCAGATTTATGTCTTGACATTCAAGCTAAAAATACCAAAACCTAAATCATTTAGAGACTAGAAACCTGATCTAACTTAAAGAAATAAAGAAATGACTAAACTTGACCAATAAAATTTCCCTACATTGATGAGCATCCTTATGATTAGGAAAAGTAACTTTTATTTCGCTGAAATTGGGTATATTTTTTACAACAATATTTTTTTATTATTATTATATTATTAGTCTAATTTTAAGTGAAATCTAGCAAGAAATTATTGGATCTACAAATTTGAATGATTAAGTCTGTGTAATACTTCAACCCCAAAGGTTTTTGGCGATGTTGGGTCAATTTGTGCATTCAAAAAAGAAATTTAAATAACAAAAAATTTAATTTCAACCAAATTTCTATATCTAGATTCTAGTGAAAAATCATTTTTGGAAAGCTCTAAAATTTCATGGCCAGACGACTCCCTTGTAAGCACCATCCAATAGTAATTGAATATGTTTGGATGAATTAAATTCCTATTAATTTTCCACTACAACTTAGCCAACTTAAATGTTTGATGATTATCGTTCACGACGACATAAACAAGTGTTGCATGGCAGCGTAGTCCCTGCCAGGTTGGAATGGGAATAAATGCACTGCTACGACGGGACTGAGTATAGACACATGGGAATAAATTTGAAGTATATGTGGTATCCATCCAGAGGATGACTTGATGTCCATACAAGAGGATATTATATTCAAATACAATAGGATATTAAACAAAAGTTGGATTTGTTCCATATTTCTGAAGCAACAAAGGTTCTTGTTTTATTTGAATTCTATAAATTCAAATACAATAGAATAAGCATAAAAGTAAAATACATTAAAGTAAAATTAAATGAAATGGTTCCAAGATATTTCAAAGTATTTGAAGATGATTAGGCATGAAAATGTTGCAGATAACAACACTAAAAATAAATTCGAAGTATGTGTGTATCATATACAATTTTTTTAATTGTACAGTAAATATTTCAGATTTAAAAAAGTTCTATGATGTTGGTATTTGAATGTCTTGCAACAAAGGTTCCTGGGACGTTTTTTCCTGGAGTGTTTCCTGGGGTTTATATAGTTTGAACATGGTACTTAGAAAACCTATGCCATAAACATTCAAATACAATAGGATATTAAAAAAAGGTTGGATCTATTCCATATTTCTAAAGCAACAAAGGTTATTGTTTTCTTTGAAATCTATCAAAAATCTAGAATCAGTTCCATATTTCTGAAGCATACACATTAAAAATTCAAATACAATAGAATATGCATAAAAGTAAAATACATTAAAGTGAAATTAAATGAAATGGTTCCAAGATATTTCAATGTATTTGAAGATGAGAACATTCACATACAATAGGATATCAAACAAATCTTGGATCTCTTCCATATTTCTGAAGAAACAAAGGTTCCTGTTTTCTTTGAAATCTATCAAAAATATGGAATCTGTTCCATATTTCCGAAGCATGCACATTAAAAATTCAAATACAATAGAATAGGCATAAAAGTAAAATACATTAAAGTAAAATTAAATGAAATGGTTTGAGGATATTTCAATGTATTTGAAGATGAGTAGGCATGCAAATGTTGCAGATAACAACACTAAAAATAAGTTCAAAGTATGTGTGTATCATTTACAATTTTTTTGATAGTACATGAAAGATTTAAGATTTAAAAAAGTGCTATGATGTTGGAAAAAACTTTAGCATTCTCGAACTAGTTTTCTTTGAAATTTATAAAAAAAATATTCCTAGAATCTGTTCCATATTTATGTTTTTGTTCCAAACATTCAAATGCAATAGAATATTAATAATGTCTTGCAACAAAGGTTCCATTTTCTTTGAAATTTATCAAAGTTTCATATTTCTAAAGAATACAAATTAAACATTCAAATACATTAGAATTATAATAATGTCTTGCAACAAAGGTTCCTGGACACAAAAAAATTAGCATTTCCGAATTAGTTTTCTTTGAATTTTATAAAAAATTAATAATGTCTATTACATATTTATGGAATCTGCTCCATATTTTTGGAAATTTAAGTGCGTTTGTCCTATAGACTGAGATTGGAGATCCCGGGGACCATAAAAAGAAATAAGTACAAGAATTAGGAATGTAGAAAGAAGAAGTGTGCGACGGTAGAGAGGAAGACCTGAAAAGAAGAAATTGGAAGTTATGAGTGTTTGGTTAGAGTTTTCTATTTAAAGAGGTATAATAACTGGATTGATAAATAAAACAAGATGACATTAATATAGACTTACTATGAAGCCGATGCATTTTTTTGGCTGTCGTCGACGGTCACTAGAATCGTGTCAACCGATTGTTTCCCTTCCTTGATGAGGTTGTCCATTCTCTGTTGGAACCATTCTTCAATGTAGTTTCTCATGGGGGCCACACTGATTTCATACTAGATTTCTATGTCGAAAAGGTCATTTTCTAATTTCCTTATATCCATTGAAATACTACACAGAATTTGTTAAATTTTTTCATTGTGTGTCGAATAGTCTAGTACCCAGCTCTCGAGCTCATCTACACGATATTCAAGGATGCCGTAAAAAATTTCAAAAGACAACCCCTTTAGAATATCAAGTTGTTCATCAAAGGTTTCTTTGGTCATTGACATGGATTTGAAAATTAAGTTTGGGTCTTGAACCTCGTTGTTATTTCCAACTAAGTTTATTTGGATCGGGTTTGTGAATAATTCTTCGTTTTCTAATATGTCTTGTTTACATGATTCGACAATGATCTCGAGGTTCTTAACTTTCTTTAGCCAGCATGCTTTTAAGTTTTTGGTCCCCTTTGGGGAGGGGAGATTCTCTTCTCTTCTTTTCAGATCCGAGGTGTTGATGGAATGGTTGGCAAAAGGGGTCAACACCTACTCACTGAAATGTTGATCATTTTTTAAATTCGCCTGCAAATGCTCGTGCAAATAATTTTCCCTCTTTTAGAAGGAAGCTATATCTTGTGATGTTTCCCAGGTTTTAGTAACCAGATGCATTTTTTTCTTGATGTTATTCTATACAAGGGCTCTAGATGATGCAAGCAGGGTGGAGGATAATTTAATCTTGGCTGCAGTGGCAGCAGGCACATTGTTTTCTAAAGGTCTGGAAAACTCTAGGGTAGCAATGAAATCCTCCTAAAATTACTTGATGTGGTCTTTCAGTCTGCCATTCTCTGCTTCAATTCCTCCAATGCAATCATCAAGAGCATCACCAGTTACACGATGAAATAGGGAGATTTGGGACGACCTCATTTTCCAAAATTTAATCTCTGTGCGAGATTTTCCTTTCCTATTTGTTACATCTCTCTTTTCAATGACAATATTTGTAGATTGCCTGTCCAAAACAACACTCTGGAACACAAAGCATTCATCTTCGTAAAAAATGTTGGTCTCAGTTATTTCCATTGTAGATGGACCAACTTTGTGCATGTGCTCAGTTCCACTTTCAAGTTGCATCGATTCACTTTCAATTTCGGGTTCGTCCACCTACCCTACAACATTTTTTCTCTTCTTCGTCATTGGAACTTTGTGAGAAATATCAATTTTTATGGGAGGAGGGTTCTTATATCCTCCTCCATTTGAATATTTATAGGTTTCTTTCTTACTGGGGTGGGTCTTTGAAGTGATTCTCTATGATTGCATGCTCTTAGGAGTGTTGGCGGGGGACTGGGTACTCTTCTCGCCAGATAATTTTCACTATTTTCTGTACAATTTATCCGCACTTTGCAATGTCACAATCACCAGAAGAAGGATTGTTCTCATCACTGTCCCTGTCTTCGATCAGGCGTCTATGGATAAAAAAAATGTCAAATCCAACTGCTAGTAAATTTTCTTGAAAAATCCCATTAGGGTCGAACCCTTTTAGCCTTTCATAATATGTTAGGTTCAATTTCTTGAAATGGAATGTGAATTTGTCAATCTTGGTGAGGTTCCTGCACCTGAAGTCCCCGACTTTCCAAGGCAGAGGAATGAACTATTGTTTTTTCTTATGATGGAAAAAATGAAACCAATAGTTGTATTATCTTGCTATTTCTGCAACAAACATATTGTATGTGACGTGGCATGGAAGGAAAGAAGGATTTTCCTTGGATCCAAAGACCATTAGTACACTGTGATTTTCCTTTTGTTTAAGTGTGCCCTTATTGTTCAAAAACTTGGTTTCCTAGCCATACATCCGCGAAGCATCCTTCCCTAACAATAAATCTTTGAAAATTGAGACAAAGTCATTAAAAAATTCATAAAACCAATCAGAGTCCTTGTGCCTCCATAAGGACTGGTACCATAATGTTACTAGGTCAAATCCACAGTTTATTTTCTTGGAAAGAGATAGATTTGGAAATGGACAACAATGAACTATTGTGAAAATCAAGTAGGATGGCATATAAAATTTATTCGATTATTTGAATCGTGACAACTGGGAACATACTTCAATGGAAATTAGCTTCCCCACATTGAAAATAAATTGTTCCTTGACTGTGAAGTACAAAATATAAATAATTACATGGGAAATGCTTGTCATGGATGCCTGACCCGTTATTCTTATAAACAACCAAGAAATTTCTTAGAATGGATTTCTAAAGGAACTTACCTACAACTTTGTGATATCTTCGAGAACTGTTGTTGGGTCTTCAAGGAACTCGGTTAAAATTTCCAACCCATTATCATTGTTTTCTAGGAACTGCTTGCATTCTTGTCCTCTGAAGGTCAATGTTGGCTCTAACAATTTTAACATATTGCAGAAGACCCGAGGTGACAAAGAAATAGGAGAATGGTCACGCAGTGGAATAATTTTTTGGCGCACCAAAAGACCACCTCCTTACTGTCAAAAACCTTAGGGAGGCAACCTGCAAAAGTGATTCCATATGTCCAAATCACTTTGTTCTAGGTAGAATGGGATGAATAGTAAAATTATTCCCTAGACCACTCAAAGCTCTGGTCCTGATGTCCGAAGATATTTATTGTATCGCCACAAAACTGTTGTCTACTTGCTGCCATAAGTTTACAAGAATGTTTGTTTTCTCCAGAGGATGAATGAAATGAAAAGTTGGAAGGGATGATATAACACTGCAAAAATCTTGGTCCAAATGAGTGTGAATGGGATATATCCTCGAGAATTTCTCTCATAAATGACAATTTCGACTGTTTTTGCATGATGCACTGTTAACATTAAAGACTAGTAATTACACACATAGAAGTGCGAACATGGAGAATACGATAATGAGTGATCAAACATTGCAGATTTCTTGAACGGGCCAATGCGATGACCCGTGTTTGAGATGAACAATCAGAAGGGACAATACAACTCTTCATAGATCTTGGTTTAATGTGTATTAATGGGATATCTCCTCAAGCGTTTCGCTCAATAATGACAATGTTGATGGTTCCTGCATGGTGAGTTGTTAGCATGAAACGTTTTTAATTGCATATTAATAAAGAAGTATGGAGTTTGCGAGGATGAGAAAGAGAATTTAAGGAGTGTCTAATTATGGAAAGTGGTCGTTCAGGCTTCAAAATAGGGTTACAAGGTACAACTATTCGAGGTGAGGGCATGAGGGTCAAATTGTATGTCTTGGAACATTTTGAGTGCAATATGAGTAACACCAAAGAGGGTATGATAGGAAAGTCCAGAGGGAAATTTTTATATCGTAGAAGTGCAGGTAATGTTTGCAGGACATAGAACAATGGAAGTGAAATCGTGAGCCAACCTATCTGGGAACCCGGAATCGAAAAAGTTGATGATGTATGAAATAGAGAAATGGCTGGGCGGATTTGTTTTGGCTAATATATTGAAACTTGTAATATATATCCCATAAAGAGAAAATGAGAGAAGATAAATTAATTTAAATTCAACGAGTCGAGCTTTAATTAAATTTCACTGTCTCATCGATGTTTTTGATTTTTAATGGGAGTTAGTATGAATGTTGCATGATGAACTGTTGGAAACAAACCTTGGTCAGGAACAATAAATAGTGCCTAAGAATTGGAGATTTCTTGAACCCACCAACCCGAGGAACCGTGATAGAGATTCCATGAAATTGGCAATTATGGAAAGCCGTCAGACGAGCCATAGAATCAGGGCGGCAATGGTTCCCCAGGAGACGTGACTTCCCGTAGGTTAAATTATATGTTTTGGGACTTGAATGCAAAATGTGTACCGAGGAAGAGAGGATGGCGATTAATGACATGTTTAAAGTTTATGCACAATGGAGTTCTAGCATTAAAGCTTACCAATTGGATTTCCAAAGAGAAGTAGGAAGGTGGAAGGGACACAAAACAATAAGCAAGGAATGGATAATTATCGAAAGCGCTTGGTGACTCTTTGAAATAGGGCTACAAGATACATCCAGAAGAGGTGAGGGCCCAAGGGTCAAATTGTATCTCTCGGGCATGATGATGCTTTCCTGTGGACAAACTGTATATCGTGGAAATCCATGTACTGCTTGCTAGTCATGGAACATTGGAAACACAATCCTGAGCCCACCAGTCCGGGAACCCACAATCGAAAAATTGTCTAAGTATGAAATAGGTATACAAAGTAAATGTACAATGACATGGAAATATAACCAACTTGGGGCTAAGTATTGAAAGGAACGACGGACGACTGGGCTCGTGACAGGGCATTCCAACGAATAAATTGTATATCATGGAACTTCAAGCACTATTTGCAAGTTGCGGAATATTCCAAACACAATTTTGAGTTCATCAATCCAGGAATCCGCAATAAAAAAAGTGTCCAAGTATGGAATAGGGAAACACAGGCCAGGACTTGTTTCCGCTAATATATTGAAATTTTATCTAGAAAACCATTGGAGATTTTGTGAACCCTTCAAAAAGAGGATCCAAAATAGGGTGACAAGGTCTCCCCATAATACGTGAGACCCCGACAGTCAAATTTCATCTCTCAGAACATTTCAATGCATAGTTTGTAACACAGAAGAGGGGACGATGTCTGAATTCGATAGTCAATTTGTATATCACGGAGGGTCAGATGCCAACTATTTCATACTAGTGTGTTCAATTGTCACTAGTAAGAGAATAACTAATGTATATTAGGAAGGATAGGAAGTTAGTGGGGATGGAAGGCAACGACATATACTTTGAAACATTTGTGAACCATGGTAGAGTGAAACTTGCGAGTTCAAGGAGTCTGCAGTGGAATTGTAGATCACAAAATTTTTGAGTGCAAGATGTATATCACAGAACAAGAAGCAATAGAGTTCAAAAGCACCAACTCGGCAACGACGACCATAAAATTGGCTAAGTATGGAAAGGAACAATAGTTCATCATATTTTTCATGTGAGGATATAGATGGATATGAAGATATGTTATCCCGCCAACACTAGAACTCGTGATCATAGAAAGGCGACTAAGTATATAACCAGAAAGTGATAATACACGGGAAGAAGAAAAGGGAAAAAGGGATAAAGAGTCCTTGGTGGAATTGTAGATCACGAAAATTTTGACGGCAAGATGTATATCACGGAACAAGAAGTAGCAGAGTTCGAAAGCTCCAACTTGAAACAATGACTAAGAATTAGAGATTTCGTGAACTCGTCAACAATAAGATCCAAAATAGGGTGACAAGGTGTCCCTAGAAGACTTCCCCAACGGTCAAATTGCATCGCTCGAAACATTTGAATGCATAATCTGTAACATGAAAGAGGGCACGATGTCGAAATCCTGTAGTCAATTTTTATATCGCAGAGGGACGTATGCCAATTGTTTCGTACCAGTGTGTTCACTTGTCACTAGTAAGAGCATAACTAATGTATATTAGGAAGGACAAGAAGTTACTAGGGATGGAACGAAGTGACAGATACTTTGAAACATTTTTGAACCATGGTAGAATGAAGCTTGCGAGTTGGAGGAGTCAGCGGTTGAATTGTAGATCAAAAACTTTTTGAGTGGAAGATGTATATCACAGAACAAGAAGCAACAGAGTTCAAAAGAACCAACCCAACAACTGCATACATAAAATTGGCTAAGTATGGAAAAGAACAACAGTCGGTCAGATTCATCATGTGAGGATATATATGGAGATGAAGATATGTAAGCCCACCAATGCTAGAACCTGTGATCATAGAAAGGTGGCTAAGTATATAAATAGAAAGAGATAATACATGGGAAGAACAAAAGGGAAAAAGGGCTAAGTAGTCCGCGATGGAATTGTAGATCTTGGAAATTTTGAGTGCAAGATGTATATCATGAAACAATAAGCAACATAGTTCAAAAGTGCCAACCCAAAACAATGACTAAGAATTGGATATTTTGTGAACCCGTCAACACAAGGATCCAAAATAAGGTGACAAGCTCTCCCTAGAAGACGTGAAGACCCAACGGTCAAATTGTATCGCTCGAAACATTTGAATGCATAATCTGTAACACAGAAGAGGGGACGATGTCAGAATCTAGTAGTCAATTTATGTATTGTGGAGGGCCAAATTCTAACTGTTTCGTACCAGTGTGTTCAATTGTCACTAGTAAGGGCATAACTAGTGTATATTAGGAAGGATAGGAAGTTAGTGGGGATGAAAGGCAATGACAGATACTTTGAAACATTTGTGAATCATGGTAGAGTGAAGCTTTCGAGTTCAAGGAGTTCATAGTGGAATTGTAGATCATGGAAGTTTTGAGTGCAAGATGTATATCACGTAACAAGAAGAAGCAGAGTTCGAAAGCACCAACCCGACAACCACGGCCATAAAATTGGCTAAGTATGAAAAGGAACAATGGTCAGTTGGATTCGTCATGCGAGGATATAGATGGATATGAAGATATGTTAGTTTGCCAACATTGGAACCCACAACCATAGAAAGGTGAATAAGTATATAACCATAAAGAAATAATACATGGGAAGAAGAAAAGGGAAAAAGGCCTAAGGAGTCCGTAGTGGAATTGTAGATCACATAAATTTTGGGTGAAATATGTATATCAAAAAACAATAAGCAACACAGTTCGAAAGTGCCAACCCGACAACCATGAGCATAAAATTGGCATATTGTTCCGTGATATTTATTTCAATAGTATTCATAAGATGTATATCATGGAACAATAAGTTCGTAAGCGCCAACACTACAACCACAACCATAAAATTGGATAAGTATGGAAAGGAACAATGGTCGGTCGGATTCATCATGTGAGGATCTATATGGAGATGAAGATATATCATCCCTCCAAAATTGGAACCAGATATCATAGAAAGGTGACTAAGTATATAACCAGAAAGAGATAATGGATGGGAATAAGAAAAGGCGAGTTTGTATGTGCCAACCCGTCAACTACGACCATAAAATTGACTAAGTATGGAAAGGAACAACGGTCGGGTGGATTCATCATGTGATGATATAGATGGAGATTAAGAAATGTCAACCCGCCAACCCTGCAACCCACGATCATAGAAAGGAGACTAAGTATATTAAAAGGAAGTGATAATGGACAGCAAGAAGAAAAGGGGAAAAGGGCTAAGTCTCTGACAATAGAATATCCATTTTTCGTTTATTAATGCCAATGTTTTCGAACCCCTGTTGTATTCTCACTAGTAAAAGCATAAACTGCATATCACATAAGTTCTTTGGCTGCAAGATGTATATGACAGAACAAGGGACATAGGTGTTGGATATCGTGAACCCAGGACCTGGTGGCCAAATAATTGGATAAGAATTGGCCAAGAGAAAGTTTTGATATTTATTTCAATAGTATTCATATTAATATATATGAATAGATTATTTATGTTTCGAATCCAAATCATCTCCCAAATTGTAGGATGTTGTTCGGTTCACAAATTTCCTTGAAATCATTGAAGTTTTGAGTGCAAGATGTATATAACGCAACAAGAAGCAACAGAGTTCCAAAGCGCCAACCCGACAACCATGACCATAAAATTGGCCAAGTATGAAAAGGAATAGCGTTCGTTCGGATTCATCATGTGAGGATATGGATGGAGATGAATAAATGTCATACCGCCAACCCTGGAACCCACGAACATAGAAAGAAGACTGAGTATATAACCAGAAACCGACCATATACGAGAATAAGAAAAGGGTAAAAGGGCTAAGTACATCACAGAAGAAAATCTATTGTTCCTTTATTAATGCCAATATTTTCGAACCCTTGGTGAGTTCTCACAAGTTAAAGCATAAATTGTAGATCACAAAAGTTCTTTGGGTGCAAGATGTATATGACAAAACAGGGGACATACGTGCTGGATACCGCAAACCCGAGACCTGGTGGCTAGATAATTGGCTATGTTTTGGCCAAGAGAAAGTTTTTATATTTATTCCAAAAGTACTCATATTAGTATATATGCATGTATATTATCAAATATAAGAAGCTGCAATATATGCAAGATATTGAACAAGAACATGACATCATCACTTGAGTTGTCTTGTTGTAATAGTCATTAATTCATTATGTTTACAGAAGTATAGGGCCGACGCCACATAAGTATGGCCTATGAAAAATTATTCTTCGATGTAAATGTAAGGAATGAACATAGTAGCCTTTATTTAAATTGAAGTACAAGGTAGCAGAAATAAAAAAAAAATGTCCATGTTTAACGACACACAGAAAAACGTAAAAAATAAAATGAAAATCAATACCAGAGATTGGAAAACACCATAAAAAAATAAAACCACAAATATTCTATATTCAAATAAGATGGGTTACAAAATATAGTTGAGATTATTTTCCACAATGGCTATGATTTGGCCTGTCGCTGACCAATAAAAAATATGTACAATAATGAATCTTTTTGACAGTCTTCTTGACAATCAAATGATTGATTCGTAAAAAATGAGTTGAATATCAATTTTGAGTCCTGGACTTAATTGGTGTTACCAACTAGATCCATCCCATATTTTTGAATAACTTGTCTCTTCTAGATATGACCTGCTTGCATTAGTTGGTTATTCAACATTCCATTCTTTGTTTAGTATTAATTTCCCTCTATTGTCGAAAACTTGGGGTTTAAGGTGCCTTCCTTGTAATGTTCCTGACCATTGACATCCGAGACAACTTAGAAATGTGATTCAGGCCTAATTCAAAGTTGAGGGAGTCATTTTATGTGACGCCAGTTATGAGGGAAACAAATCCTGTTGGGAAACAAAAGTCGAGATAGGAAAAAAATTCAAGTATGTTGTGAGTGTTATTCTCCCTGTATTCGATCATTTGTTTGGTTGAAAAGTTTTCCTAAATATTTGGATGTTGAGCTTCTTTGTTTTATTACAGTAAATTGGAAGGAATGTCCAATCCAGTGGCAAAATGTTATTATGTTGAAGTACATGACTTCTTTCGGCAGCACAGATCTGGCAAGTGTATCAAATGTTGCAGATGGCATCAGAATATATGTTTCGTCGTATTGGTGGTAGACATGGTGGCCCACAGAAAGGTATGGAATATTCAGAAGTGACGCCAAATATTACTCCATTCCCGAATACACTCAGTAGGAAATTATAAAATTGGATACCAACCAACGTGAGAAATTGTATGGGTGTTTGAATCAATCTCCTGAAATTACAAAATGTTTTATGCTAAAGATGTAAAAAAATTGACAGACAACTAATTTCTATAGTGTTTAGCGACCTCTAGATGCAGCAAGAGACTTGACATACAATCAACTTTTGATCCAAGTAGTTTCACCTTCAGGCATCCACACAGGCGGTGACCCCAGGCTCCAGATAGCTTCGGCCTCAGACATTGACATTGGCAGTGGTAATGGGAACAATGCTACTGATTGCACTGCGACAATGTGGTGAACAAGAAGGGTTTTCATTGTCAAAGTACTTAAACTGCAGGATTCTTGGACCTGTAAAGAACATCAACTTTAGTGTTGTTGTGTCACAAAGTCTACAATGTTGGTTTGAGTCCACAAATCTTTGGATGTTGGGTGTCATGTGTGATAATGACCTTGACATTAGGCACATGCAAGACATCTATTATCTGACATTATAGTGTTAATGCATTTTCCATAGTGGACGCAACTCAATTGCATTGGAGCAAACAATATTAATTTTGTGATTACTTAAAGGACTTCAACACCAAAAAACTCCTTAAACTTTTCGAACAAGAGTATTTTCAAAAAAATACATTGTTCTATATTTTAAAAAAATTAAAAAAATTGTATGGTTTGGAATTTTTTTTTTATCAAATATCGCATAAACTGCAACATAAGAAATTCATTTTCCGCATCCAATGTAAAGGAAACAACATGAATATTGACATTAGGTCGAAAAAAATCTGTAAACACACCACTACATTAATGTCTCTTATAAAGAATTAAATAATACGATTACATGAAGGTGGTATTAAAAGGTGATTTTCAAAAACCAAATCATTACCTGAACATGCGAAATCTCTTACAGAAAGTGGTAGTATAAGGTAATCCTCAGAAAATGTTGCAAAGTCCATAATCCAGTTATATGCATAGGAGTAGTAAAATAAAAAATGTACAGTAGAGATAGAAAGTTGATTGTATGTGGAGCCTGTAACTACATCCAGAGGACAGTGAACAAACTTTGACAAAGAACATGGCTTTCTATCAATTCTATTACCACACCTAGAAGTTGCTCAACAAATTGGAAATAGAAACTTCTGTAATTATGGTATTCTCTTTTATCCACCCATGCAATTTATCTTACCCTCTTATTGGTACATTCATGAATGGAGTAATATTTTGCATCATTTCTGAATATCACAAACCATTTTGCAAGACACGATAAGTGTAACTCCCCTAACAAAGACAATTTCTTATGTTCTCTAGACAATTCGATACACTTGCCAAATCTGTGTTGTTGGAAGAAACTATATACTTCAATGAAGGATCATTTTGCACGTGACCTGAAAATCCCTTCCAACTCCAATCAAGAAAACAAAGAAGATCAAAAAAAAATCTCTAGGTACGCTTTTCAACCAACCAAAGCGTCAAATACTGGGAGAACACCAACCAAAAGATACTTNNNTTTTTTTTTTTTTTTTTCCCTCTCTGAGTTTCTATTGGATAACAAAGCTTTTTTTTTTGGCTCAAATATCACGTCACATAAAACCAATATCTCTTCTTTCATTTGGGCCTCAATGGCATCTCTAAGTTGTCTTACATGCCCATGACTAAGAACATTAGAATGAAGGCACCCTAAAGTCCAACTCTTTGATGATAGAGAGAAATGGCAATAATTATTTAAAAGCAACATTGGAGGATGACACTATGATCTTCTGTAGATTTTGTTTTAATTCATCTTAATGACACATGCCCTTTATATTTTCACTTATTAATGTCAATATTTTTGAATATGTGTGTTGAATAGTTACTAATAGCACGTAATAACATTCCCATATCCGAGCAAATTCTCAAATCTGACAACATCTAACATATGCACAGTATTAAAGAGGGACATGACGTTAAGGCCTCTATGGATGAAACGTTCATGGATGGAAGAGAGGTAGTACAATATTTCACTGTTACTATGATGAAGCCTTTAAAAAACTAAAAGAGCCAATATTTGTTTTCTTGCAAATGCAAATTGCAAGCAAAAATAATTATCGTATCCCATAATACTCGCTTGTCTATGCATTTTAACGGGAGATGTCCTTGAGATTTCCTCTTATTAAAGACAATATTTTCGAACCTTTCTAGTTGGTTGTCAATTTTGAAGGAATAATTAATGTCCATTGCGAAGGGGGGAAGGTAGAGGGGATGGAGGGGAGCGACAAAATGCTTTTAAATTTTTCTAAACCTGGGAACGCGTGAACCCGTGAAACTTTGAAAACTCGACTAAGTATGGAAAGGAAGGTTGGACAGACGAACTCATCATAGGCAGAGGCATGGTTGCGTGTTCGAGGAGTGCGGGGTCTAATTCTAGAGAACAAAATTTCTAGGTGCAATATGTATACACTGAACACGAGTTACCTTGGTTCGATATCACCTACCCGGGAAGCCACGTTCATAAAATTGTCTAAGTATGAAACCGAACGACGGTCGGTCGAAATATTCATGTGAATATATAGATGGAGATAATGATTTTTTAGTTGGCCACACAAGGAACCTGCGAGCACATAAACATGAGAAATTATAGAACCAGAAATGCATAATAGAGAGGAAGAACAAAAGTTAAAAAGTAGGAAAGTTTACAAGAGGAAAAAAAAAGGGAGAGAATAACTATATCACCCATATAAGAACACTTACTCTCATAAATATGAAACCAAAGTAAGACATAAACAATGGAAAAAGTATCACCAACTATGAAATATAGTTAAAGCCTGACAAACTCTGGTTGAAGCCGTAAGAGATGCAATTTACATCGACTGCAAAATTTTGTATGTTATTTTATCTTAATAGTATTTTATGGGGAGCCAACTACAAAACAATGTAACAAAAGATCCAACTGTAGATGCAACACCCCAACATTGCAAAGCTTAGGAAAACAAGAGCAAGAAACAAATAACAACCTAGTTAAGAAGCACCAAAAGGCCCACTTGTAGTCGCAAACTTGAATCAAACAACAATAGGCAACATCCAGTGAAGAAATAAGAAAGCACCAACCAGTCGACCAGGAATACCGCAGTTCCAATCACGGTTGCAGAACCCCAAATGTGAAAAATGCAGCAAGATGAATAGGAAAACAAGAACAACAACAACAGAAAAATAATAAATCAATGGATATGCAAGAAGCAAGCATGAAGCAATGAACCAACAATGTCGTTGAAGTACAATATTGCCCAAATTGACTGCAGAGAACATTGCATATAAACAAACAAATGGAATAAAATGTATTGTAAGAAACCTGCTAAGTAAACATTTAACGCCATGATGTCGTAGTTCCAATCGCGGTTGCAGAACCCTAAACATGAAAACTGCAACAAGACGAACAAACAAACAAGAACAACAACAAGTAAATAAGAAATCAATGGAGATGCAAGAAGCAAGTATGAACCATTGAACCAAAAATTCCACTGAAGTACAATATTTCCCAAATTGACTTGAGAGAACATTACATATAAAAAAAAATGAAAAAAAATGTATTATAAGAAGCCTCCTAAGTAAACATTTAACGTTGTGAAGCCTGCTAAGTAAAAATTTAATGCTACAAAGCTTGTTAGGTAAACATTTAAGTTTGTTAGAAATGATCTGTAAACATTTAAGAAAGAATGTAGTGTGGTAGGTCTCTTACATACAAAAAAATGTATTATAATTTATTATAAAATAAAATTAGTAACAATAGTTCGAACAATAGACAATGTATTTGAAAGTCAAACTTTGGATATGCTAGCATATCAAACATTGGGACAAATTTAGCTAGCAGAAAATGCTAAGACAAGCATTCAAACTAATGCTAGCATTAATCCACCTTCAAGCAATGCATAAGAAAAATATATGATTCAAAAAGACTGTATACGATCGAAAAGTTTGAATATGATAAAATATAAAACATTGGGAATAGTGAAGCCATCAATAAGACCTCCAATCTGTTATCTAATCAGATCATTACATACATGTTACTTTTTATTATATAAAAATAAATGTTTTTAGTTCCCTAGCTCCAACAACAGATATTATGCAAATATTTGTGTTCAAAGGACAAACTAATATGAAGTCAATGAATTATTGATCGCTATAGTCCCTTTATGCCTAGAATAGGGACTAATAAGTAAGCATGACTCTTTGTAAACCACGGTAGCATTAAAAAAACAGTCTCAATGCATGGCCTAGGATTTTAAGCCCAAGCAATTAACTACGTCGTGGTTACAACTTAGTTTTGTATAAGATTACTTTTGGTAACTTTTGAACTTATACAAAGGCCATGGGAATCACACAAGCTATAGGCATGCTTCACATTTAGAAATTTGAACTTCAGAATATTTTATATTATGGTCGCACATGACACTTATACGAAGGAGGAGTTCCCTGTAACAATAAAGCGGTATTTAAAGAGTACCCTGTAAATATAAAGCAATATTTACAGTGAGGCAATGTGCTAGGACAACAATGTACGATTTAGGACCATCACTAGGTAACAAGAAACTTGATAATTGAAGATATTGAGTTAATGTGGTTAATTTTGATTTTAAGAGAAATTAACATAATTAGAAAGTAAATTTGGATGGCCACTGAATTAAACTATGCTATGCATTCTAAAATTTAAAAGAAAATCCAAATTGACATAAAAGAGCACAGGAGGTTCCAAAACATATAACATTTGTGTGAGTATCCATGAAGATTTAAGCCTCCCACACTATTCCAAATCTCTAAATCTTAGTACAAAACAACTTGGAATGTGTTTTTCAAAACAATCATATCTACATTATTAAACAATCATGCCAATAAACATAAGTGATGTTACCATGTATGAAAGATAATGTGTTTTATCTCTTATGAGGTGCTCTCCTTGTAGCTAGTTTGTTGATGTTGGTAATATCCTTAGAAATGTGTTGACGATAATCAAATCAAACATTAGGGATGTGTTTAAGAAACCCATGATCAAGAAAATTGATTGAACTAGAGATAGAAACGCAACAAATGGAGTGATTATACCTAAGAGGGAAATCCTTTAGTTGGTAGAGGGAAGGAGGAGATGGTCCAAGAAACCCAAGATCTTGAGAAGAAGATTATATGGCTTTGAGATGGCAATGTGATAGAGATTCAATGAAATTAAGAGTGTGATTTGGAGCCTGTAAAAGGACAATATCAAGGGTTCTTTTAGAAAAGGGAATTCCATAAGGGTGTCATGTAAACAACAAGGTAACCATTGGAAAAAAAAAACTACTTTTTTGGGTATTTATCTACATATTTAACTTATATAACATAATTTTCACAAGTTGTAACACACCCTACCCCCTAATCGTTCCTTAGGCTGGTGGGATGTTGAATTTTCTCTTTTTTTCCTCTCTTCTTATGACACACCATCGATTTCATTAGTTTTTTAAGTGAGGACTTCTCTTATAACAATTTAAACTAAGTTAACCTTTATAAATTCTTAGGGAGTTTATTCATTTGGCTTACTGAAGTACAAAGGTGCCTAAACCCCTCAATCAAACAGTTTGATTTTCTCATTTCCCTCATATCAATGATCTATAGCCACTCAGACTCATTTCCATAGGAGTTCCCAACCACCCAAGATGATCTACCTTCCGACAACAATATTTTGGTGGATTCTCCACCAATATCTAACAGTCCTTGTACCTGGGGTTATAACGACTATGATTAAGCTAGATTATTTATCCACTCGACAATTACCTCCTTCTCCAGTGTCTATTCCTCACATCAAATAAATGGGACCCACAAATCATACGACTCAGATTAAATCTCACCCATATACCAATCAACAATCCTCCTTCATTTTCAGAGTCCCTCCCACTTCGAGATTCTATTCTTTAGCTCCATAAACTACCCCAAGTTGCTCACTCTAACCATGCACATCTCTGACAGATCTAATCCTATGGTCACTACGATCTTAAGGGGTAATACATATTGTCAATTCCTCTTATTCAGAGGGAGTTCTTTCCAGATCCAATGATTGTAATCTTTGTGGAACATCTTGCGATGGAACTACGGTCCTCAAAGTTCCTATTGTCAAACTCTTCTACAGTCCTCCTCTTGGAAATTTGACATCCCTTCCTTTGAAAATATCCTTGTGGGATCCAACAATCCATATTTCTCCCTAGTCACTCTTTGATAGATCGATGGTCCTTGTCGATTCAGGTCTCTTCCTTTCAGAGTTCAATTACAACCTTAACTTGGTTACATCGAGTGTGGCACCATATGACCAATGGTATGGATGTACCCACTTCTCCATATCAATAAATGTAAATCCACCCACTGTAAGAAACTAATTTCTTCCAAGGTAACAATCATATTTCAGACCGGACAAGTCAGGGCCTTTTCTTTGGGCTTTCTAAGGTTCTAATTTTTTTTTAAGATATTTGGAATTCCAGGTTTATATTTGTTAAGGTTTTCACTTTACGCAGTTGTATGAAGGATTGAATGTCCTGCAATATTTACACCTAAAACATGTGACTTCTTAGAGGGATTAAGACTCTCAACCCGATTCTAGGACTCTCTAGATACTAAGGTACTCTTGTCTCGTTTTGAGTGAATTTGTTTTTTGTATGTTGCAAAATTTCCTTTCAAGATGCAAGATTTTGAAGGATACAGACCATCCCTATTTGAATTAACCTCACGAGTTAACAAATTCATGCAGTGAAGGTAAAAAAGCACATTATGTATTTACACAAAATTTGAATACATATTTAGATGCATACTTTTCCATTAAACCAAAACCACATAGGATAACATTATCATGTATCAAGAAATCCAAGTTAGACACTTATATGTTCCACGGGAAATATCAGAAAAAACATGATTGAGGGAGGACATTGATCGAGATGGATGTCAGTGGGCATCCACCTTTTCCACTGAATCACCATTTTTTTCCTGTGGTTTTGATAAACCGTGATATTCACCCTTTTGATGGGGAATGGAATGTAATGTCATCTTCATTTGTTAATTACAAATATTATGTAATTATTTTCTAGTTGTTTTATGTACATGCCTACAACATAGAAATAATGCACCAAATCCCATTAGAACTTCACAGTTAAGCATGCTAAGGAAAGCGTAGTATTGGGATGGGTGACCACCCAAGAAGTCCTAGTGTTTTACATGCCTATAACATTTTATAAACTTAGTCCAATTTACCCCACATGCACCATGGGAATTTTTCTCCTCTCACTCTCTCATATATAATTGAGGTTAAGGAGGCCCTTTAAGCCTGCAATGGAGTGTGATGTAAATCTTGTTGTGAATGAAGAATATCCAACATCCCTTTTTTTTAAGATATAGGCTACCCCATTTTGCCAGTTTGTGTTCTATAGTGTTTTTCTCTCTTGTTCATTAATAGAAGTTAGTTTTCACTATATTTATGTGTTGTTCACATTATCTCTGTGTATTTCCTTGTTATATATTAGTTATATATTTTTCTTCATATCGTTCTCAAAATAATCTGGATCAATGGTATCAAAGCATGTTCCTACTTGTCGTTTCTCAGAGCAGGTCCTTGATGAGGTCAGGGTACAGAGAGTTGGGTCTCGAGATAGTTTCTCTTGAGGAAAAATTCGGTTTCCATCATAAGAGACCTCCCATGGTAGAATAAAAGAGAGATGACAAAGTAGGCGATGATTTCAAGACGTTGCTCGAGGAAGCCTTCATGTGGAAGAGGAGCAAGATGATGGACAACTTTTCTCAGTTCCTTAAAAGACTATTGATGGTGGTGGTTGAGGTATCTTTGACAAGAATCCATTTCGCAAGTGAGACACCCTTCAAGGTACAAGTCAATTTTGATATACCCTTATTTGAAGGCCAAATAGATGAAGATTCTCTAGAAAAATGGTTGAATTTTCTAGAAGGTTATTACTCTATCCAAATTTTTTTTCGACAGTGAAAAGATCACCTTCGCATTCCTTAAATCCCTTCCCCATGTCAGATCTTGATGGGAAGCTTACTGGGAGAGGTAAACCATGAACGAATCTACACTGTTTGGGAGAGAAGCCACTTGGGCGACCTTTGTAGATTCCCTAAAAGAGGATTTCTACCCTGTTGGAAATTATGATGACCAATACATGAGGTGGACAACTCTACATCAATAAAGATACTAAACGGTGTTGGAGTACACCAAGATATTCCATACCTTATGGTCAAATATTGGTATCAAAGACTCTGAGTGAAACCTAGTTTTGAAGTAACGTGGTGGTATACACAGGTACATCCAAACAAATATGGCTTTACGTCATGAAGATGGATCTTGATCTGGATCCGAAACATCGACAAACGATCACAAACATTGCGGATTATCAGATAAATTATGAAAATATGGATTTCTTGGACATCTACTAACTAGGATTTGCTTATCGATATGCAGTCAAAATTGAGCATAAATTCAAGAAGTAGAGTAAGTGGGAGGAGCATAGATAGATAAAGGAAGGCCAACCTCAAGAGATCCATCACTAGATGCAGAAAAATAAGGGTAACGAGAAGTCTAAGAAAGACATGGAAAAGTGGTGTGAGTTCCACAACAGCCCTTGGAACAACACTTATGAGTGTCCCTCAATATAGTCATTGGTGGCCGATCTCAAAGACAAAGAGTCGAACCCCAACTTGGATCCTGATTCAAAAAATAATAAAAGGAGACAGATCATTGATGCACAACCCACTCCTACTGTCGCAACTACAATGATTCAACCAGAAGAGGATCTGGAGGAGGGGGAGCGCCTCTTCCATTCACAAATGTGTTTGAAGGGGACACCACTACATTTTACTGTTGAAAGCATAATCCAAAGGAACATCATCTCAGTAAAGGTTGTCAAGTAGTTGGATTTTCCATCAACACCACACCTGCAACAATACAACATTGGGTGGCTTCAACAAGGTCAAGATATTCATGTTAGGAAACAATCTCACTTTTCCTATGACATCAAGCCCTTCAATGATGAGGTATTGTGTGATGTTTCCCTAGTGGAAGTTTGTGATGTTTTATTAGGCCAACCATATATGTGGAGGCATCATGTTTTTTATGATTCTTGACCTTGTAGCATCATTATTACTTTGGAGGGTCAACTATAAAGGATACCAGAGGTAGTTTTTACTATTGTCCCACCAAAACAATGCCACAAAGTAATATCTCATAATGCAAAGTTTAGCCTCTTCACAATCCAATCATAAGGTGAAAAAAAAGACACTACAACCACTTCATTATCAACCTAAAACCTTGCTATCCAGCAAAAGCATATCAACAAGATTGTAGAAGAGTACCAAGATGTTCTTGTTGCACCTACGAGGGTGCCTCCACACTTCCCAGTCAATAAAGGTTATAATAGAACCCTTCATACTCTTCATGTTGCATCTTCACTGACAGATTCCTCTGACACTCAGGTAGATCATGAAACTAGATTGGTTGAACGGATCCAACCCCTCCAGCAATAGGTTTGTGATATCCTTCAACAAGCTAAGAAAGATAACTTCTTCAGTAGAGAAAGCAGGGCACCAAGCTTAAAATTTAGAATAAGTCTTCTCATCTCCCAAGGGAACTTGATGCAATGGGGACCATTTATTTCTAAAGGAGGAGGAATGATCCACATAGAACTCATTGGCCATCCACCCTTTCCACTGAATCACCATTTTGAACGTGTGGTTTTCATAAACGATGTTATTCACCCTTTCGATGGGGAATGGAATTTAATGTCATCTTCATTTGTTAATTACAGACATCATGTAATGATGTCCTAGTGGTATTATCTACATGCCTACAACATAGTGTTAATGCACTGGATCCCATTAGAACTCAAAAGTTAAGCACGCTCAGGATAGAGTAGTATTGGGATGGGTGACCCCCCGGGAAGTGGTAGTGTTTTACATGCCTAAGGCATTTTATAAACTTAGTCCAATTTATCCCACATGCATCATGGGAATTGTTCTCCTCTCACTCTCTCATATATAATTGAGGTCAAGGAGGCCCTTTAAGCATGCAATGGAGTGTGATGTAATGTTTGATGTAAATCTTCTTGTGAATGAGGCATAGCCACCATCTCTCTCTTTCCAAATATAGGATACCCCATTCTTCCATTTTGTGTTCTATAGTTTTTTTCTCTCTTGTTCATTAATAGAAGTTGATTTTCACTATATTTTTGTGTTGTCCACATTATCTCTATGTATTTACTTTTTATATATTGATTATATTTTTTTCTTCATGTCATTCTCAAAATAATCTAGATCGGAAACCTTTCCTCCCAAACTTAGTCCATACTGCAGAGTGTCTTCCTATAGTACATCGACCCCATGCCAGGCCATGATATCAAAAGGGAATGATTCAATTGGTCTTCAAATTTGGATGATCAAGGAAGGTTACTCTACTTCCTCCACTAACAACAACAAAAGTTCCCCCCTTCCCACTGAGCTCAGGGATTCAACAAGTTTATTAGGTAGTTTATCAACTGGATTTCTCTACACAAGTGATTCCCTTCTCTACTATATAGTCCCTTTGTGAGCTCCCATTAGAATTGTTGATTTCTATCCAATAAGTACCAAGCTGTGACTTTTTATCTCTCCGGTCTGGATCTAGGTCTTCTCTGTTTCAGGCAGATCATCATCAAATTTGATAAGCTCCCTATTTTATTCAAGGAAATATCTCCACTTACTTCTTCTCTTCGATCTATTCCAGGAAATGTCTATGTTCACTGTGCCCTTCCCCTATGAGCTCGGTGCTCCTACTCTTCCTCAGAGTATTCTCTCTTGTGAACTATTTTTTGTTTTCTCTCTTTCTCCAACATCCATCATCTCTTATTCTCTACTTCTACATGTTGTCTCTCTTCTTCTTCTTGGTGATTTATTTTACCTTTGGCCTCTCCCTTTGCCAATTCTTGGGACTCTCATGGCTTCTGTCAGAAGCACCTTCCATGTAGGGATCAAAAGTATTGAAGGGAAAATCCAGAGGAATACTTCTATCAGGTTTTTAATTGACCATTGCCTCTTCAAGAGATCAAATATGTAAGAAATATCAACTGCCTCAACCAACAAACCCGTATTATATAAATATTCATGTGGATCCATGCAAGTTTTAGTATGTTGGCAGGTGTGTGTTTATGTTTTCCAATATAGGCTAGCTTGCTAAAAAATATTCTTATTTTTTTCCCTTAAACATCTCATCTCCACCTCAACAATCTAGTTCATCAACTCCACATGTGATACCATGGCCAGTACTTTCAAGTATTTTCCGTCCTTAGTCAGTTCTATGGTGTTTTCATTAATCAAAACATGATTACAAGCTCCATAAACATAACCATATGAATTCTTAATCATAATCACAAATATGGGGGGAAACGGGGTGTAACATTTGCATCCCCCTTAAAGAAACAACGTCATCGTTGTTTAAAGAGCCATGTGTATACAATTATACATAAGAAAAAAATGGGTATGCCATTCTCATGCAATCTTGCAATTCACATGTAGCATCATTTTCTGCAAAGTGCTTCCATTGCACCTTGACCTACATGATGACTCAGTTTCAAAACATTTTTTCGCTCATTTCTATGATTCATTGTAGTTCAAGATGGAATTCTCCCTTTGGTTCCACCTGTATAAAAAAAAAATCAATAATATCCTTAGAATCATGAACATATTTATTTAATAAAGACACGTGAAATGCATTATGAGCTCTAATAGTAGGTGGTAGTGCACTTTTGTATGTTGTTGGCCCTACTCTTTCCAAAAATTCGAATGGTCCACGATAGCGGGGTGCTAACTTAACACACATTCACATTCTTAGGAAAATTCTCATGGGCTTCACTAAGAGATACACATGATATCCCACTTTGAACTCTTTATGATTTTTCTTGCTATCTTCATAGATCTTTTGTATTTCCTGAGCTATCTTGAGATTCTTCCTTATCTTAATTATTGCATGTTCCATTTCCTTTAGTAATTTTGTGTCAAGTGTGATTTTATCCACCATTCTATCTCAACTAATTGGAACTTTAAACTTCCTACCATATAGAACCTCAAACGGGCTCATCTTCAATGATTCCTGATAACCATTGTTATAGGCAAATTATACTGGTGGTAGATAATCTTCCCACTTCTTGGGCTTTTGCATAACATGCATCCTTAACATGTCCTCTAGAGCTTTGTTCACTCTTTCAGTATGACCATATGTTTGAGTATCGTAGGTCATTTTAAATTCCAATTTTGTTCCCAAACCTGCAAATAAGTTTCTCCAAAAACTTGAGGTGAATTTGGCATCTCCATCTGATATTATGGCCTTGGGTAAACCATGCAATCTAAAAATTTCTTTTATAAAAACATTAGCAACATCTATGGCCTTAAAATTAGACTTTATAGGAATAAAATGGGTTGTCTTTATCAAATTATATACTACAACCATCATTGCATCATGTTGCTTCATTGTCTTTGGTAGACTAATAATGAAATCCATGGATTTTGTCTCCCATTTCCACTTTGGAATTTGTAACGACTGAAATATACCTACAGGATGTTTGAGTTCAACCTTCACTTGTTGGCACTCTAAAAATTTAGTAATGTACTCGACAATGTCCTGCTTCATTCTATGCTAGTATTACAACTTAATGTTATTACCATATTTTGATAACCAGGGGTGACCAACATAAGGTATCCTATGGAACTCATCCATAACTAGATGCTTCAAATATGTTGAATTAAGCACACACATCGTTTTGTTGTACAATAACAAATCATCAACTAAAATATGATATCCCTCATATTTTCTCTTATTGGGTTCTAGATGTAACCCTTCTTCTACCTTGTTAAAGAAATTGTCTTCTTGCAATAGGGTTTTAATATTCTTCTTGATGTCAGACTCTCCTACACTTGTTGTTGCTATGTTTATAGAGTGTACACTCCATCTAAGTGCATCTGCAACCATGATCATTTTTCCTTTTCTATGTTTGATCTCAAAATCAAAGTTGTTAAGCAATTCCATCCCCATAGCCTATATAGAATTCAACCTTGGATGATTGAACAAATACTTCAGACCAGAGTGGTCTGTCCTTAAAATGAATCTTCTTCCTAGAAAATATTTTCTCCACATTTTCCATGCATGAACAATCATTCCAAGCTCAAGATTGTGAGTGACATAATTCTGTTCATACTCATTTATCTTTTGTGATTCATAACAAATATCTTTCCCCTCTTGCATAATAAATCCACCAAGTCCTTCTTTGCAATAATTATTTCAAACCAAGAAATATTTTTCAAGGTATGTAAGTTTCAGAAAAAGGGCATTGGTTAAAATATGCTTCAGATGTTGGAAGAAAGCCTCACACTCTTTTGACCATATAAATATCTTTCCCTTTCTTTGTAATCAGATAATGAGATTAACTATATTGGAAAATACCCTTATAAACCTCATGTAATACCAGTCCAATCCCATGAAATATATCACTTTCGTTACATTCGTGGGCGCAAGCCAATCCATGATTTCCTTGATTATTTCAGGGTCTACTACCACTCCTTCTGTTGAGACCATGTGGCCTAAAAAATGGATTTCCTTCTGGAATAAATCACACTTTACAAACTTAGCATAACACTGGTCTTATGCCAACACATGTAACACCATACCCTCTTGCATAAGAAATCCACCAAGTCCTTCTTTGTGAGAATTATTGCAAACCAAGAAATATTTTTTCGGGTATGCAAGTTTCAGAAAAAGGAAATTGGTTAAAATATGCTTCAGATGTTGGAAGTAAGCCTCACACTCTTTTGACCATATAAATCTCTTCCCCTTTCTTTTCAATCAAATAATTGGATTACCTATATTGGAAAATCCCCTCGTAAACCTCATGTAATATCCAACCAATCCCATGAAATATATCACATCAGTTACATTCTTGCGGGAAATCCAATCCATGATTTCCTTGATTATTTCAGGGTCTACTAACACTCCTTCTGCTGAGACTATGTGGCCTAAAAAATGGATTTCCTTCTGGAATAAATCACACTTTCCAAACTTAGCATAACACTGGTGTTCTGCCAACACATGTAACACCATCCTGATATGTTCTTCATTATCTTCCTTAGTCTTGGAATAAACCAAAATGTCGTCCATAAACATCAAAGGGAATTTGTCTAAATACTTGTTGAGGACACTATTCATTAAACACATGAATGTGGTTGGTTCATTTGTAAGATCAATTTGAGCCAAAATAAACTCATAGTGAACATACCTTGTTCTAAAGGTTGTCTTGTGGATATAATCATACTTGATTATGACTTGGTGATATCCAAACCTTAAATCAATCTTTGAAAAGATTGCATCTCCTTTGAGAGGATCAAACAGTCATCGATCCTGGGTAAATGATACTTACTTTTTATGGTCATCTTGTTCAAATTCATATAGTCAATACAAAGTCTCAAGGTTCCACCCTTTTTCTTTACAAAAAAGGTTGGTTCTCCCCATGGGGATACACATGCATTGATGTATCTCGTGTCCAACATTTCCTTCAGCTAAACCTTTAGCTCCACCAAATACAGTGTAATCATCCTAAAGGGTAACTTTGATGATGGTAACACTCTAGGTAAAAGTTCTATTGAAAAATAAATATCTCTCTTTGGATTTAGTCCATGTACCTCTTCTAGAAATGCATCCTTAAATTCCCACAACACAGGGTGATCTTCAGTCCTTAACTCCTTTCATTCCAATGAATTTAGCACTTGTATAGAATACAAGGGACACCCTTTTCGACTAAAATTCTTAAGATGAAACACCAATAGTATCCTTGTTGAAACTGGCTTATGAATACCTTGCAAAATAATTGCATTTCATTCTTTATCTTCACATTCCAAAGTTTTCTCATAACAATTCATCCTTTCCTTGTGGGAAGTTAACCAATACATACCCAGTAAAACATCATATGAGCCTAGGGGTAGGAATTTCATGACTTATTGAGTCTATAGTTTGCTTATCTCAAATGGAAAATATTATATTACCTCAACCACCTTTCTCTTTGTCCTTGTGGCTAATTGAACTAGCCACGTTTTTGCATGTTTCTTTCTCTGTAAGCCACATTCATTGACGCAGCACATCTAATCAGGTTTTTAGTTGAAAATTGCCTCTTCAAGAGATCAAATATGTAAGCAGTATCAACTGCCTCAACCACCAATCCCGTCTTCTATAACTATTCACATGGATCCATGCAGGTTTTAGTATGTTGGTAGGTGTGTGTTTATGTTTTGCAATATAGGCTATCTTGCTAAGAAAGATTCTTATTTTCTTCACTTAAACATCTCATCTCCACCTCAACAATCCAGTTCATCAACTCCACATGAGATATCATGGCCAATACTTTCAAGTATTTTCCCTCCTCAGTTGGCTCTATGGTGTTTTCATTAATTAGAACATGATTACAAGCTCCATAAACATAACCATATGAATTCTTAATCATAATCACAACTATGGGGGGAAACGTGGTGTAACATTTCCCTCCCCCTTAAAGAAACACCATCATCATTGTTTAAAGAACCATGTGTATACAATTATACATAAGAAAACAATGTGTATGCCATTCTCATGGAATCTTACAATTCACATGTAGCATCATTTTCTACAAAGTGCTTCCATTGCACCTTGACCTACACGATGACTCAATTTCAAAGCATTCTTTCGCTCATTTCTAGAATGCATTGTGATTCAAGATGGAATTCTCCCTTTGGTTCCACCTGTATCACAAACAAATCAATAACATGCTTATAATCATGAACATATTTATTTAATAAACACACATGAAATGCATTATGAGCTCTAATAGTAGGTGGTAGTGCAATTTTGTATGCTATTGGTCCTACTCTTTCCAAAAATTTGAATGGTCCACGATAGTGGGGTGATAACTTAACACACATTCACATTCTTAGGAAAATTCTCATGTGCTTCACTAAGAGATACACATGATATCCCACTTTGAACTCTTTATGATTTTTCTTGCTATCTTCATAGCTCTTTTGTATTTCCTTAGCTATCTTGGGATTCTTCCTTATCTTAATTATTGCATGTTCCATTTCCTTTGGTAATTTTATTTCAAGTGTGATTTTATCCACTAGTCTGTCTCAAATAATTGGAAATTTAAACTTACCACCATATAGAACCTCAAACGGGCTCATCTTCAATGATTCCTCATAACCATTGTTATAGGCAAATTATATTGGAGGTAGATACTCTTCCCACTGCTTGGAATTTTGCATAACATGCATCCTAAACATGTCTTCTAGAACTTTGTTCACTCTTTTGGTATGACCATGTTTTTGAGGATCGTAGGTCATGTTAAATTCCAATTTTGTTCCCAAAACTGCAAACAAGTTTCTCCAAAAACTTGAGGTGAATTTGGCATCTCCGTCTGATATTATGGCCTTGGGTAAACCCTGCAATCTGAAAATTTCTTTTATAAAAACATTAGCAACATATATGGACTTAAAAGTAGACTTTATAGGAATAAAATGGGTTGTCTTTATCAACTTATCTAGTACAACCATGATTGAATCATGTTGCTTCATTGTCTTTGGTAGACCAATAATGAATTCCATGGAGATTGTCTCCCATTTCCACTTTGGAATTTGTAAGGGCTGAAATAGACCTACAAGATGTCTGTTTTCAACCTTCACTTGTTGGCACTCTAAACATTTAGTAATGTACTCGACAATGTCCTTCTTCATTCTATGCCAGTAATACAACTTCCTTAATTTTATTACCATATTTTGATAACCAGGGTGACCAACATAATGTATCCTATGGAAATCATCCATAACTAGATGCTTCAAATATGTTGAATTAAGCACATACATCATTTTGTTGTACAATAACAAATCATCAACTAAAATATGATATCCCTCAAATTTTCTCTTCTTGGGTTCTTGATGTAACCCTTCTTCTACTTGGTTAAAGAAATTATCTTTTTGCAATAGGGTTTTAATATTCTTCTTGATGTTAGACTCTCCTACACTTGTTGTTGCTAAGTCTATAGAGTGTACACTCCATCTAAGTGCATCTGCAACCATGATCTTTTTTCCTTTGATATGTTTGATCTCAAAATCAAAATTGTTAATCAATTCCATCCACCTAGACTATCTAGCAATCAACCTTGGATGATTGAACAAATACTTCAGACCAGACTGGTTTGTCCTCAAAATGAACCTTCTTCCTAGTAAATATTTTCTCCACATTTTCCATGCATGAACAATCATTCCAAGATCAAGATCGTGAGTGACATAATTCTGTTCATACTCATTTATATTTTGTGGTTCATAACAAATCTCTTTCCCCTCTTTCATAAGAAATCCACCAAGTCCATCTTTGCAAGAATTATTGCAAACCAAGAAATATTTTTCAGGGTATGTAAGTTTCAGAAAAGAGCATTGGTTAAAATATGCTTCAGATGTTGGAAGAAAACCTCACACTCTTTTGACCATATAAATCGCTTCCCCTTTCTTTGTAATCAGATAATGGGATTACGTATATTGGAAAATCTCCTTATAAACCTCATGTAATACCCAACCAATCCCATGAAATATATCACTTCAGTTACATTCCTCGAGGCAATACAATCCATGATTTCCTTGATTATTTTAGGGTCTACTACCACTCCTTATGCTGAGACTATGTGGCCTAAAAAATGGATTTCCTTTAGGAATAAATCACACTTTACAAACTTAGCATAACATTGTTGTTCTGCCAGCACATGTAACACCATCCCCTCTTTCATAAGAACTCCACCAAGTCATTCTTTATGATAATTATTGCAAAACAAGAAATATTTTTTAGGGTATGAAAGTTTTAGAAAAAGGGCATTAGTTAAAATATGCTTCAGATGTTGGAATCAAGCCTCACACTCTTTTGACCATATAAATCTCTTCCCCTTTCTTTATAATCAGATAATTGGATTACCTATATTGGAAAATCCCCTTGTAAACCTCATGTAATACCCAACCAATCCCATGAAATATATCACTTCGGTTACATTCTTGGGGGCAAGCCAATCCATGACTTCCTTGATTATTTCAAGGTCTACTACCACTCCTTCTGCTGAGACTATGTGGCCTAAAAAATGGATTTCCTTCTGGAATAAATCACACTTTCCAAACTTATCATAAAACTGGTGTTCTATCAACACATGTAACACCATCTTGATATGTTCTTCATTCTCTTCCTTAGTCTTGGAATAAACCAAAATGTCATCCATAAACACCAAAGGGAATTTGTCTAAATATTTGTTGAGGACACTATTCATTAAACACATGAATGTGGTTGGTGCATTTGTAAGATCACTTTGAAGAAAAATGAACTCATATTGAACATACCTTATTCTAAAGGTTTTCTTGTGGATATACTCATCCTTGATTCTGACTTGGTGATATCCAAACCTTAAATGAATCTTTGAAAATATTATAGCGCCTTTGAGCTGATCAAAGAGTCATCGATCCTGGGTAAATGATACTTACTTTTTATGTTCATCTTGTTCAAATGCCTATAGTCAATACACAGTCTCAAGGTTCCATCCTTCTTATTTACAAACAAGGTTGGTGCTCCCCATGGAGATACACATGGATTGACCTATCCCTTGTCCACCATTTCCTTCAACTAAACCTTTAGCTCCACGAAATATAGTGTAATCATCTTAAATGGTAATTTTGATATTGGTAACACTCAAGGTATAAGTTCTATTGAAAAATAAAGATATTTCTTTGGAGTTAGTCCATGTACTTCTTCTAGAAATGCATTCTTAAATTCCCACAACACAAGGTGATCTTCAGTCCTTAACTCCTTTCCTTCCAATGAGTTTAGCACTTGTATAACATACACGTGGCACCCTTTTCGACTAGATTTATTAAGATGAAACATAAATAGTTTCCTTGTTGAATCTGGCTTATGAATGCCTTGCAAAATAATTTCATTTCCTTCTTTATCTTCACATTCCAAAGTTTTCTCATAACAATTCATCCTTTCCTCGTGGGCAGTTAACCAATCCATACCCAGTAGGACATCATATGAGCCTAGGGGTAGGATGTTCATGACTTCTTGAGTCTATAGTCTGCTTATCTCAAATGGAAAATATTCTATTACCTCAACCACCTTTCTCTTTTTTCTTGTAGCTAATTACACTAGCCACGTTTTTTCATGTTTCTTCCTTTGTAAGCCACATTCATTGACGCAGCACCCCTACCTCAGTAGGGTCTGCGTGACCTCTCGGTCTTTGGATATTCCTATTCCCTTGAAACCAAATGGATCCTTAGTTCCCACTAGAACCTTCATCACATATGAAACCACATGTCCTTCTTATAAGCTACGCCTGCACGAACAAGGACTAAGCGCGAACCTCTACTTCCATGTGACCACTGGCATGACCACTGACTTAACCCAAAAAAGTGTTTCTGATTTTGTGACTTCATGATTTATGTTGTGAGTCCCTCTTACTCCTTCAATTCCTGAAACCTAGAAAAGGGCTAACAGGTCCTTAACTCCTCCCTCATGCTTTGACCATATGAGCTCCAATCAAGTCCTAGGATCCACTTCCAAGTGCATCGGGATTTCACAACTCATGAGTTCACGATCTAACTCTTGTCCTTTCTCCCGAATTCTTAACTCATGACCTATTTGCTACGGATCAACTGTCCTCACCCTTCCACGATCTGACGGTTTAGATCACATCGAGACTTCACGTATTGGCGATTCCCGAAAACATCTTCCTCCACACTTCCGACTTTCGATATGAGAAAACTCTAATCTCCAATCAATGACTCTCGATGATTCAGATCTAACAGTTGTTGGATCATGTTGTCATTGATGCTAATGGTTTGATTGATTGATGTCAATTGATTAATTGATGTCAAAGGATTGATTGATTGATGACTGATGTAATATAATATGTATTTTGCTTGATGAGAATGCATAGATGAAGATGGATCAATGAGTTGTCATTGATATGATGAAGATGGATCAATGAGTTGTCATTGATACATGATGAA
>JZKD02S0320507.1:412500-441123 GCA_000966675.3 Picea glauca
TTGATAAAGGCATATGATTGATACATTCCATGGATGATATCTTTTGGCACATTGCATGATGTTGATGTACATAGGTGTTGTGCATGATGAGAACACATTTTGTAAAGGATGTACTAGGTTGATATTTTTCTCATGATTATTTATTTCATTGTTGACATATCTTTTGCTTCATGATGCTTGGTATGGCATGATTTTGATGCATGAACATGTCCAAGGATCATTATATGGTAGAACAATGTTCATCTTGCAAAAACGATAGGGGAGACATACCCATAGGGGGAGTCATTCTTCTTCCCATGATTCTAGGAGGAGATATTTATCAGATGCATACCTAGAAAAGAGTCCTATACTTGAAGAAAGAGCACAGGAGAATAATTTCAGGGGGAGAGATGGTCACAGGGGGAGTATGTTCGATGCATCTTCATCATTACTTCAGAGTGATATCCCTTGTTCAAAAGGGGAGAGATTATTCTTAGGAAGATCAAAGCGATTCAAACAGGGGGAGCATCCCCAAGGAGAGTTCAAGAAAGGGGAGAAACCCCAAGATGAGAATGGCCCTTTTCCATTGATGTCAAAGGGGGAGAGTTAATCACATTGATGTGATTGATGTTTATTGAGGGGGAGATATAGTCACATTGACTATTGATGTAGAGAAATCCTTATCTACATGTTGACATCAATAAATTGTAATTGGTGTTGACATCAATGTTGGTATTGCCATCAATGCGAAAGGGGGAGATTGTTGGACCATGTTGTCATTGATTCCAATGGTTTGATTGATTGATGTCATTGATTTATGTCAAAGGATTGATTGATTGATGTAATACAATATGTATTTTCATTGATGAGAATGCATAGATGAAGATGGATCAATGAATTGTCATTGATACATGATGAAGATGGATCATTGTGGTTTCATTGGTATATGATGCATTGTTGGAAAAATGTATAGATGACTCATTATTGTATTATCGTGATTGATAAGGTGCACAAATGAATGAACTCCAAAGTGGTCCCCTTATGGTGAAAGCCCTCATGGGATGACGTTTTACGGATTGAGTTATCCTAGAAGAATGGTTGGAGGACCCATGCTTGTATGTGGAATAATGAGATGAAGATCAAGGAAATTGTTGGTGAAGATATCCTAGATGGATAGTGTTTGTCATGCCATTTTAGGTGGTATGTGGAATGTCACATAACTCCTCACGGTTTGAGAGTTATGGCCTTACTAAGATGAAGGACCCCCACATGAAGGCTTGAAGCCCCCAAGGTCAAAGAAGTCAAAGTGAGCTAAAACAATAAATCATTATTTAAATGATAAAGTAAAGTGACAAAGTCAAGGTGGATTATTTAAATAATAAATAGAAGTGACAAAATCAAGAAATGATAAAGTAAGGTGACAAAATAAAGAAGGAGTATTTAAATGATAAAGTATTGGAGAACCTTCTATTTATAGAAAGTGGTTAACCCTAAAAATAAGGAAAATGGGTTAAATGACCTAGAAATGGGTTAAGTAACCTAAAAGAAGAAACAATTATTTAAATGATAAAGTAAGGTGACAAAGTCAAGGTGGATTATTTAAATAATAAAGAGAAGTGAAAAAAATAAAGAAATGATAAAGTAAGATGAGAAAATCAAGAAGGAATATTTAAATGATAAAATATTGGAGAAATTTCTATTTATGGAAAATGGTTAACCCTAAAATAAGGAAATAGGTTAAGTGACCTAGAAATGGGTTGAGTGACCTAAAAATGGGTTAGGTTACCTAGAGGATGAAAGTATAAATAAGATATCAATGGTATCTTGTAGATCATCCTTTTTGTGGATCAATGGAGAGCTTCTTGTGAGAATATCTTTTGGAGTATTGATGGAGAGCTTATTGTGAGAGGTTCTTGAGAATATTCGGTGTGGAACACTTGAGCATATTGAAGATATATAGGTGACTGAGGTAACCAAGGATATATAAGATGAATTTCAGAAGGAAGGTGAAGGAAAGAGGGTTGGAATTGAAGGGTGGATAAATTTTTTTGATGATGCTTTCTAAGGTATGTTATTTACAGGTCATCTCACCATTTTGGCTATAACTTATTTTCTATAATGATTCAGACCATGAAATTTCTAAGCCATTGAGAAAACATACCCAAGTATCTGTGTTAAACAATTCATCTTGTGGGTTGTTGTATTTTGGTATTTACACTCAGTGGAAAATAGGGCTTGTGGCTAGTCCTGGAACTAGTCAAAAATAGGTGTTTCGGGTAAAAACGTCATAACTTCTTCATAAAAGATACAAATTTAGTGATACCAAATGTGTTGGTTAGGGTATAGGATTTAATATGTTTTGTAATAGTTTCTGATCAATTCAACGAATATTTTGTGTGGGCCACACTCTACAAGGTCGCTCTCTAGAATAAGCCATAATTCAGCAAGGTATGTCATTTTTGCTATAATGCCTTTTTTGAGAGGTTCCATGTAGTTCCAGTTTGAAGAATTGAATAAAACACAATGAATAACATTATGTATCAGTTTCATAGCTTTATTCATTACAAGTACAAAGTTATGATTATTTCAAGTTGGGGTTGTTGACTAATCCAAAACTAGTCATGGTTGAGACAAGCAGTTGATGAGTTGGCACATACATGAGATGTATAGTTGATGATGTTGGTACATATTTATGATTCATTGTTTATGAGTATTTTACACATGATTGATATATACTTGTTATATGGTTGGATGCACTTTTTTATGGTACAGGTTGATTATAGGTTGTTTGACACAGGTTGGTGCATGGTTGATGCACTTGTTTATGTTGAAAGATTGATATATGTTGAGGATTGTTGCCTCATCTCAGTTGGTGTTGTGAATGTAGGCTGAGTCTTTCATATAGATCTGTTTCTCTTGTAGAGTTCTACTCTATTCAATTGTTGTTGAAAAACCCCTGTATTGAAGTCCATAGTAAAAAGAAAAATTGTACATACATCTTGTGTTCTTTCTGTTCCTTATGGAGATGATTTGTTGGTGATATGTTGCTGATATGTATTCAAATATAACTTATTATAAATGAAAATAATGAGTAATGAGAAAATGTTGAATGTTAACTAAGGAGTTTTTGTGTAAGAGGGAAGTTTTGGGAAAAAGATCCCCACACTCATTCACCCCCCCCTCTAGGTGTGGTAGGTGTGCCCAACAACAACTGCTAATCCTCTTGATCTTGTGAGTGTTGAAAGACACTCATCCTTAACCTCCCCATTGATCCATTGGATCCAATGGTCCATGGAAAATTGACGCTTCTCCCTCTAAGAAACTCAACCATCCATTAAAGTTCTCAAAGACTCCTGGCCAAGTAACTTGGCATCTTTCCTCCCAAGCTTGATTTCTATGAGGTGTCTTCAAACCTCATCCTTCCTTTGAACTTTCTAAGACTATATCCCTCCTAACCTTGACTCTGGCTATAACTCAAGGATTCCAAGGAATTCTACTCACACTGCTTACGATCTTCACGATAATCATTGATTATCTGAAGTCTCCAACTCTGTGCACTCCCTGCGATATAAATCCTTCAACTGCTCACTGGGTTGGAAAGGTCTAAGAATTCAACCTGCCTATGCACACCTTGCATGGCTCTATGATATCCTTTCACTTCTGCTGGTATGAGAACAATGGTATCTCTCCTGATATTTTATGAGGTAAAAATCAAAACTTGTTAACGCAATCCTTGCAGACTTTCACTGCACTCCTTGTAGGAATTCTTAGGAAGAGAAAAAATTGAAACTCATACTCTCCCTCTTACAAACTTCATACATTCAAAATGAAATCATACACACAAAGGATTGAAACAAATGCATAACAAATCATATAAGAAAACTGTAAACATACCATTCAATAGATGTAAACAGAATTCATAATAACCATGAAGTTGGATCAAATCTTTCTTATATTAATCCAAGTGCATCTGTACATGGGTCCTATAGTAACAACTGCCTACTCATAAATAATTTACAATCTTTGTTCTTCTCCACTCTCTCTTGATCTACCGCTCTTCATCTTCTACTCTTACAATTGAGAGAATAATGCAATACAATACATACGAGGGAACTTTCTAGATTTTTTCCTCCTACATCTCTAAGCTATCAAATCGAATTAAATCCTATATCTACCTTACATTCATTACATTAATTGAATATAGCCAACGAATGAAAGAAACTACTCAAGATCTATGTTACAATCTCCAAAACATTTAAGAGCACTTATATCTCTCCAGATATTACATAAATGTTTCATCTTTTCAAATTCAAAACATCCTCAAAATACGCGTTGATGCAGATCCAGCAGTCCTTCCACTTTTTCTTTCTTGCGATGCTCCTGCATCATACTCCTCTAGCTAAAAAATTCATGGACTCCTGTTCACAATATCTTGTACCGTCTACCCATGTTTTTGGATCTCCGCTTCACTTTCTCATCTCGCATCTTCAATCGGGTGTCCCTTCCACTTTATCAAATATTAAAAATATGTCTTCCTCTGGGTCTTGTTATCAACTCTCTGATCAATGATATTTTCCATTTGCGGCTTTCAGCTACATGCAACTATTTGACCAACTGAACTTCCTTCAGACTTTATTCTCCTCTCGCTTCATCTAATATGTAAGGATACAAATCTACTATGTTGAATATGGGTGATATGCCCACATCATCTGGCAATTCTATCTCATAAGAATTTTCCTCAAATTTTCTCAGAATCTTACATTGTCCTATATTTTTCATTTTTATCTTATTATATGCTCCCCTTGGAATATTTATTTACTTAAATGAGTTAAGACTGAATCTCCCACTTCGAACTAAATCTCTTTGTTGCAACATCTTTTGCTCCTGCACTTCTGAACTCATGCTTCTCTAAGTCTGTCAACTAAGATACTCCCCTTGGCTACATTCCATACATTATCCGGAATGGGATCTATCCTGTGCTTCAGTTAGGTGAGTCATTATATGAAATTCCACTTGTGGAAGAATATGATCCCATTGAATCTGATGTTCAGCTACTAAACTCCTCAACAAGTCTCCCAAACTTCGATTTACTACCTCAGTCTATCCATCTCTTTGAGGGTGATATGTTGAGCTAAAAGATAAGTTCGTCCCTAGATTCTTCCATAGATTCCTCCAAAAATGACCAACAAATTTAGTATCTATGTCTAAAATAATACTCTTGGGTAATCCATGAAGTCGAACAACTTCTTTGAGAAACAAATTTGCAATGTGGGTTGCATCACTGGTTTTCTGACATGGAATAAAATGTTTCATTTTTTAGAATTTGTCGACTACCACGAATATGGAATCATAACATCTTTGTATCCTCATCAGTCCTAACACAAAATCCATGCTTACCGCGTCCCACGGCCTCTCTGGTACTGGAAATGGTTGATACAATCCTGTATTCTATATTTTCCCTTTTGCGTGCTGGAAAATTCTACATTTGTTGACAAACGTTTTGACATCTATCCTCATCCCTATCCAATAGTACAAAATGTTCAGTTGTAGAAATGTTTTGTCATGGCCGAAATGTCCAACCAATCCCCCACTATGATTTTCCTTCAGGATATTCTCTCTCATAGAAATCTTCAGGATACACAACTGATTTCCTATGAATAATAATCCATCCTGGATCAAATATTCAATCCATTGGCTTCTATCTCTCAGAACATGATTCTCACAAGCTTCATAAGCGTCCTTGAAATCTGAATCATCTCTATACATATATTTAAGATTATCAAAACCTAAGGTTTTCACACGAAACTCTTGTAGAATAAACCATTTCCTGCTCATTGCATCAACAAGCTTATTAGCATTTCCATAAATGTGCTTTGTAAAAAAACTAAAGTTCTACATAAATTCAACCCATTTTGCATTCTTCTATTTCAATTTCTCATGTTTGGTTATAAACTGTAAGGCATGGTTATCTCTGTACAAAACAAACTCTTTTGTAACCAAGTAGTGCCTCCATTTCTTCAATGCTTGTATGACTCCATAAAACTCTTTATCATACGTCGAATATTTCATCTTGGTCTTGTTCATCTTCTAACTGAAGTATGCAATTGGTCTATTGTCTTGACTTAAGACTGCTCCAATCACAAATCCACTTTCACCACATCTCACTTGAAATGTCCTACTAAAATCTGGCAGAACCAAAACTGGATGTCCAATTATCTTCTCCTTTAACAACTTAAAATTTTTCTCTGCTTCCTCTGTCCAATGAATAGAATTAAGTTTTTTCTTGACTGTGTTCATCATTGATGCAGAAATTCCACTAAAATTTTTGATGAATTTCCTATAAAAACTGGCTATTTCATGGAAGCTTATGACTTCAAGGATATTCCTTGGTGACAACCATTCTTTGATTTCTTTTACCTTCTCAGGATCCATCTTCAACTCAATCGAAGAGATCAAAAAACTTAAATAAACAATATTTTTCTTCATGAAAGATGAATTCCTTAAATTTGTCAGCAATTTCTCTTGCTACAACCTCCTCATCAGTAGAGTTAGGTGTTTGAAATGTTCTTCCTTAGCCTTACTGAAGATCAGTAGATCATCTAGATATAAAATTATAAAATTTCCAATGAAATCCTTCAAGACTTTGTTCATCAATCTCATGAAAGTACTTGGTGCATTCGTCAAACCAAACGACATGACAAGCCATTCATACAACCCTTCATTCCTCTTGAATGTTGACTTCCATTCATCACCTTCCCTCATTCTAATCTGATGGTATCCTCTTTTCAAATAATTTTTTGAAGAAAACTTTTCCCCACTCAGGCAATCCATCAAGTCATCCATCTTGGGTAAAGGAAATCTATTCCTGATGGTGATTTTGTTTATAGCCCTCAATTTTGTACACATTCTCCATCCACCATCCTTATTTGGACTTAAAATTGTTGGAACAACACATGGAATCAAGCTTTCTCTGATCAAACCTTTGTCTATCAAATCTTGGACTTGCTTCTTAACTTCTTCATTCTCCTGCAGCATCAATCTGTATGCTTCTTTGTTTGGTAAACTCACTCCTGCTATAAGGTCAATGTGATGGCTTATACTTATGATGGGCAACAACGAACAAGGTAAGTCTTCCACCACTATATCAATGAAATTATCAAGCATTTCCTAAATTTCCTTTGGTAGATCATCCATCGAAGTACTGGTCAAGATGACTATAGGTTTTCTCACCATAGAAAACTGCATGTCTTGATATTTCTTAACTTCATCCAGAAGTTCGTTTCCACTCATGAGAAGTATAGTATTGTTAGTTTCTTCTTTCACCTTCTTGTCTTCAATTGGCAACAACATATGTGTTCTACCATTCTTTTCCAAGGTGTATGTGTTCTTTCTTCTGTCATGAATAAAATTCCTGTCATATTTCCATGGTATCCCCAACAAAAGATGACAAACATCCATGGGAATAACATCACATAAAATATCATCTCTATATCTCCCTTTGTTAAATTCAACTAAACATTGTTTAGTGACTGTTACATGATGTCCTTTTTGCAACCACGAAATCTTGTATGGGCTCGGATGTGCAAATGTTTCCAATTCCATCTTTTCAACCATTTCTATGGATACTAGATTATCCATTCTTCCACTGTCAAATATCACCTTTCCTACCCTATCCTTGGTCTTGCAAGAAGTTCTGAAGAAATTGTTTCTTTGGACTGGATTCTCTATCTCTTTCTCCGGCTTCAAGAGAATTTTACTCATCATTAAGGATCTTCCACCTTCTACATCTTCTACCTCAACATTTCACCTTTGTTCTTATGAAATGTGAACATCACCTCCTCCATCCCTTTTTCTATCGGGACATTCAAAATATTTGTGTCTGATATTTCCATAGACAAAACACTTTATTTCACCACCTTTTCCTCTTCCTCTTCCTCTTTCTCAAGGAAAAGTGTTCCTATCGACATATTTTCCTCCTTGTGAACTTCCTCCCCTTTCTGGGTGGTTATGAGGTTTCTTTTTTTCATCTTTGGGCTTTTGTACTCTTTCCTAGGAAATTGCTTTGCCTCCGCTCTAACTTCTACCGATTCCCCTTTGACCTTTCTTTCGGACAAATTTTACTTCTGTCTTTGAAGCAATTTGATAAGCATCTTCTACATTTTTTATTGTCACCATGCTCATCTCATCTTGAATTTCATATCTTAGGCCATTCATGTATCTGGAGACCCTTTCATAATCACTCTCACGATGACCAACTCTAATGTTGAGTCTGTAAAATTCTTCAGTGTATTCCTTCACTGTCATCCCTTTCTGTCTCAAATTATGAATTCTTCGAAATAGATTAATTTGGTAATCTTCGGGTATAAACTTGGCTTTAATCTTCACTACCATCCTATCCTAGCTTTTGATTCGTTGTTTTCCTTTGAAATTCATGTCATCCTGCAGTTCATCCCACCACAGTGTTGCATGCCCTTTTAGTCTAGTGACATCATGTTTTACTTTCTTATCTTCTTTGATACCCTCATAATTGAAGTATTTTTCCAGATCTCTAAACCAATATAACAACTCCTCAACCTCTAAGTTTCCTTCATACATGAGGATGTCCATTTTTTATCTAGCCCCTATTCTTGCAACAAATTTGAATAGACGTTCCCCTGCAAAATCTTCGGCTACAACCTATTCTTTGTCTTCAACCTCGTTTTCTCTTTCAACTTCACTAATATCTCCAGTATCAGTTGTTCGTCTTTGTGTTGTGTCCATAAAATCCAATCAAGCACGAAGTTCTCTCATTTCCCTTTCTATGGATGGATCTGGCATGGGTCTCTCTTGATGTCTTCTTGGTGGCATTTCTTCAATCTATCCACGTAGGATTCAAATCACAATTGTTCCATATCTTCCTTCTACAGAAAACATAAGTTGTGAGCTAAGCTTCGATACCACCTAACGCAACACCCCTATCTTAGCAAGGTCTGTGTGACCTCCCGGTCTTTGGATCTTCCTATTCAATTGATCTGAAATGGATCCTTAGTTCCCACTGGAACCTTCAATGCATATAAAACCACAAGTCCTTCTTAGAAGTTACACCTGTGTGAACAAGCACTAAGCGCGAACCTCTACTTCCACATGACCACTAGCGTGACCACTAACTTAACCCGAAAAGGTGTTTTGGATTTTGCGACTTCATGATTTTTGTTGTGAGTCCCTCTAACTCCTTCGATTCTCGAAACCCCGAAAAGGGCTAATGGGTCCTTAACTCCTCCCTCATGCTTTGACCATATGATCTCCAATCAATTCATGGGATCCACTTTCGAGCATGTTGGGATTTCATGGTTCGGTAGGTGAGTTTACGATGTGACTCTTTTCCTTTCTCCCGAAGTCTGAACTCACAACTTCTTTGCTACAGATCAATGGTCCTGACCCTTCCACGATCTGACGGTCCAGATCACATTGGGACTTGACGTATCGGGGATTCCCGAAAACAACTTCCTCCACACTTTCGACTTCTGATATGTTGAAACTCCAATCTCCAATCAATGACTCTCGCTGATTTAGATCGAACGACTGTTAATCATCTCAATCTTGGGAGTGTTGAAATACACTCAGCCTTAACATCCCCTTTGATCCATTGGATCCAACGGTCCATGGAGAATCGTCACTTCTCTCTCTAAGAAACTCAACCATCCGTTCAAGTCTTCAAAGACACCTGGCCAAGTAACTTGGCATCTTTCCTCCTAATATTGATTTCTACGAGGTGTCTTCGACCCACGTCCTTCCTTTGAGATTTATAAGACTTTATCCCTCCTAAGATTGACTCTATTTGTAACTCAATGATTTCAAGGAATTTTATTCTCACTCCTTACGATCTTCACGATAATCATTGATTATCTGAAGTCTCCAACTCTACGCACTCCCTGCAACAGAAATCCTTCAACCGCTCACTAGGTTGGAAAGGTCTAAGACTTCAACCTACCTACGCACACCTTGAATGAATCTATGTTGTCCTTTCACTTCTGCTGGTATGAGAAGAACAATATCTCTCCTGATACTTTATGAGGTAAAAATCAGAACTTGTCAATGCACTCCTTGTGGACTTTCACTGCACTCCTTGCAAGAATTTTCAGGAAGAGAAACAATTGAAACTCATACTCTCCCTCTTACATACTTCATACATTCAACATGAAATCATACACACAAATAATTGACACAAATGAATAATAGATCATATAAGAAAACTGTAAACATACCATTCAATAGATGTAAACAGAATCCATAAAAACCATGAAGTTGGATCAAAGCTTTCTTATATTAATCCAAGTGCATCTTTACATGGGTCCTATAGAAACAACTATCCACACATACAAATTTTACAATCTTTGTTCTTCTCCACTCTCTCTTGATCTACTTCTCTTCAAATTCTACTCTTACAATTGAGAGAATAATACAATACAATAAATATGAGGGATATTTCTAGAGTTTTCCCTCCTACATCTCTAAGCTATCAAAACGAATTAAATCCTATATCTACCTTACATTCATTACATTAATTGAATACAACCGAAGGATGAGAGGAAACACTAAAGATCTTGATTACAATCTCCAAAACATTTAAGAGAACTTATGTCTCTCCATATATTACATAAATGTTTCATCTTTTTAAATTCAAAACGTCCTCAAAAAATGAGTTGGTGCATATCCAGTTGCCCTTCTGCTTTTCCTTTCTTGCGATGCTCCTGCATCATTCATCAACAATGTTTGGTGACACATAACTAATATTGGATCCAAGTTCAATTAAAAGAGAAATAGGTTGCTTGGAAATTATACTTTCCATGTCCACTACAAAATTATAGTGGTATGCTTGCCAGTTCTCCACAACTTGATATATCCTTGACACACTTGTGGCCAGATCATTGACTTTAGTTTTTTCCTGTATGTGATACACCTATTTACTATCATGTTTTCTATGATGGAAATTCTTTAACATGTGTGACTCTCCACAACCCCAAAAATGCAAAGGTCCTTTCTTAGGCTCCTCTTCTCTTTCACTTACCTACTATGTTGGCCTATTTCCACCTTGAGATGGAAAATTTTGTTGATGCACAGTTCTACTTGGCTGACCAAACTGTACACTCTTCCTTGAATTCTTGTATCGAAAGGAATTGAATCCATTATTATACAATCCACTCTTATCCTTCATGTTTGAATCCTTATAACGCTCATGCTTGTACCTAGACTGATAATAAGATCAATTGGCCTTATTTATCGTGTCTTCCAATGTATTTGGCTTGTCAAATTCAATTTTTTTCTGATAGGACTATGGAAATCCAATGCGAAAACACTGCACTCTTTCTTTCTCATCCTTTAGGCAAGGAACATACCTCAATAGTTCCATGAATCTTTTAGCATAGGCATCCATAGTAAGTTGACCCAAATTATGCTCATGGAATTCCTTGATATTTTCATTGAAATACTTCTTCGATAAGTATGCTTTTCTGAAGTACCTCTCAAATTTCCTCCAAGTCATTTTTCTTTCCTTCAGTCCTTTAATTTCCTTCAATTATTCCTACCAAATGGAGGATCCTCCATTTATATTGAAAATGGAAATTGTCTCCTTCGTATTCTAAGAGTAATTGTGTACCTAAAAGTAATAAAAACCAAACAACCATGCCTCAACTTCTTCTCCTTTCCTAATCTATTTGTTAAAGGTAGGCAGTTTATCCTCCTTGAATTCTTCTATTAGAGAACTCTTTGAGTGTCTCTTCCTTTTCTTGAGAACACTCGTTCAAGTGTCATTGATGGAAAACTCTTCGCAACTGATCTTCCTACTAGATGACCTTGCGGAAATAATTCCACCAGATTGTATTTTCTTGGTATCCTGATGCCTATTTTTGGAATAAATTCTCCCCACATTTCTATGAATTAACCCATTCATTTTGGCATCTAAAGGGGTTTTCAAATTTTTCGACTGTTGTAATTCTACATTACTAGGACCTTGCAATAGATTCTTATGGATTTAAGAAAAAATCTATATTAATACTACATTCAACTCTTCCTTCTCGGCCTGATATTTAATGAGCCTTTAATTATCTACCTTCAAGATCCTAATAGTGGCCATCAAATCTGGAGGGGTTTCTCTATCCCTTTGGCCATCTGATTTCTCATCTCTAAAATGCAATATGTCTTCCATGTTGCATTGCACCATTTACCTTGTCTTTCCCTTTAGTATGTCGTACATGTTGAAAAAAAAATCTTTGTTAGAAATTACATTAGCATTTTAAAACATGCATGCTAGGCATCATCGTAATTTTCTAAAACAGTTTTAAGAGGCCTCGGTTGACAATTCAAGCCTAGATTTTGAACATTGTTATGATACCTCTTTGTAACACACCTAACCCCTAATTATTCATTTGGTTGGTGGGAAGTTGAATTTTCTCTTTCTTTTTTCTCTTCTTATGACAGACCATCATTTTTGTCAGCTGTTTAAGTGAGACATTCTCTTATCACAATTTAAACTAGGTTAACGTTTATTAATTCTCAGAGAGTTTCTCCATTTGGATTACCGAATTATCAAGGTGCTTAAACTCCCTCAATCAAACGATCATATTTTCTCATTTCCCTAAGATCAACAATCTTCTACCACTCGAACGCATTCCCATTTGAGTTTCCAACGATCGAAGTTGATCTCCCTTTCGACAAAGATATCCTGACAGACCCTCCACCAAAATATAATGCTCCTCGTCTTATATAAATAGTATCGCAGAGAAATAAAATAAAACAATGTGGATATAAAAAACATAAGATACACATTACAATAGATACACATATATACATGATTCACCCAGTGTGGGCTATGTCCACCAAAGAAATTTCCAAGTCCTTCCTTTTATTATCCAACAAGATGAAGGGATACAACCTACAACACACACACACTGTCACTTCCTCTTGTTTATCTCACAATATCCTCTCTCACAATACCATACTCACAATCATACACAAATGCAATAAAATTCCCTCATAAAATAGGGTTGCATTCTATGGAAACAAACCCTAACATAACTTCTAATTTCAGATCTGCGACCTTATAATGAACAGTCCAGATTTACTATGAAATTACAATATACATTTACAAGGGAGTTTCTTGGCCCCCCTATGAAACCCCCTCACATGGAGGGGTGAACAATATTCTGGGGTAGAGTCTTCATGGGAAATTAACAAGGCTAAAAACAAAGACCTATGAATCACGAAGATAAACAGGCTCCACAACCAACAATCTCCCACTTAGAGACTGATCACAACAACTCCATTGTTGTTGTACCTAATAGAATATACTCCACCTTGGACCTGGAAAATTTATCATCTTCACCTTCATGCTTGAAGACCAACTGAAATTGAGAAGGAACTCAGTTTCTTCTTGGTTACTCCCTTTGTTAACATGTCTGCATGATTCTTGCTAGTGTGTATTTTTTCCAACCTCAAATTTCCATATTCCAAGATGGATCATATGAAATGATACCTGAATTGTATATCCTTATTATTTGAATGGAAGGATGAGTTCTTTGCAAGATAAATGGCATTCTCATTGTCACAGTACAACCTACTATTCTCTTTCTTCTTTCCCAGTTCCTCGATAACCTTTCTAACCAAATCATTTCTTTACTAGCCTCTATAGAAACAACAAACTCCACTTTTTTTGTTGAAAGTGAAACAACCTTTTGCAGTTTCGGAATCCAACTTATTATTTTTCTACCTATAGTAAAAGCATACCATGTGGTGCTCCTCCTGCTATATTTATCACCTACCATATCTGAATCAACATATACCTGTAGAATAATGTCTAAACATCCAAAACATAATTCATGAGTAGTAGTACATATCAAATACTTAATATTACACTTTACTTCCTTCAAGTGTTCTTTACCTAGATTGTGCATATACCTACTCACAACTCCCACCGCATGTGCAATATCTGGTCATGTGAAAACCATCGCATAAATCAAGTTTCCAATGACTAATGAATAAGGAACCTTGGATATGTATTATATATCCTCATGTATCTTGGGAAACATTTCCTTGGTTGATTTGAAATGGATGGCCAAAGGTGTACTAACTAGTTTTTCATTCTTCATTCTAAACCTCTCCAACACCTTCTCTATGTACTCACCCTGAGATAATGTCAATTTGCAATTTTTCTTGTCTCTTTTTATTCTCATACCAAGGATTTTCTTTGCAACACCCAAATCCTTCATCGCAAATGAATTATCCAATTTATTATTGAGCACATTTATATCTTGCATACTAGAACCCGCAACAAGCATTTCATCTACATACAATAGAAAGATAATATAACTTCCATTTTATAGCCTTTTAAAATAAACGTAATGATCATAATGAAATCTATTATAAACTTGTTCTGTCATAAACCTGTCAAACTTCAAATATCATGGCCTTGGACCTTTCTTTAGGCCATACAATCTCTTCTTCAACCTTCATACCAAATTTTCCTTCCCTTTGACCTCATACCCTTGTGGTTGTTGCATATAAATCTCTTCCTCAAAATCCCCATGGAGAAAAGCTTATTTTACATCTAACTGTTCAATATGTAAATCTTCTACTTCCACAAGACTTAAAATAGTCTTAATTGAAGTCATATTAACAATAGGAGAAAATATTTCATCCAAATGTATACCTTTCTTTTGTGCAAACTCCTTTACAACAATTCTAGCCTCCTGTCTCTTTTTCCCTCCATCTTCTTCCTTCAACTTGTAAACCCATTTATTCTGCAATGATCTTTTTTCTCTAAGAAACTAAACCAATTCCCAAGTCTGGTTATTTACCAAGGAATCCATTTCCTCTTTCATGGATCGATCCCACTTCTTTTAAGTGTCTACCTACATTGCCTCATCATAACATTCTAGTTCACCAGAATCATTCAACAATAAATAATACAATGAAGGAGAGTATCATTCAGGGGGTCTACATAACTTGGTAGATCTTCTAACAACACTTGTAGGAGTTTAAGGTACATGTTGCTCCTTTTTTTTTACATTTTTATTTTCTAGTACCTTTGGAATTTATTTTTCAGTGATCTCATCAAGCATTGTGTATTCTAGTTTTTCTTTTTCCTGTTTATTTCCCTCCAACTGATCTTTTTACCTGACCTTCTCATTGAATATGAAATCTCTAATACTAATGATTTTGTGATTTTCATAATCGCATAAGAAATAACCAAAATCATTAAAACCATATCCAAGAAAGGTACACTTGGATTTTTCCTCAAGCTTTGTTCTATTTTCTTTATCAATATGGACAAATTCTTCACGACCGAAAGTCGTCAAAAAATAATATTTTACCTTTTTACATGTCCATGCCTCCTTTGGAATTCCACCATCCAAAGAGCTTGAAGGTCCTATTTTTATTAAGTAAACAACAACATTTACAATATCTTCCCAAAACTATAAGGGAAACCCAACATGCAATCTCATACTCCTTGCACACTCCATGATTGTCCTATTCATCCTTTCTAACACACCATTTTCTTGTGGTGTTCCTGGAACTAGTTTTTGTCTACGAATCGCATGGTATGAATAGTAATAATCAAACCCATTTCTACAATATTCACTACCATTGTCTTATCTTAGGCACTTCAAACTTTTTCCCATCTCATTCTCAACCAAAGCTTTATATTTCTTAAAGTTATAAATAACATGATGTATTTTTCGAATGAAATAAACCCCCATTTTTCTAGTTTAATCATAAATAAAAGTAACATAATAATGAGAGCCACCAAGAGATGATACCTGATATGGTTCCCATACATATGTATGCACAAGCTCTAACCTTTCACTCTTTCTTTCTTTTCCAACTCTCAGAAATATGACTCTCTTTTGTTTATGATAAACACAATGCTCATAAAAATCCAAAACAATTTTTTTAAGATCTAGAAAAGAAAGTATTTTGTGAAGTATATACATCCCCTTCTCACTCATGTGTCCAAGCCTATGATTCCACAGTGTTGTATCCACTCTTGTAAAAGATAAATAAATAGAAGAATAAATATTTCCATTACATAAAGACAATGTACCTACCTTCTCTCCGTTTTCTATCACTAGTGATCCTTTGGTGACCTTCCACACCTTATCTGTAAATATGGATATACAATCTTCACTTTCCAATTGTATTGTTGAAATCAGAATTTTCCTTAGATACGAAAAATGTCTTACATCTTTCAACAACCATTGGTTTCCACTCCTTTTCTTTATTTTTACCTTTCCCATTTCAACAATGTTTCATGGTGCATCATCACCCAAATTAACCTATCCAAAATCACCTTGAACATAATCTAGAAAATGTTTCCTATGGGGTGTGGCATGAAATCAATCCCCTAAATCTACTACCCAAGACTCATAAATATTATCTACAGAAAGAATTAAAGCATCATGTAACACATCACTTGTTACATTTGGTTCCTGATTTTTCTCATGTTGTCCATCTCTTTGATTCTTTGGAGCTTTGCAGTCTTTCTTCAGATGTCCTTTCTTTCCACAATTCTAACACTCTATCTTTCCCAATCTAGACTTGGATCTTCCCTTCCTAGAATTTCCATGGTTCCCTTAGCCCTTTCCTATATCCTTTTTTCTTCCCCTATTCTCCATGTTTAACACATTACCTGATGTCTCACATGTTCTTTTCTGTCACATTTCCTCACTAAGGATAACACCAACAACATCATAAAATTTTAGACTGTTTGAACTAGAGACAAATTTACTTACAGCCATGACCAAGCCATTCCAACTTTCCAACAATGAGCACAAGATTAGAAGAGCCTTGACCTCATCATCAAATTCCACTTTTATATAACTTAGTTGATCAGTAATCATATTAGATTCTTGAAGGATCTATCATTATCTAAAAATTAGTGTGAAAAATATCATATTGATAGTGTACCCATAGATTATATGATTGAACAAAAACATGGAAACTGTATGAATGAAACTATTAATCATGGGTATTATCTTGATGAGTTCAAAACCCCACATTGAATTGGGTAGTTCATCAAATCTAGGGTGAACGTATGAAGTATATGCATGGATCTTGTTATCATGATGTTAGTTCCATAACATATGATACCACAACCTAGCATAACTATGAGCATGCTTGAGGGAATAACCAACCAAATAGGACCGAAAATAGCCCACATGGATGATACTACTAGTAGTGGAAAAGCTGCTAAAATGGTCAACATAAATCAACATGACTCTCATGTAGAGTAGTTCAATATTTTTCTAGAATTTTTTTATTGGAGGACACAATTAATTCACTCTTTTAAAGAGTTCCTCCCAAGATAACATACCATGGATTCTTATCCTATATTATTTTTACCCTTTTAATCGCCAAAAGATAAATAACACACAATATCATTATAAAAATCACATGAGGCAATAGTATCATCTTGGATGTGTAAGATGATACCATTAGAATAATCGTATACAAAAACAATATTCTGAAGAATGAGAGAGGAATAATGCAATTGATTTCCCATGACCATCCCCTTTTTGTACTTGTGATCAACAATCTCAAGATGAAATACTTATAATACGAGGATCCATGTTCTAGTGAACCTAGTGAGGTTAGCATTGCAAAGAAAAAAGTAAAGTTATTTTGAACAATTATAGATTTCATATAGTTTATCATGTAATAATGAATCTTATTGATGAAAAATATAAATATAAGGTGTTGATTTCCAATGTCAAAATTAGTTAGTTTTGTAGGGAAGCAATGTATAAGACAACATGTTACACACCATTATCATCCTCTTAAGTGATTATGCCAACAACTTGGGATTCAATTATTGATACATAATATACTATATAGTGATGATTGGAAAGTGAAATTAGAACCGCACTTGAGAGGAAAAAAAATTTAGGTTCTTCGAAGCATCATTTGGTCTCCTTAGTCTATGAGATAGAAGAATTTATTTTTATAAGATCATTTACGGTCAATAATTGGAGAGGAATTAGGATATGGCCCCAAATATTTTAAGGAACTAATACATCTCATTAATCATACATTGGTTGCGGTTGGGTGGTATTATAACCTATATGGATTGAATCATGTCGAGAGTAATTTTGATGGCCTAGTGGGAAACTATGAAACCAAGGAGCTTGTTGGCCTCAACCCTAAAAACACATTTTTTGGGGTTAAGTTTAAATTTAAGGTCTAAAGGTGATTGAATAATTTGCAAGGCTAGGGATATGATCATAGAAGAGGAAAAAAATTATAATGAGATTACCGACAAAAGAATCTACTTTTTGTTTCCCTGGTGTTTTCAAACCAAAGTGCATAACCTTATAATGAAAGGTAATCGTATATAGGACAAGTGAGATGCAAATTTTTCATCTTGATAAATAAGGGAATCAATAATTCTAGATTATCCTTATCAAGGCAATTGGAATGGAGTGTAGAAATCATTTTTATACCACTATGGAAGGAATAATAATATCTTTAAATGAAATTCCCTTAACTAGGGAAACCATTTTACCCTCTTCATATCTAGATAGATCATGACGATAACACTAGGAAAAGGAGAGAGGCTTGTGATGGGTGAAGAAATTTTTCTTGTCATTCAATAATATAATATCAACCTTGAAAGTGGAAGGCATAGTGAGCATAGTATTGAACCATAGGAAACTAAAGAGGAGATTATACTTGAGGTCCTAGTCAAGCACAACAACCTAGGAAAAAAATTTCTTGGTCTTTAGAGTAACCTCTTAATGAAGGGAGACAAAAGGATTATATATAGAACTATTGAGTACACAATGAATTAATTGGGTTCAGGTTATGTCTCCCACTCCAAGAGTATGACATGTTTCAAGAGGCATGATGGGCCACCTTGAAAGGATCACCCTTTCCTTGGCCAACCATGAGGAGGAAGACACTTTAGTTTGTACATAAACATGAATTTTAAACAAGCACTCCCTAAGTGAATGTTGGACAACTTAGTTATCTATAAAAACTTCTATTATAAAAAAGGATTTCCATAATTAATTGTTGAGCAATGTAGTTAGCTACAAAAAATTCTATTGTAAAAAAGTGGATTTGCAAAACAACTCTCCCCAAACCTGATCCGGTCCTTATAATGTTGTCTCTCCTCACACTAATCCTTCTATAGTTTCCCCTACCTCATCCTCCACACCTAGAAAATATGCCATGGTGTACCTTCCATAGGACCAACCTGCATGCATCTATCGACTATTGGGAACTTATAAATATTCACACCGACAAGAATTTATTCACAAAGGTCGCTCAACCAGATTCCATTGAACCTCCTGACACAGTTTCTCTAAAAAATCCTACATAAACTAACCCCTCTTTGATTTGGATGACCACTACTAAACCCAACACCTCATTTGTTCCCTTGTTTACACATAATTTTCAGATAAAATATGAGTTGGATACTCTGATCCTAAAAAACAAAATCCAAAAGAACATCATGGCCCAATACTTGGTCGAATGCATTTATCTTCAAACCACTCTGCACCCAACCCCATATCATCTAGGTTGGGTACAAAAGGAAGTCCCTTTTCTCACTGTCTCCCAATGTTGTGTCATGACCTTTTGTATTTTCCTTTTCTAGGATACGATGGTGTGTGATGTATCTCCTCTAGATTGTGTCAATTTGTTACTTGGCCTTCCCTACCCACAGGCCCAACATGCTTTCTATTTTCTAAATTTCATCAATACCTCTTGAAACATGATGGGCAGCCCTATGTGATTACTTTTCTTCTTTTTTATTTACCCCCCCCCTTACTAGCCAACCAGTTTTTTAAAAAAGGTTGTGTGAACCAATGAGTTTTTTTTTTTTTTTTGTCTCACCTCATTGACCCAGACAACCATAAATACCTCATACCCCTTTCCACAACCCTCCTACTCCAATAATTTTCATATGTCTTTTACCAATACATGGGGCGACCCCTATCTCACTTTATTAACCACACACTTGATTTAATTCATGATGCTTCTTTTCCTAATGCCCCATATTCCTCTCGCATCGCTCCCCAAGAGGATGTTGAGATAGATCACCCATTTGGTCCACTTGTGAAATCAATCCATACTCCACCCTCATCATCTCCATATGCATCCCCCTCCTTTATCATCCCAAACAAACATGATTTTGAATGGTTCCTAGTGATCAACGAAGCTTCCCTTAATTAATCCATTGTTACAAATAGCTACCTCCTATCCCATATTGAGGATTGGTGGACCACTTACCAAGGGATTATTCCTCCAAAAATATGGATTTGAAAGAGGGTGAATATCTAGTTCGCATGCATGAAACAAGTAAAATGGGTAAATACATGGTCATTTATCTTTATGATATCTTTCTATTCAATAATTCTTGGACAAAAAATCTTCAACACGTCCACAACATCCTTGAGATTTTGTGGGCACATACACTTCAGGTGAAGAAATTCTTTTTTGGACCAACATTAGTTTCATATTTTTGACTCATACTAGACATGAAAAGGTTTCAATATGATCCATGTCACATACAGGTTTTGGTGTAATGTCCAGTGCAATCCAACACACATGAACTCCAAATGTTTCTGGGAGAGGCTTGGCACCACTTCACTCAACTTCATACTGCATTATGCTCTTCAACTTCTCTCTATATGTCGAATATGAATCAACCCATGGCGATGGAGCCAAATGCATCTAAGTTATCCATTGGAGCTATACTTAAACAACGAGGTCACCCTGTGGAATATCATTCTGAACCTCTTATAGTGACCAAGATTAATTATGACACCTATTTTCAAATTCTGCAACATAGTTATAATCATACCACACAGTCCTTCAATGGTATCTCACACTTTGATTTTTGTGTTGTTTTTCAGCCCCTAGCATCCTCAGATATCCCCCTTCCTCTCGATACTTTTGGGAATGCATATTGCTTGAACTTTACATAAAAAATTGACATCCATGATGTGTGTAATGTGAACAATATCAAGATGTTTGAAACACCTCTCCTTGAAGATGCAATCATAATTCGTAATCTAGTGAATAATATTCCATCTTTTCAATCTCCTCTTCTCACTAATAAAATTATTAACTCCAAGACTAGGACCACTCGCTAGAAACAATATCTTTGAGATCTTGTGGTTCAAAAAATACATCATTCAACTCATGCCAAAAGGTTGTATGTAGAGCCAGTGCAATTCACTTCTCCTCATTTTTGGATGAAAGAAGGGATGCTTCCAAATATAAACAAGGAGGAATTGGGCCACCAGGAAGGGTGAACCCCTTCCTTGGTGAACCATGAGTAGGAATATGCTCCAGTTTATATAACAATTTCCATTGTAAACAAGCATTCCATATGTGAATATTCAACAACTTAGTTATCTACAAGAACTTCTATTATAAAAATGATTTCCATAATTAATTACTAAGAAATATAGTTAGCTACAACAACTTCTATTTTAACTCATTAATAAAAGAGAAGGAAAAAAGTCTATGTGTAGATAAAGGGCACTCCTCTCTCACTCAATGGAATGAATGGTTATTTTTTGCTCTAATATTATTCTTCATTTTGTGTGTGTGCTTTGGTTCTCTTTCTGCACTATCTAATTTATGTCCTTCACTATGTATTCTAGTTTGTTGTGTGTTTCTCATATCTAAATTGCGTATGACATGATTTTCATGGAGGATTTGAGGTCATCAATGACCCACTTGACCATAAAAAAACTAATTCAAATATGAATGTTGAATGAGATGGATTGATCCTTTTATAATGGGAAAGTGAAAGTCAACAAATGTGTTTGTACCACAAATTTTGTTCAACTAAATTGATTATTTCTAATTAATATTATGGTCTAGATTCCTTTTCTTATAATTTAACCAAAAAGGAAACTAATAATCAATATCATAAACATTCTTAAGACAACACACATATTTCAAGGACAACCCTCATGGGGAAGAGAATCCAATTTATCATATATCTTACAGAAATTTCAATCATGAATTATTTACGTATGAAATAATTCACAATTTCTAGGATTGGACATCCATAGGGTTATGTTTTTAGGGCTTGATATTCCCAATAATAAAGTAATTTTTTTTTCTTTTCCCAACAAATTTCCCTCCTCTCTTTTCTATAAAAAAACTCAAAAGTTGGTTGTTATCCCTCCATCAATTTTCCAAACCAATCATGTAATCTCCAACACTAAGGTTTTATAGCTTCTTTTCCATCAAATTAACCCTACTTTATCATATGTTTTACTTGGTATGAGGTATCTCAAAGAGTCAGTAATGGCAATTCAACTATTCATGAATCCTTTCATTTATTCAGTGGTTTGTCTCCCTCTTTAGTAACTAGAACTAATTGTCTAGTTTACAAGATCTTAGTCATGAAATGACACACATCCATCCCTTCTCTCATCGAAACTTGTCCAAATAAATTACAAATGTTGTCAAGGCTCCCTACCAATCCTTTAATCCATGTTGTCCATTTTAGCTATATAATCTCTAACCTTGATAGTCACTATATGGGTAGTAGTCGATCCTAGTATGATTGATACACTATTCATATTCCTATGTTGCTAACATTATTTCAATAGGCTTCACTTTGTTAATCAACTCCCTTAGTTTATCCTACCTCTAGTGTCTAGTCAACCCAATTTGATATTAAAACTCTTATTTTGGGATATTTTTTGTCCCTCAAGACATATGAATTCTTAAGAAGATGAGGATAATTTTATTTTGTCTTGTCTAACATATAGCATTTTATTTCACAAGAACTTGAACCTTTAGAAAAAATTTTAAACTCTCTTATCTAAATTTGCATGTATAATGAAGCTTCATCTAAAGCATAATTCATGTTCCAACTCTACCTACAAAACTAGTGTTAACTCACCCATCTTAGGAAATGGAAGGTTAAAAAATATTCAAATTATCTCCATTCATAACATATTAGATTCTCGTAAATGGTGGGAACTAAATTTGAAAATAACTTCCCCCTGCCTATTGCACAATATCAAAGGAAAATACATAATGTATTTTTACTTGTTCATTGAGCCTTTTATTCATTTCTTACTAAGATGTAAGTATGCCACATCTCTTTTCTAAGATTAATGACATACTATGGCTTGATCATCTCACTTTGTATGCCTTTATTTTTCTCTCTATTGTGAGTCTTTCACTTGTGTATGTATTTGTTGAATTATTTCAATGAATATATTGGCATTGTCATGGTCATCATCATCCTCTATTTACTTATATCCAACATTTTTCCCAAATTAAATTTCATATCATGTTTGAGAAAATTTCCAAAACACATTTCACATCAATCAACATGTTTGGTCAATACGCATATCTTTGTAAGTTTAACAATATCTTTCCTACTCCAAAATATCCAACCACTAGAAACTTATGGGCTTCTCTTAAGAGAATGGTTCTATACTCTCCAACTTGTATATATAACTTATTATCCTTGTACAAAAATTCACTCCTCAAATTGTATTTAATATTCTTCAATCACTACTAAAAATATATTATTGTTGGATGAAATCCCTTGTCTTTTTCAAACTAGATATAAATGTTTTTAGATGAAAAATGTTTTAGGTGCATAATGTTTGTGAGAACCATCACTGACCTCAATGGTATAGATATGAAAAAATCATAAATATTATTTGAAACCCTCTTCTTGTACTTAATGTCAAGGTTAAAATTTTATAGATAAAACATCCACTTGGTATGCCTTGCTCACTACAACTTGCTTTCAGTTTGCAAAAATTACAGGGACTTATGGTTAGTGGTGATGATTGTTTCCCTTGAAAATGTAAACTATATAATTAGCACCTCCTTGTAATAGGTAGGATACCCTAACACTACTTCATTTAAGGTTTTTAAATAATAAGTAATCAATCTTCCCTTATGCATGAGTTCTTTTCCCATACTATCTATCTATATGCATCAACTTTGAAGGTCCTAAAATAGGTGCTTCATGTAATATCTACCTCATACCTAAAGCCATTAAATTCTAATAATCCATTATAATTTCTTAATGACTTTAAGGGATACCTAATTCAACACAAGTACTATAAAATGTAAATACTTTCTTATATTAATAGTTGACTTTCTATTTCATTGTTTTAATTCTCAAAAGATTTAAATTATGTATTCTATTCTAAAAATTGAATTAATTCCATCATAATAGTTTATATAAATAAAATTTTTAAAACGTGACAATTATTACAAGTTTTCATTCATGCAATTAATTTTGAATTTCCTTATCCTACTACCACCAATTTGTAATAATGAGAATTTAAAAAAGAAAAATCATTTATCTTATTATTTCAGTAGCCTTGAAGATAAATTTGACCTCATTTGTGGAAAGTCTTTGTTGTCAATAACAACAAATAATGGAGGATAACACATTCTCATCCCAATCAACACCTTTAACCAACAAGACTAATGGTCCCTTATCCTACTTCCACTAAACTATACAAACTTCCCATATCCACTTAATAAATTTCACTATAAAACTACCTTTATCTCTCATTTCCATAATGTAACTTCCCCAACTAACCATTCAATTTTAACAAATTAATAACAAACATGAACATAAATTAAACATCATATACCTCACCCACACTTCTAAATTCCACAAGGAAAAACAACCCCCAAAAAACAACATAGATTAAGGTCCATCATCAGGCCACCCATTACCAATTATACATGGTACTAATATAGTAGTAAACCACTACCAAAAACAACTAACTAAATAAATTCCTTAACTCAAATATGGACCAATTTCCCATTAACAACATCAAATATTTTTTTGAATAATCCTCCAGAATAACTCCTCTCTATCTAATTCTTGTTTTCTTTGTTCCATTCCAAGTGGGCATGATTTTAAACCCTCATTCAGGTTCCATTCAATTTTATACCCTTTAATCTCCTTAGGCTATATTACAAACGCATTCTTGTTTTCTTTGTTCCATTCCAAGTGGGCATGATTTTAAACCCTCATTAAGGTTCCATTCAATTTTATACCCTTTAATCTCCTTAGGCTATATTACAAACGCACATCTATGTTATATTACTTTATATTCTCACTGTTTATTTTTAATATTAAAATTATTAAAATTATTTATATTATTAAAATCTCCTTTATTAATACATCATTTATCATTTATAATTAGCTATTATATTCATATATATTAAGATAACCTATTTGTTTACGTCTTAATAACCTCAATTACTCATTTTCCCAATCCATATTTAGAGAACGAAAATTGTAATATGTTTATCTACACTATTATTTCATAACGTAAAAATGCTTATGCAATAATACTATAAAATCATACAAAAGTGAATAATAATCTAACACACAATACAAAAAGTGGTTATTACACTTCAAAAATATTCTTCTTCAAAATGTTTCTGGACATTTTCTTATTCCTTCATCCAAAAACGCTTACTTTATCCTCGTGTCAGGGAATGTAAGAACTTAGAAATATATGATAAATATGAAATATATTTTTTGCAAATATTGATAAGCAACAATAGAATTTATCAAACTATCAAAATTTTGTGGGATGGACAACCCCATCCACACATTAATGGTTTTCACTTTGGTTGGTTTGACTATCAATCAATATCTACCGATCATGAATCATATATAAACATATATAGATCTAAAAAAATCACACTTCTTCATATTCAATGTAACTTATTTTTCTTATATTTTTCAATACTTTCAAATGGTGCTCATATGAGGTATTGTTGTAGACTGGTATACCATTTAATTATACAAATACAAAAGAGTCAATAAAGGTCTATAAGTTTCATTCGTCAACCTCATAAATGTGGAATAAAATTGGCTCCCCCACCTACGAACTAGCCAAACATGTAGCTAAGACCCTTGGCCCCTTAGTTAGCCATATAGACTTCTTCATCAAAGACGCAATTGATATTCTTCGGATCATCAAGAAAGAGGAGGTAAACCTGAAGACATCCTCATTAGATTTGATGTTGTCTCCCTATTAACCAAAATTCAACTTAATGAAGTTATGTAGATTATTAAAGAAGTCACTGACCCGGAAACAAAAAAGCTACCTAAAATTTGTCTCCATTCCACAATCTTTAGCTACCAAGAAGAATTTTATGAACAAAATAGTAGGGTAACAATGGTCTCTCCACTTTCTCCCATTGTAGAAAATAATTTTATGGAGAACTTTGAGAATAAATCTTTGGATACATGCCCCATAAAACCATTGAGATGAAGAAGATTCGTGGATGATACCAATGTGTTATGGCCCATGGGAAAGATGAACTTGAAAACATCTTACAACATCTAAATGATATGTCAAATGATATCAAGTTCACAATGGAATTGGAGGATAAGGGTAGAATTCCATTCCTAGATGTACTAATAAAAAAAAATAGGATGGGAACCCGGGACATACAATATACATGAAGAAAACCCACCCATAAAACTATATTCACGCATGCTCTCATCACCAACTAAACCAAAAAATAGTAGTACTTAACAAACTTCCCACAAGGGCGTTCAAAATATTTGATCAAGAGCACCTTGAACATAAAAAGATTACCTATCTGAAGTCTTCAGAAGCATAGGTGACAAAGACAAGAACATCAAGAGTGCAATAATAAAATCCCTAGAAAGAACAATTATAGAACATCGAAACCTGAAAAACCTTTCCTCCGTTAAAAACAATTACCTCCCTTACATTGAGGGGGTGAATGACATGAATTCCAAAGTGATAAGAAAAAAGGATATCACAACAACTTTGAATCCATTAGAAACCATCAAACAAAAGATCAGATCCGTCAATGACAACATTGACCAACATTAATACAAAGGATTCTACAAAGTGGAATACTCATGTGGCAATTGTTACATTGGAGAAACATATCGTTCTTTTCAAACCGAGATTAAAGAGCATGGTGTTGATATCAAGAATGAATTAACTTGCACCTCAGCATTAGTAGAACACTCCCTCAGTACCAAACACCATATGTGCTTAGAAAATGCCAAGATATTGAAAATAGAGGTTCATTTTTTCAAACTTCAAATTGCAGAAGCTATGGAAATTATCAAGCATCCCAACAACCTGAATAGATATGGGGGTTAGATATTAGTGAGAATTGGCTTCATCTTATAATAAATAGGTAAAATATAACTAGTTTTCCCTCAACCTTAGTTTCCTTAGGATGTTTCTCCTTCTTCCTTGATTTCTTGATGTTTTTTGGCCTCCTCTAATCCATGTTCCTGGTCCTCTTGATTGATTGTTTGTTCTCAACTCCTTTTTTTCTGTTCTAATTGCTCTCTTGTTTTTCTTTATGCTATACCTAATACTATTATTAAATATTTTTATTATTCTAACTATGTTACTATTATTATTATCATCATTATTATAACTAGGTTGTTGTTGTCGTAGTCTTTAGTTCCATTGTATTTATATATTTTTAGATATTTATTACGTATCCTTGTCCTTAAATAATTATTAATATCACCTATTTCTTACAACAATTAATAGTATGATAATAATATTCTAGGTATCCTTTATTCTAACCCTATTATTATTATTTTTATTATTAACTATTATTATTATAACTCACATCATAATTATATTTAATAGTTAATAAGTTATTTTTATTATTATATGTAGGTTATTATAATATTAAATAATAGTTAATAGGTTATAGGTTATCTTTATTATTATATGTAGGTTATTATAATATTAACTATTAGTATATCCATAACACAATATTACTATTCTAGGTTTTTACTTCATTCTAACCCTAATAATACTACGAATTGCAATATTTTCATTATTATTAACTATAATTAATGATAACTAAGTTATCTTTATTATTATATGTAGGTTATTATAATATTAAATAATAGTTAATAGTTAATAGGTTATCTTTATTATTATTATATGTAGGTTATTATAATTTTAACTATTAGTATATTCATAACACAATATTACTATTCTAGGTTTTTACTTCATTCTAACCCTAATAATAATACGAATTGCAATATTTTCATTATTGTTAACTATTATTATTAATGATAACTAAGTTATTAATATTATTGTTATTATTATAACAAGAATCTTACTGTTATCACTCCAAGAAACCCTTTGTGGTTGCAGACCAAAGGTGTTTGGTAACTTAAGAAATAAATGTTTTTGTATTTTGTAAAGATGGATCAATGGGATAACTCAATTCAACTTATGGCATTCAGACATCAAAGTGATAAACAAATAGACAGTGCTCTCCAAGATTGGTTAAACAGTAAGATAGCTTTAAGTGGATGAAGAAAAGATTGCTCATAAACTAGTGCAAAGTAGGGCTTAATAAACAGCTAAAGAGACTGATAATAATGTCATGAACCAAACAATAGGATAAAATCTATTCAAGGTTGGACAACAATACATCAGTGAAGAAAAAGTATGGAAAACTGCCACCAAAATGGAAAGAAACCTGTGATTTGTATTAGCAAGTGAAAAGTCTAAGTACAAAGAGAATTACTGTATCCAGAATCGAACCCTAGGTTCATGTTTTGTTCTGATATTTATAAGATTACAAAACAAACTTCTGATCCTAAAAACATGGATC